>JNEU01000947.1:0-380003 GCA_000697475.1 Lichtheimia corymbifera B2541
GGGGTCGTCTATTACATTGCTCTATGACATTCTCTCTGAATAACAAACGACGCAAAGTGCTATATTCTTTGGAACGGCGGCTGTTTCTAGCGTAAGCCAACGCTCTGTTCCTGACTTTCGAAAAGGCCACTCATCCAATATTGGTTAAACCATACAATAGGCCTTTGGCGGTGTATAGGCAGAGGGAACAAGGCAACTATGGAAGTGCCATGAACAACCATGGATGATATATCTCACTTTTGGTATGCTGCTCAAAATGGGTGCTAACTCAAATCTCATCATATACACGCTACGTCTAGCTTATGAGCAAGCTCAAGAGTCTCGCTACAGGTCTTACGGGGAAGCTGGTGATGGCATGGCAACGAGACTGCATTTTATCAATTCAAGAGGAGACTACTGAAGACAATGAATTTCGACCCTGTCTCGGATTGACAACAGATGGATGGATGACAAGGCATTAAACAAGACTGAAAAGGACACATACGTCCCATAGTGCAAGCGAATCTTGATCAAGTGATTTGTGATCATGGTGAAACACACCCTACGCCAACATCAGGACATGCCAACTGATTCGTTTTTATACAGTGTAGTTGATGGATCGAATAGAGGGAGGAGAACAACGAGGATTTGAGATTGTTTATAAGACGCTGGGAAGGGAGATACAATAGTAAATAAGGGAAATAAAACAAGAGTTCTTTTTGACCAACATCCTGGCTCTGTCACAGAGATGGATTCTTTGTGTTGATATTCCATCACCTAAATTTCCTTAGATGTTATGCGGCCTATGCACTGATCAATCAATCCATCTTGTCGTCTCTCGTCATCTTGCACGCCTTACTGTATCCTCATTCTCGTGTACCTCTGGCTCATCACTTTATAATATGAGATAATTGAGTTCATTTGAAATACGTAACTCTTGGGTGTATGTATCGGATTTTATGCTCCCAGTCAAGAGCACCTCCTCGTCGTTTTTCCATAGGGAATATTAAAGTATCGATAGCAACCGATATAGAGTATATACCTTCGTTTTCTGGGACATGGAGTTACATTAGGTATTTATCGTACAACGATGGCTGCGATACACGTGGTTAAGATGAACATGTAGCTGTGGTTGAGCGCAGCATCCCAGTAGCCTGCATATTATCACGTAACCTGTTGGCCAAACAATCAGACGTCTTCAACTGATCATCAGCCTACGTTGGCTCTCAATGAGGTACACGATCACTTTACAATACAAGCAGCATGGTTACTTAGTATCAACATGTAATATATTATATGCACACATAGAAAAGGTTTATTTTATTGATGAATAAAGACAGGCTAGCTAGCGTGTGGCTGTTAGTTTCCTTGAGTTCAAGACCCAAGTACTCACAGGGATGACCTCGTGAAGGTCGCCACACATCCATCCCCACCTCTCCACATGGGGCACCTTCAACACGCGTCAAACGAGGTGGTTGCAAGTTGGGGGCTACACTATACAACCAGATGGAGTTTCACGCCTTTACGCCTCCGAAGTGATTCCCACAATCACCCACGACTCCCCGCCGCAGACCAGACGCAAAGACGATCGGTACCAATGTATCCACAACAGGGTACAGTGAGCCTGCGAAGACAAAGAGGAAAAAGACGGCTGCGGATTCTCTGGCTCCTTTTATATTCCTGTCGAGCGGCGGTTTAATGGTGTTTGGTGTGACGGCCTGGGAACAATGATCATGTGTTGCAGACAACATCCAAAAAAGGGTGACCAGAAGATAATTAACCTATTCGTACTTATAAGATAACCATCGCTTTGTGGTAAAGCAATACCATAACGCATCTAAGTAGTACTGCGTATGCACAAGTCTTGCATTTTAATCACATGACAGTATTCACAAAATGGCAGATTGCAGAAAGTCAAGCTGCTGCATGATGCTTGTATTTAACTCAGACATGCCGGCTCTCTCTTTGAGACCCTATAAACGTAAATTGCTATACATGATGCTCATTTCTTTTATTTACGTGTACCTCTTGTCTATGATGATGATGATGATGTTAATGACAGTGTCGTGTGTTTGGGGTGGGTAGTGCGTGTGGGTAATTGAATGGCGTCAATGTAATAACACTGGGTGAATTCAAATTTTGGGACAGGAGCTCCACGGCCCGACACAACGCCTCTATTCCCTTTCTCAATCCTCTGCTTTCATCCCATTCACATCACGATCAAGGTATTGTGCCATAAAATAGTGCTCTTGTTGGTTGCGAGGTATTAAATGTAGTTCTGAATAGGCGTAGCCAGGGAGCAAGTGTGTCCAAGTGCCGAGGAATGAGCGTGGTTGCCATGGGGATATCGTTACTGCCTCTTGTTCGTTGTTGACACTATCTCTTTTGAATGATGTTGGATTAAAAGGTTTCATTATCAAGTACGAGATTGCGTTTCCAACTATCTCCAAGCGTTTATAGCGAAAGATTTATTCCTGAGTTGGACTTCGCCATCTGTGGACACGTAGTGCATTGTATTATAGGAAGATCCATGCAGGGTTATAAAAGCATATCCGCGTGTTAAGCTGAAATAAAGGGGGAAATATATGGAAGGGAAATGGCCTGATTGATTCATTGTGTCTTGAGCAATTGCTATGGTCGATAGCATAACTCATCTCCCTTTCTTTGTGATTATTAAATCCTGTGAGATAGTTATCTTATCGTACCTTGTATGGCTGGAGTTGTTGGAACCTTCTTCCTTCTTATTTATGTTGTACTACATGAATAACGACACCATGGATTTGAACAAACAATCAGCAGTCTCGAGGCTAGACATGATATGTAATACGCGGCCCACCATCCTATTGCTGTTAATGCATCGTTTTATCACCTTAGGTACCATTTTACAAGTCCATGGACTGTTTGTCACTCTTTGAGGTCACAGAAGTGCACTCTCTAATCATGTACATAAAAGCAAGTATCATGCTGTCAACCTATTATGCTACTCCCACACAACTTTTTCTCTACCATCATATCACTCTTTGATTGCTGGTGCTTTCATACCCAAGTTAACATGGGTATGCCATGGTGGGTAGCCGTTTTGGGAGCTATCCATGTCCTAGTATTCATGTTAGCGTTTCATTGTTATCATGCGTTCATTGTCATTGCTGCCATTATGACTTTGGCTCTTTTACAAAGATACGGCCTAATCATATTGCAACTATGTCTACCACCCGTGGTGCTTTTACATATGATAAGCAGAATGAATGGTCCAACAAAATGGTGGCTATGCGCCTCTTTATGTTCATTAGCCCACGCAATGTAAGAATGACTATGCAACCCATTCATGTCCATATTGTTACAGCGATTGAAACCAATTATACATTAACTTATATAGATTACTATACTTTAAAGGTATACTACTACGGACTAAGAGATAAATACGAGCGTCTAATTAGCATGGATCCCAAGAAACCGGTATCCTTCCCTCGACAAAATCGCCCACTTGACCATAGACTGCAGGAGAGAGATCCAGTGAACCTTCAATCCATCATGTTAGCAAATGCATCCTCCAAATAACCCATTCCCCTTGTAATCAGCTTACCTTGGCCACATTGTGGACACTATGAGACCGCACAGCATTAGATTTACACTGCATGAAAACACTCCCTGCCCCAATCCTGCATGCTCTTACCATATCTTGGATAGTAGCCTTTACAGATCCGAGGGGTCCAGTGATCTTGATACAAGCACCACAGACTGGACTTTCATTTGGATTGACATAACTTCCATAATCCACGTGATTCTATATCCGAGAATAAAACGTACACAGTTAGCCACCCCTATCCTCAGGGGATCCTCAAGAGAGATGGTATAACTTACCAAGGCAACCACATTATCTTGGGCAGTAAACCTGGTTCCACATGATAGAATGCCAACTCCTGGATCTGGTGATGGTTCCCAAATGAATCACGGTTAGTCGAATAAACAGCCTCCCAATCTCGATTTTAATGCTTACCATAGTATGTGCCATCACCTTTTCCATGCAAATCAAAGTGATCTGCTGATACGGATCCCCAACTATCGCCTTCGAATTTCGAGTGATCACCGGAGGAGGGGCCCAATCCCAATGCCGAACGATATCGATTATTGTGAAACACATCCAGCGAACCGAGAACAATAAACATGACCGCTAATACACCAACGAAACCGCTGCCCACTAGCATGAGCTTGCCATATCGAAAACGATCAATAATGCGCGTCCAAATGGTTGACGGTAGCTCATTGTCGAGTTGATTGTATGCTTGAGTCGCTGGAATGGTGCTTGTCGTTGTTGGTACTTGCGTCGCCACTGGCATGCTCAGCCGTGTACCTGAACTATGCCGTGGATTGTGTGCGAAATGGGGGTCGGCTTCATTCATAGAATAAGACGTGTGAGTGAAAGGGAAAAGATCCAAGGTGTGGGTGAGAGATAACCGGTTTTGTTTTTCACGCTCCCTAACATTGTTGATGATGGTCTTATTCAATGTTACACATTATCATTGCTTGTGCTTGGATGTGACAATCGACACCACCAATGTGGGAGTACACATTAGGCTCCTATTCGTATGTAAATGGGTTTCAGGAGCTGTCGTGTGGATTGTGTATAAGCTCACTTGCATATAATCAATTAGCCATTGCCCATTGTCTTTTCTCTCTCCTGCTGTATCATGACGATCATCCTTTTCTTTGTTGTAACATTTTCAGTCAAATAAACATAAAGTGCTTTTGCTCAGCCTTACACTACTACATTGTCCCCAATGCAATTGTCAATATCACATGTGCTCAATGCTAAACATTGAAGAGAAAACGTGCATCACTTGATGAAGATCACCATTGCTACACAATAGGCAGGTACCTATGTCACACGGTCTGGACCCAGGGGATATTTGTAACCAACCAACAAGACTCCAATATAGGTATCCCTTTCAAAGAATGACTTTTTTCAATTTGACTTACGTCCTGCTTCATATCATGACATGCAGTGCTCTTATATTAATGCTCGGTTTTATTCTAACTAGCGATTAGGTTAATTGTAGTCTATGAGATTTCAGCAGCGGCTTTCTCTTTGAAGAGTCTCCTTGATGTCGGTAGCCAACAGCTTGTGAACTGGTGATGTTGGATGGTATGCATCTATTCAAATTTAACGTAATGAGTAACCATGCTCTCTTCTTATAGCGCTCATGCATTATAAACGTACCAAACCAAAAGTATCTGCAAGGATTGTTGAGTCGTTGATGTAGAAATAGGCAGAGCGAACATCATTAGCATATAGGAATTATAGTTAATGTCAATTAAAGATGACTTACTTCTCCATGGGTAAGCATCCATAGTCAGCATAATTTGTGTGGATGTCAGCGGCTGTGTTATTGGGGCAAAAAGTGGTAATGTTTTCAAACCCATATCGATCATAATGATCAATATAGTAGTCCATGTGAGTACGAGTGTTAAAATAAAGCACGTGAGCATCTGGATGAGCCTTTTGAAATTTTTCCATGCGCTCAACAAGCTTGTGGTTGTAAATGCTTGCCCATTTGTCGTTTGGAATATCAGGATTCTCTAAGCCATAAGGGGTACGAGTCCAGGATGGCACATTGAAGAACATAAAAGAGCGTAGATTGTGCTTGTACATCTCGTGCTATTATGCGAGATCAGTCAGCCATTGATGTTGGGTATTATCAGCAGGCTACACTCACCATCTTTTCAAAGTACGTATCTTGGATTTCATCGTATAGGCTGGCTGTAACCTATATCGGTCGATCGAATCAGTCAGTCATATGGAGCAAGCTCCCGGATATACAAGGCGACTTACATTTTTCATAGGAGCGGTATAATATACATCATTCAAGCTGTTGGACGTAGTTAGGCCATTATACCTTTAGCGCTCACTATTACCAAGAGGGAGGAGGTATGCTTACCCAATGAAAAAGATACCAAGTGAGGAAGCGGGGTTCCACTTTAGAGTCGGGTTGAGCTTATTGATCCAACGATCGATTTGTTCCACAAAAGAAACAGAATCAGGTTCGTGATTATCAATGGCATCATTATCAATGACAGCACCACTGTAAGCAAAATTCCAGAGCTGAGGATCACATTTCTGTGGTAAACCTTCATGGCATCCCGTCAAATACTGATTCCAGTCAAGACCACCAGAGCTCGTCTAAAATAGATACATGGAAATACGCCTCCAATAGGTTAGCACCCTGTTGTTTCCCTCATTTATAAACACAATACCTTATTCTCGATGATGGGATTATCATAGATCTGGGCATTTGACGAAAAGTTGCTCCATGTGTGGTCTACAGTGCCACCACCACCCATGAGGTTGCTGTATGAGTCGCCAAATACAAAACTGTTGATGATGATCCTGGTAAGCGTCTCGTCCAAATGCAATGCTGGTATATAAAAAGAAGGGCTTACACTGTGTCTGTGCGATGCCAACAAAAGCTATGACCTTTCTTGTTGTGTTGCGTGGGAGCAGCAGTAGCAAGAGATGCCAACACACCAAGTGCCAATGTCGAGGCAAAAGCTGTTTTCATTCTACGTGAAGAAGCCGTGTACGATAATTGTTAGCCCCTGCAGCACACTGCGGTCCTTATATACCGATCTCATCTTACCTCCTGTCAGTTCTCACGCAGATCCAGGTTGCACAAAATCGGGATAAATTGCCATACCTCTTTTCGGTGTGCCTAGCAACGGCTATCCCGACAGCTGTTTACTACGCTATATTTAAAGGATCTGATTACCAGAAAATCAAGCATGGCAAAAGAAGTAGATTTATGTATATGATGCTTCAGGGAAAAGGAAAGGGCCTGTTATTCAATGGGTTGTTAGGGACGGCAAGTTACTGTTAATGTGAAATCAGCGACAAGGAATATGGAGCAATTGATTGGTGCCACGGATTTGACAGAATCAGAATACAGTTGTATGTTCGTGGGTACAAATATCCCCACACATAGTCATCATGGGAATGAGAGTGTATGTCCTATCTGCACTCAATTGGGACACGAAACAGCAATCGGGTAAAATAAAACATGCACACAAGCTTTTCAAGACGTCTACAAGAGCAGCTTTATTCTTCTGCTGAATATGGAATTGTGAAGAGGTGATATAAACCGGGCTGAGGGGTTCCCTATACAACAACGATGAAGGCTGTTTGCTAGATATAACCATTATGCTGCTCGCATCATTAACCACTGACTGAAGTACTGTTGTTGGAATGACTAGTAATAGCACTCTGATCTTCACTTTGTTGGCATCTTGAATAGTAGGATAGTGTTGGTAGGAAGGACAAGTTGGCGTATTTTTGATTGTGCACGAATATATGATCATTGCTTGTAAGAATGTGGAAGAGTGCATAATGTGCCTTGCTATACACAGCAGCACAATGAGGCATCAGCAGTATAGCAGGGTGGAGTTTAGCATTGAGCTGGATTTCTTCCTCTCACTTTTTACACACCTCATTCATACACGACGCCATGAACCGCGACATTCAAAATGTGCGTACACTCGGCAACTCTCTTTTCGACAAGGTGAACTCCAGTCGCGTCTTGCTTGTTGGTGCTGGTGGCATTGGCTGCGAACTGCTCAAGAACCTCGTCATGTCTGGTTTCAAAAACATTGAAGTGGCAAGTAGAACACCGCCTCCCATCGCATACAACCACCTCCTAACAACGATTCTAGATTGATCTGGACACAATTGATATCTCCAACTTGAATCGCCAGTTTTTATTCCAACGCCAACATGTCAAGAAAGCAAAAGCACACGTACGTATTTGGGAAAACAATGGTATGAATAGGACACGTGAAGTTTGACACATGTATGTGGCGTATCAGGTTGCCAAAGAATCAGCTCTGCGTTTCAATCCCTCTGTCAACATCGTATCGCATCAAGCCAATATCATGGATCCAGAATATACTTTGTCATGGTTTTCGTCCTTTGATGTGGTCTTCAACGCCTTGGACAATCTCGAAGCACGACGATATGTCAATCAAATGTGCCTGGTTGCTCGCGTACCATTGATTGAGACGGGTACCACTGGTTATCTTGGTCAAGCTTATGTGATTGAAAAGGTAAGAGGAAAAGGGTAATATATGCATGAGACTCATACAAGCGTAATAGGACAAAACTGAATGCTTTGATTGCCAACCTAAAGAGACTCCAAAATCATACCCCGTGTGCACCATCCGCAGTACACCAAGTCAGCCAATTCATTGTATCGTATGGGCAAAGAGCTACTTATTCAAGTAAGTATCCAAGAGAAAAGGATAGTAAGAGATTGGGTATACTGATGGATGTGTATATAATCATGTTAGTCAACTCTTTGGCAATGCGGAAGAGGATGAACCACAAGAGTCTGACGAAGAGAACAAAGAAGAGCTGGCCGCATTGGCACGAGAAACCAAGGCTCTCAATGAAATCAAGGCATCCATGGGCACTGAAGCTTATCCACGAAAGGTGTTTGAAAAGGTGTTCACAACCGACATTAATCGACTACTGAGTATGGAGGACATGTGGAAGAATCGTGATCGGAAACCAGTGCCTCTCGACTACGACACGCTTTCATCGGCTGATAACAAGGAAGAGGAAAAGGATGACAACGACACAGGACTTGAAGACCAAAAGATGTGGAATCTGCACAAATGCTTTGATATGTTCAAGGACAGGTAATTCTTGGGGGGTGGAAGGATCATCTTTGATCGCTGACTAACTTTTATGCATAGTCTTGGACGACTCTCTAAGCGTGCCATGGGAGGCAATGTTCTTTCATTTGACAAGGATGATGATGATGCTATGGACTTTGTTACTGCTACTGCCAACCTACGAGCACATATCTTCAATATCCCGCAAAAGTCACGGTTTCAAGTCAAATGTAAGTGTTATATTTATATGTATGTTATGCAAAATGAGATCATGCTTATTTATGCATTGTTGATATGTATATGCAGCCATGGCTGGTAACATTATCCCGGCGATTGCCACTACCAATGCCATCATTGCTGGTATCGCAGTTATGAAATCCTTTGCCGTTTTCCGTGGTGAGAGCAGTACGACGAAACGAGTAAGTTGGGAGCCGGGTGTGTGCGTGTGGGGTAAAAGAAAAGGATCAACTTTTTCCACTGATACACCGGCTACTCTTTTACCACTGTTTATCCGTAGATTTATTTGCGAACAGTTACACGACAACCCAAACTTTTGTATCCTGAAAATCCATCCTCACCGAATCCTCTTTGTGGAGTATGCAGTGCTCCAAGTGCTCGGGTGAATGTGGATATTGATACGACTCGACTCGCCGACATTGTGAATACGCTTGTGGTGAAAAAGATGGGCATGGATTTGGAAGACATATCAATCATGGACAAGAGCAGGTAAATGTTGGGGGGACATACACACATACACGCATACGCAATGCCTCATCCAGACTTTAACCGTGGGAAACCAACAGGTTGTTGTATGACATGGACTTGGAGGAAAATTTGGAGCTACCCCTGACGCAATTGCAAATTCGAGACGGGACCATCCTGCGTGTGGTATCAGATGACCATGGCCAGATCGATCTGGTGTTACAGCAAAAGTAAGTTTTCCATTGTACACCACATTAACTTTCTCAGGGTTGTTATTAAAGCCGATATTGATGATGCTGTTGTTATAGGCCCGGCATTACGGTAGTCGAAGCCATTGATCCCCTGGTACCCAAGATTATTCGAAAGGAAAACCCGATGAAACGAGCCTTGGATGAAGACAATCATGATGATGACGATGGCAATGATATCAAGAAATCAAAGACTACTGCTCCTCCAAGTGCAAATGCTGAGAGTAGTAAGCATGCTGGTGCAGCGGAAGACGTGGTTGTTGTTCCGGAAGATGATGATCTCATTATGGTCAACTGAACGGCTAGTAGTAGTATAGATCGATTCTTGCAGAATAAAACGTGACATTTGTACATTCGACATTGAATAATACGAGCTTGGAGAACAGCTGACAAATTGAAGCTCTCTTACTGTTTGAAAACAAGAATAAAAACAAGCAAAACACAAAAAGGGTAGTTTTTTACACAAAGCGATAACGGTGGTGGTGCAAAGGTTTATCTGTTTTGGCACATCTTGGGAAAAAGAGAGAGACGAAAGAAGAACACAGAAAGTGGGCATCTTAGTGCGCAACATAGTAATACTGGTCATCCATCCAAAAGGAGCCATCGTCACCACCATTGAAAAGGCTGCCATCATCAAGGAAGAGTTCTTTATCCTCATCAATTACCACTGGAATGACAATAGGGGGGAGATCACCACCACGTAGAGGGAAGGCTTGTTTAGTACCAGCAACTGAAGCAGCAGAGCTACTGGCAGCAGCTACTGCGGAAGAGGACACGGGGGCTGCAACAGATGAGGCTTGTTGAGACGAGGCGCTAGCCACTCTGCTAATAGGAACGGATTGGCTACTTTGCTTGGCAAAAGATGCTGATGAGGAGGAGGGGGCAGTAGCATGAATAGCCATCGACGAGGAGGCAGCCACTGGCATTTGAATGGCAGCAGCAGCAGAGGCTGAAGAGACAACATGCATGCTGCTAGCACCAGATGCAGCAATAGGTTGAGCTTGGCTATATGCCAACAAGCCCGTCAAAGTGATTACTGTGGAGATCAAACGCATATTGTTACGAAGTTAGTATCATTATTGTCCCTTGGAGCAAATTGACTTTATATGAGAGATACCATTGCTGGAGAATGCATATCTTCTGAAGAATGTTAGGATTGAATAGTAGACTAAGGTTGCTACCAGATTTGACAGCACGACGACGATTTCTCAACAATGAGATTAAGAACAAGGTTGGATAAGAAAATGATACGGCGCAAGCAGCAGATAGGATCTACTACTGACATTGCCAAAATATTTCTTTGTTGTTTTTCGGGATATCTTTTATTCCATCTACGTATACTAGTAAGGAACATCAACCATCATCCATATCTTTGTTACTTTTGGAACGTGCATCTAAGCGGACAATGGGACACATATGTGGCATGCATAACCAGCTGCTATTCACCAGGCAGGCTCTTTTGCTTTTTTGTGTTCCCGTCAAGAACTTTTTCCCTTTAACTTTTGGGTATATTGCATTTGCTGTTGCCATTTTAGCACGCAGTAAATAAGGCACATGAGAATGTAGCTGCTGCATCACGACCGTTGCCTTTGTTATTTACCCTAGTGGTCGTGCATAAAGTGAATTGGACCCCACATGTTCTTGGCTTTGAACACCAATCCCAAACATTACAGGTCAAGAGAATAAAGTATGTGTGTATGATGATGATGATAGTGGTGGTAGTGATGGATGATCGGCTGAAAAGAAAACGCCACCCCGTGGTCCCACACATTTTTTGGGTGGGACAAGCTCTGCAACATGGCGAGTGCGAGGGCCCCAGTCCTGAAAAGTGATGCATTGTTGTGCTTCACCAAACCCGCTTGTCATTTTTTTCCATCTTGGTCAAAAACGTGGGTTGTGTGGAGAGGGAAAAAAAAAGAGAGAGTCAAAGAACCAGGATGGAGCTTTGTGAGAGCCTTCCCATCTTAGTGGTATTCCGATAACCTGTAACATACACAATGATAAGCTGTGTTGTTGTTGTTGTTATCCCTCGAGCCCCTTGTTCCTTTTCCTCACTAAAATACATGGCTGCATAACGTACTCATGCACACAATGGACAAAACGATGTTATAATATCACACACGTGAGCAACCATCATGATCATACACCCACGATTTGGGAATGGGCAAGTAAACAATGGTGGGAGGTAACTTGGCGCCCTTTTTTCGATGGTGATGTATATGAGGTTGCCTAAAAGAGTTGGGCCAGATGAATCCAGAGAAGGAGGAGGTGGGGGTGAAGATAATTATATGGGGGGTGGAGAATAAAAGAAAAACGTAGATACAGTTTGAACAAGAGCCGATTGGTTCCACACACGTTGATGACAGCAGCCGACGACACGGCGACCAATGTTCAAGTCCCCCACTAAAATATTAGTAGTGCATAAAGCGGGGGATAGAACAACGAGTGTTCTGGGCGGGAAGGGGCCACATGATAAACCACGAAAGCTCAAGGGCACATACACAGCCGCTTATCGGTCGTCCCTTTATAGCATCCATGTGTCACCCTATGCATATGGTTTAAAACGTCGATGCCTGCGTCTAAACACTACACGCATCATCCATATAACTTATTTGTTTCTTCCATTCTTTCTTCTTCTTACCTTTTCCTTTCTCTTTCCCCCAATGTCTCCCGTTTCAGTGCAATCGACCATCAACACTAATATCCCATGCAAGCGCAAACACGTAGAGGAAGATACAGCATCATCTACTGGTGACAATGACAACTTGTTGTCCAGCATGTCATTGCCTGATCTCTTGTTGCTGTTGACCAACAGCGTTACGCCCACTGTTCCTATTCCTCAAGATGCCACCTCATCCACTGATACCACTACGATCTCCACTTCTCCTATCACCATCACCAATGATGTTATTGCCGAAGAATCACCAACATCTATTTCTTGCTTTGATCAAGAAACGGCACCTCCTTCATCAATTTTGCCACCGATGCTCGGTGATGACTGGTTTCTGCTTGATAACGCCTTACCACCGGTGCATCATGAAGCACCTGAATCACCTTCTTGCTCATCGGCTTCTTCTTTTTCCGCACCATCATCATCACCCTCTATCACGCCTGTACAACAACCCATGGATATGTTTGCCACAGCCACAACTACAACCACCGAGCAGCAGCAACAACAAGAGAGCAACGAGTTCACTGTCATGATTATGACCGGTCGTGTTGCACAAAAGAGCTATGGAACCGAGAAGCGGTGAGTGGGGTGGGCCAATCACAGAGAGAGTCGTGTGAAAAAAATCTAAAGTGGAGGAGGTGTACCTGTGTGTGTAGAAAAAAAGAGAGTTTGAGCAATCATACTCCTCTTTTTCCCCCAACACATTCAAGACAATTTGAGACTAACCTATATTTATACAATGATCCATGTTGTATTATAGATTTCTGTGTCCACCCCCGACTACCGTTATCCTTGGGCCTTCACTTCCACTTCACACAATCCGCATCCAAGCCGATGGTGGACCACAGCAATCTGGAACACTGGAACCTGCAGCTGAAGGATACCTTCAATGCATTTCGAGACATTTGCACATTACCGAAAAACGCAAACAAATCTCGGTGGCTGTGGATGTGCCACATCTCGGAAAGTTTACCAGCAACCCAATCAAGGTTATCAGTAAGCCCAGCAAGAAACGTCAAAGCAGCATGAAGCATCTTGAATGTAAGGATTCTAGGAACACGGTGGGATGGGGTTTGGCATTTCATAGAGCTGATTGGGATATCATTTTAGTGTGTGTGCATCATGGATCGACCATTGCTTTATTTAATCGTATCCGCTCGCAAACTGTATCAACCAAGTATCTTGGCGTGGATCCATCAACGACCAACCAATTAGACTTTGTGGCACGCCAAAGTGCATGGGATCCCTTTTTAATCTGGGCTGTCGATGGTGATAAGGGCGGCGGTGGTAAAAAGGGTCATGGTGCATTACATTATAACCAGCGTGTGGTCCTTCAATGTGTAAAGACCGGCATGATGACTCCTGTGATGGTGATTCGTCGACGCAAAAATGACATCAAGGAACAACAACATGATGATCCCGTGTCCCAACTTCATCGTATTGCACTTGAAGTAGCCGACCAACCTTCCCATTATCTCGCATGCATCAACGACAAGGTCATTACAAATGCTCACATGGAAGCTACCGATGACCAAGCGATTTGGACCATTATTGGCACGGATTGCACCACCTATCGTTTCCGCACCACACCCTCCTCATTGCCCAGTGAAGTCGTAACACCCTTTCCTCAAGTACAAAGTGTCGAGCAAAATGACAATGATACAATCACTTTACATGGTCAACATCTCGGACCCCATTTGCAGGTGGCACTCGCAGATTGCATGATCCTGCAGCAAATCTCCCCAGCTACACCCAATGAAATCAAATGCCGTCTTCCCTCCTCCTCATCACTCGATACCATGGCGTCTTTGGTCGTCCAAGAAGAACAAGACGGGATGAAAAAGTGGCCCATTGCGTTGATTCGCCAGGCTGATGGTACACTTTACCGCACATCCCATTTCTGTACATTGTAAAAAGAAGAACACCAACACACACACACACACACGCTATCTCTCTTTTTTTCTTCGCCTTTCTATGATGGATGCTATTCCAAAGCCTTCTCTCGTTGTTGTACATAATATTCCGCTTTTTACTTCTTTTGTAAATAATACACAAACACAGTAGTAATAATACAAACAAATGGATGCTGGAAGGAGAAGGATCAAATATAGTGGTAACGAGCTGCACGCCGATTGGTATGGGTGAGTGATGTTGGGGATAAGGGCTCATCTTCATCATCTTGTACTGTTGTTGGATAAGTGCTGACTTGGCTATCAGGGCGACGCATTTGAGAAAAGGCTTGAGCGAGATAATTGTATTTCGAAAGACGTCGATCCGGCGACGCTGTTGTTGTAGTAGAAGATGATGATGCCATAGTAGAGTGGTATATAGGTGATGTTGAATTAGGCTGTTTGTGTTGACGAGATGATAGGGCAGCTGCTGTGGGTGGAGCCAAATAAGTGGGTGAGGGATGATTGTATTGCTTTACACCTTGTATTGCTGGTGATGGAGACGGTGGAGGTGGAGGTGAAGGTGTGGGAGGATGAAGACGAGGTGCTTCAATCACCATGGGAACAACACCACCACCGTTAGATGCATCATAGTTGTTGTAAGAAGACCGAGTGCTGATCACCATGGATGGAGTAATACCTCGCCCCGGATTGAACTTTTTGCCTTGTCGCCTTTTTCGTCGCATCAAGATAATCACCAATGCTAATCCACCAATAACGACAACTGCAGCTCCAACAATGATGCCGACTAATGCTCCTGTTCCCAGTCCATTTCCATCATTATCAGCTGTACTACTGCTTGTTAATGATGAGGATGCTTCTGCTACTGCTGTGTTGTCAAGGGATGCGGATGATGTTGGCGAGACAACCGTTACTCCATTTGAGGATAATGATGATGACGAAGGTTCAGTGGGTGCTGCATTGATGGATGGTTGTGTTGATAATGAATGACGTGGTGGTAATGATGATGATGATCCAAAAAGACTTGAAAGGTTGACATCCGTCAAGTTGCCGGTGAAACTAGCGCTTGGTAGAATATACGTCGATCCTTCCTTTACTGGAGGAGGAGGAGGAGGAGGAAAACGTCTGTGTGTTAATCTTTGATCCACACGTCAAAGCAGCTGATATGGCTTACCACTCTCTATCAGAACGCACTATTGTATCCAAGGAAACATTGTATATATCAGTGGATGAATATGGTAGAAACAAAGAGTCGAAAACAAAGAGATCAACTTACCCCAATCAAAAGGCCGATACAAAAGAAAATAGAAGGGAAGGGCGAAACCACCAATGATATATGCATATATTAGTGTACCTGCTGTGTGCATTGCATACTTCATTACAGGTCAACTTACGAGCCAATGTAGGAGTAATGCAGATCAGCAATGGCCATGACCAGCCTGTTGACATTGTAAAGGAACGAGGAAGAGCCATATGAAAAAAAGAGTTTGGGACAGGTCGTACAAGCGTTAATTGATTTCATTCCACATCCTAAACAAAGGCACACACAGGTAAAGTTAGCATCCATCAGGGTGCACAAAGCGCTTGCTCCCTCTGAGTAACGAACAAAAAAGGGCGAGAGAGAGAGAACAAAGGACATTCCGATCAAGCTAGTCTCAAATAGGTCTGGTAGACAAACCTTCTGCTATGAATTTGGATCCACTTCTTGTCAATGTCATCCTATCAATAATGCACAATAAACAACGACGACGACGATAACTGAGTATGCTGAGTGATCACATAACCCATAAATGTGGATGTCAGCAGCAACCTGATGGTGTTTGTGTGTACGTGATGGGTGGATCTATGTGCAACATGCATGCACTAGGTTGCTAGTAAAGATTTTTTTTACCACAGCAATAACGCTTGTAATTATTACAGTGACGAGAAATAGCCTTTGTGCGGCGATGCAGACGATCATCCCTTATTGCATATTATTGGATATACAGGGGGTATATACGCATGATTAACAATCAAGATCACCGGGCATTTGACGTCTGCCATACGAACCAGCAACATTAAGCGAGAGAATAGAGCTGATGTGTGATGTATTCACAAGGATCAAGTGGCTCGCGTGATATACATTATAGTAATTCCATGCATCTGCTGACATGGCGGTAAATATCATCAAAGCTAAGGTTTATTATTACAATGCTCGCCAGCAGGTTTTCTTGTCAATAGAATAGGTCCGGAGTTGAGGAATCTATAATAAAGAAACGTGAATTAGGATCATCATGGTATGTATAATGGCCGTGTGTCAAAACAACAACAGCAATTGTCTAGGTGATAATAGTCTTCTTGGTTAAACTTGACATTCATCATTAATCGCCACCAGTGATAGATAGGTTACTGCTGCGGGTCATCCAACACTTACCACAACCACTATCTTACAATGGCCTGCTGCATCATTACTGGCTCAACAAGTAATATCATCAGCACGAATACCTATGCCCTTTTCACTACTAAAGCACCGGCATTCAATGATAAACCTTAATTATCAAAAGAAATCCAATCCAAAGCTATGCTGACAATAATCAACGTCAGCCAAGGTTAATGCATGGTATTATGTGGGGCTAAATATTCACATTTTATTACTTGTTTTCATTCCTTGTATGCGTATACCTATATAGTGACCTTGATTGGTACCCGAACTTTAATAAATCCCCTTTCTCTCGATCCAAGCAACAACATTACTTTGAGGGGAACCCTGAACAGCGGTATGATACAAGTTGCATTCATGCGGTTATAGTCATTGCGTGCTTTTATTTTGTTTACGACGACGATCACATGCATGATGTGCATTAAGGGATGATTCGAGGAGGAGGGGGGAATGGCAACATAGGTAGTAGTAGTAGTAATAAAGCAGTAATAGATGCAGGGAAGGGATGCTACTAACGACTGGATCAAGCTATCATTGATCATATATTTTTCATATCCCATGGCTCCCACGACAATATATTGCCAAAGAGAAGGGGGAATAGAGCAAGTTGTTAGTGTAACCTATCATACAGCATCTTCCTTTACCAAGCACCTATTGCATTGAAACCAAGTTAACACCGATCCAGACGGGGAATTCCCTTAGATCAGCAAGCTAATTCAGGTACATGATATCATGTAAAGAGATCGATAAACATGACAAAAAGAAGCAAGGGATAAGAGTGACAAAACTTGTATACATGTTTTTTTTTCTAACACCTACGTACTCCTCGTTCTTCGTTCCCATCATCCAACAACAACATCACACTCTTGTTCTTCTTTAATTGCTCCGCCTTTTTGTACACCCCTCCCCTTTTCCCCTTTCTTTTTCTTCTTGTTCTCAACTTCATATGGCTCGTCCAAGCTCATCGTCTCTCGCATCACCTTCCAGCATAGTCGGTGTCCATTACAAAGTCGGTCGCAAAATTGGCGAAGGCAGCTTTGGCATCATTTACGAAGGCATGTTCTACTCCATTTTCCCCCACCCCTCAATCTCCTCAAGTGGTTGTATATATATATATATATCCAAAAAGAGAGAGAGACACAAAGCACACATACACCAGACCAGACAATTCATTGTTTTGTTCGAAACCCTACACAGGCACCAATCTCATTAGCAACCAACAGATCGCCATCAAGTTTGAGTCTCGAAAGTCTGAAGCACCTCAGTTGCGTGACGAATACCGTACCTACAAGATCCTTTCTGGTGTTGGTATGTGTGTCAAGGAGATGTAGATATAAGCACGAGTTTTAACATGTGGGGTTGACTACTATAATAGATGGGATACCAGCAGCTTACTATTTTGGACAAGATGGGATGTACAACGTATTGGTGCTTGATCTACTTGGTCCTAGTCTTGAAGATTTATTCGACATGTGCTCAAGACGCTTTAGCGTCAAGACCGTTGCCATGTTGGCACGGAGTATGGTACGTTGATCTGATGATGATGATGATGGATCGGAGAGGTTAATGGGGTGGGGGGGGGCCGTGCACGGTATATGTAATAATACGCAACTTAGATCAGTCGAGTGCAAAGCATTCATGAACGCAATCTCATCTACCGAGATATCAAGCCGGACAATTTTCTTATCGGTCGACCGAATACAGATATTGCCAACAAGGTGTTCATGGTTGATTTTGGCATGGCAAAACAGTATCGGGATCCAAAGACAAAACAGCACATTCCTTATCGAGAACGCAAAAGCCTTTCCGGTACAGCACGATACATGAGCATCAATACCCATCTTGGACGAGGTACTTTTTCTCTTTCTTTCACACACACACACACATACCCTTTATATATAACATGTCCTGTTCTCTCTCTTGTAGAGCAATCTAGACGTGATGATCTTGAATCCCTTGGTCATGTATTTATGTACTTTTTACGAGGATCGCTTCCATGGCAAGGACTCAAGGCTGCCACCAACAAGCAAAAGTATGAAAAGATTGGTGAAAAGAAGCAAACGACCATGATCAAGGATCTGTGCTCTGGTTTCCCAGGTAAGATAACAACAAGATCTTATCACACACACGTATCCAACTCTCACACCACAATGTCGTAACCCCGCCTTTAGAGGAGTTTGCCATCTACATGCAGTATGTCCGCAAGCTCGGTTTCGACGAGACTCCCGATTACGACTTTTTACGCGACTTGTTCACCAAGGCCCTCAACAATCTCGGTGATATCGATGATGGTGTCTATGATTGGATGTTATTGAATGATGGAAAGGGATGGGAGGTATGTGTCACTCCTCTTATGTCGCCTTGACAACAAAACTCATTTCGATTCTTGTAGTCACGACGAAACCGACACCATCATCATCACCATAATCATCATCAGGCTGGTGGCAACAACCATGGTCATCAAACCGATCTTGTGCGTAACTCGACGACACGTGCACGACATTCGAAGCAAGCCCAACCTCAACAACAGCTGCAGCAAGATCAAGCGTTGTACCAAGAAGCACCCCATAAACGAGGATTCTGGCGTTCTGTGATATCCTTCTTCAAGTGCTCTTCTTGCTGCAATTAGGAGGAATATAATAATAATGAAACGACAATGACACCATCCATCACTACTTGCACTTTCACAATCGCAACCACGTTCACTCACTTCAACCACACACACACACACACACACACAATCACAATCTATACGAGTACAATCTTACACACTTATTCCTACGATCTAGTTTCCTTTTTCAATCTTTTATAAACATGGATGCAGGGGCATGACACGCATAACAAAGAGAGCCAATTTACAAGTGATACAGTGGTTGATTGTATTAAAAGAGAAAAAGTAAACAATGCAAGGGGTTGAAGGTTGCAAAGAAAAATAAGCTCCAGGCATGAATTATATACAGTAAGGGAAAGAATGTGTGTGTGAGTAAGCTCTTGTATGCTTCCAACGATGGGTGATTATATGTGTATGGGGTAATGGTTAGTGAGGATATGTAATGCGGATTGAACAATGATTCTAATAGGTGGGAGGTTGCATCAGCTGAGAAATATGTTGGGGTACTTGATCCGCATAGTATCGCCACTCTGGGTGGTTGTATAATTTGAGAGTATCACTTCTTTGCCACTTATCGTAGTCTATAGGAGAGAAAAAAAAGGTGTTAGTTATCTAGGCCACCTTTTTTTTGTTGTTGTTGTAAGCTTACCAATAGAAGAAGGATGATGCAATTTGGATTGCACTTCACGCTCGAGCAAGTTGGCGGCACATGAGACGTCACGATGGATTTGGAGGTTATAAAACTTGGCAGGCATTTGGATACAACTAAATCCTGATTTGTAAACCAGATACGAGAGAGCGGCTTGATCTTGTCGGTGGTTGGCGCGAGACGAACCAGGCGGAGCAATGCATCGTTTGTCGAGACCACATTCGTACCACGCATCAATAATGTCACTACGCACCGTAGCATTATCGGCATCAAAGCCAATGGCGGCACCATTGCAGTTGGCGTATCGTGCATATGTCTTTGGATCTTCCTTGTAATAAGCAAACATACCAGGGTGCGTCCAGCGACCCATGGTGGCAACACTGCGTGGGCTCCAAAATCCATGACGTCGTCGCACCACATGATGAATGTTTTCCAAAAAGTCAGTGGTGACCATATTGCCGGCATCCAGCCAAATCAAAACACCACCGTAGCGTTCAGCAGCTTCATGTACGATGCCCGTTTTCCATGCATATTCGCCAGCATTGATCGCCACGTCCCAAAAGCGGGGATACTTGAAATAGTCAAATGTCACAAGGTCGTCAATCAACCCGTTTTGCTGCAGCTGATCAAGAATGGGTAGCTGTGTACGGTTCATGCCAATATTGTAAACCACCACACGAGGAAAATGCTCAACATCAGGTCGTAGGTCGTTCAAGGCATACAGGAAACTCTCAAGTGCACACAAATGGTTCGCACTAGACGCCGTCACGATCGTATATGGAAATGATTTTGGACGGTTGTTGCTGATGCTCGATTGGTCGTGCTGCTGCTGTTGATTCTCATTATTGTTGCTTTGTTCGACAACTGTTTCTTCCGGCATCGGGAAAACTGTATCATCGCATGTCACATCGGTGCAAACTAATAGCCAAATTAGCCCATGGAATTGTATATATTGATAAGCGTTTGTTATATGTATGTACCTTGTTGCCATTGATACATGGTATCCACACCAAATGAATAAAGAAGAAAGACGCCAAGTAGCATCACCAGCAGGACAATTATCCCTGTTCTTCTACGAGCTGGTGCAGGACGTGAAGCAGCAGCAGGAGGGGTGGTGGAAAGGCCCATCGTAAAGCAAAAGGAAGAAAAGAGGGAGAGAGGGAAAAACGGTTAGGAAGGAAAAGAAAAGCAAGAGTGGGCGCAGCTTCGCTCCTTCTGCCATTGAGACTGAGAAGGTTGCTATTTGTACTCTAGCAGTACTATAAAAAGCCCTGTGTGGTTCGTGTAACACTGTAGACTTTTGCTCAGCCTCCAGCATATGGATGCCGACATTTTTTCATTGCCATCATCGCCGCCATCGTCATGTTTGAGACAGCAATTGAAGCTCAATGTTGTAGATACAATCCTGTCATTCCCTTTTTCATGGTAACCTGCATGACGCCACAAACATTTGCAAGGGGTGTTTTGCATTAAAATTGCATGCATGCTCTCTTTTATCCAACCTACTTTTGTCCTATCTCCACCTCTCCCTCTCTCTACTATATCAGTACGACCCTTTTCTCTCTTACCAAAAATAACAGGCCTTGTGAGCAATTCTTTTGATTAGCCACATGTAAACGTTGTATACATTCCTTGTCGTACAAGATGGCTTTGTTGAATGACAAGCTTTTTCCCGACAATTGCCCCCTGGGAATATATATGGCTACAACTTTTATAACACAATGGAACTCTTTTCTAGCAACCGCGCTTTGATACACCACGATATGCATTCAAGCTATGGCATGGTGATCCAGTTTAATTTGACTTGATATCTATGCGTGATTATATTGCAATTGAAGCTCGACAACAAGCACAACGTCGTTCATTGTGCTGGGAACCAAGGCAACGTTGCATGACTGATGGGGAAGTTGTTGGGCATGTGAAAGAAATTATGCCTAATGCCTTTTCCGTAATATGTAAACCTATACATACATGCCATCATCCAATTATAGGTGTATCCTCAAAAGGGGTCACGTATCGCTATACGACTGGTACAACATGCCATGGTGCCATGTAGCAATCAAGGAGTCACTATAACGATAGAAGCTAAAAGATGGATGAAAGAAAATTGGGGCCCTTGTTGATGTACAAAATGCACGTACCATCTTGACGCCTCCAGCCGAAAGAAATGCTGTCATTTCTCGACCTTCGGCTTCACAACCCATGCCGTATTTGGATTTGGAAGTCTCTTTCTTCTTTCAGGAGAACTCAATTTCATAACCTGGTATGATATGATGACGGTGCCAGATATGTGTAAAACCACCATGACGGGGTATCAAAAGCCCTTGGATTCACTCTTATCCTTGGTTGTACAGTGCAAAGGCATCGCTCCGTCATCATATAACAATTGTGACATCCTCACTGTTTAACCACAAAGTGGTTGTCAGCACCCTCGAATCCTAGCAATTGAAAATCGATCATCCACAGCCTCTTATTAATAAAAATCAATAAAGGAAAGCGATTTGTTCAAATCACAAATCAGGAAATGTGTGCTACGGTGATGCTTTTCTCTCGCTATCTCTTCCTCTTTTTCCCCCTTTATCACCGCACTTGGCTTATCATAGCACTTAGGTGCCTCATGAACCGATTGGCAATTATAGCCGTTTCAGTGACATTTCCAAGCCATACTATGCCGATGAAATGTCAACCGTGAACCTTAAAGGGGTACGCTTTGTGCGATGTCATACATTAATAGCAATATCCAATATGTAATTCAACCGAGGATGTGTGGAGCAGGTCGGTTATTGGATAAAGATGATGCGGCTATGGATACATATTGATCATCATCAAACATAGCAAAGTAGATGTCTTCCCAAAGTTGGTTCATGCAAAGATGGATCGTAGGCTATTGGAAGTCGTTATATAATCGAAACGAGCACACTCTCAACGACGTCTTGTTTCGGGCAATTTTGAGCACAGCAAGTAATTTGTAATAGCAGATGGATGGCATTGCATGATGCCAACCTTTTAATTGCTGAGACCTTCAAATCATATGTTTATATTTCTTACGACCTTGCAGACTACTACGTCTAATCTTTGTTGACGCATGTAGTGTTTCGTTGGTATTCTGCTTCCATTGTTTTCATAATTGCCATTGTGACATTCGGCTCTTTTATTAGGTAAAACTTAATCCTATTGCTGAATAAGGCCTTGTTTGTTGACTTGAATGAGACTTCGGGGAAACACGTGATTGGTACAATAGTGCATAATGATTACGAGACTTTGCTGGTCCAAGTAGTGTACGGTATCCTTCAGCATTAAGCGTTCCAAGGAATGTAGGTGAAAGAAAGGTGATTTGACTATAATATAGTGCAACTATTTTCCCAAGAGGAGGCAGAAGCACTATGGGTCTTTGTCCACGATCACAAAGGTTAGCGACATTGGTGTGCAAGTTATCGGGATTTGTATTTCCAATCCACCACACCGTCTCTTGAGTTCGCCACGTTTGAAGCGCTTCTTTCAACTCATCTCACCATCATGGCGCGTTCCCGCATTACCACACTTCTTCTCGCTCTATTCGTGGTCCTTTCCACTGTCTCTTATGTCTCGGCCAAGAAGGGTCCTCTCGTAACCAATAAGGGTACGTTGTCGCAATGCACGCACGTGTGTCGATTCCCGCATGGCTGACATTAGTAGTCTAGTCTATTTTGATATCAAGCAAGGTGACGAAGACCTCGGTCGTATCGTTGTTGGATTGTATGGCAAGGTAAACGAATATATCTTTTATGTGTATAATGATGATCTCTAAGCTAACATGGAATAATGTGTAGACCGTTCCCAAGACAGCTGAGAACTTTAGAGCTTTGGCTACTGGCGAAAAGGGTTATGGTTACAAGGGATCCAAGTTCCACCGCGTTATCAAGCAGTTCATGATCCAAGGTGGTGATTTCACTAATGGCGATGGTACTGGTGGCAAGTCTATCTATGGTGGCAAGTTTGAGGATGAAAACTTCAAGTTGCAGCACACTGGACCTGTAAGTAAAACACCATCATTGCATGCAACAAGAGAACTAAACGTTTCCTTTTCTTGTAAAGGGTGTCCTTTCGATGGCTAATGCTGGCAAGAACACCAATGGCTCTCAATTCTTTATTACCACTGTCAAGACCTCATGGTTGGATGGACGTCACGTTGTCTTTGGCAAGGTGATTGAAGGCATGGATGTTGTGGAAGCCATTGAAAAGACCAAGACCAATCGTCGTGATAAGCCTGAAGTGGATATTGTCATTGCTGATTCTGGCGAACTTCCTGTCGAGGAGATCCAACATATTGAATTGTAGACAAATAGAAGTTTATTTGCCATTGAAACAAAGAAAACTATTTATGGATGGATGCCAAGAATGTCTTGTGTGTTATATAATCAACGATTCTTCTGGAAAGATGGGTTGTCATTGAATTGCTAAGCAGCGTCAGCAGCAGCAGCAACCGTTGTATGGTTTACCAGTAAATGACCAGTGAGAAGCGGGCCTAGCTTTTTTTGATAAGTCAACCCCTTTCTTTATTCTTTTCTTTCATTCACACTCACACCCACACACTCGAGTACACTGGATTCACGTAGCAGAGAAAAGTACGGGCCTGGTGGGGTATTCGCCATACCTCGGTTGAAACCTCTTCCAGCAGCCAAACAATGTGCAGAATGTCGTGCCACCTTCAATCTATTCCGTCCAAAGTACCATTGCTACTCTTGTGGTAAGACTGATCTCGACAAGACCCCTTCTTCATCTCGTCATTAACGCCTGTATAGGTAGCGTCGTATGTGCACCTTGCTCAAGTCACCGACGTGTTATCCCCAAGTTCGGTTATAACAAGTAGGTTGCTATGGCTATCATTATATTCTCTTATTCTTATTCTTCCTTTACATTCCTTCGTATAAGCCCTGTACGGTGTTGCAACACATGTGACACATTGATCCAAATGCAGCAAATGAATTCAGCGAGCTTATTGCAAATGTCATCCAAGCAATTGAAGAACTATATCCGAGCATACAATCTATCAGCAAAGGCAGCCATCGAGAAGGATGATCTTGTACGCATCATCTTGAATACCCGACCTATATCCAATGATAGCGAAGTCTATTACAGAAACCATCGTCATGAGCATCTTCCAATATCACCTCCTCCTCCACAAGGAAATGAAGCCGGCGGTAACGGTGCATCATCCACTATATCTCAAATGTTCAATGATCTATTCAGCGGTGGTGGCAGCAGCAGTAGTAGTAGCAGTGGTTCAAATAATGCACAAAGGGAAGCAGAGCGTCAACGACGTCTACAAGAGGAGAGGATCCGACAACAACAACAACGTCAACGACGTCAAGAAGAGGAAAGGATGCGGCAACAACGAGCTCATGAACAACATCAACGACGTATGGAAGAAGAGAGGATCCGACAACAGCAATCTCGTGAACAAAGTCAACGACGTCAAGAGGAGGAAAGGATGCGACGACAACAACAACAGCAATCAACGCGTAAAGAAGATACCGTTTCAGTGGATGAGATGATATTATCCAAGATGGATCCAAAAACATTATCAGTCAAGACACTCAAAGCTATTCTAAGAGCCAACTTTGTTGAACAATCGCATGCTTTGGAGAAATCGGATTTGGTATCTCGTGTCCAGTGGTTGATTGATGAACGACGAAAGGAATTATCAGCCAATGACCAGACACCTGTGAACGACGATTCATTGTGCAGGATATGCTGTGATGCTCAACAAAACTGCGTCTTTTTGGATTGTGGTCATATGGTGACATGTATGGATTGCGGAAAACAGGTAATACAGTATGCATGGAAAAAAAAAGAGAGAGAGCAATTATCTCATGACAATGTTGGAATATAGCTTGTTTCGAGCAAGAATGAATGTCCCATTTGTCGTGAACCAATCCTCAAGCTTGTCCATGTTTTCCGCTCATGATCCAGGAGCTTGAATCAAGGAGCTTTACACACACACACTGAATCGGAGCCGCGTTGTCTGATCTTGTTACGTATCACACCACATTTACACATTCTCCCCAAAGCTTATAGAAGGAGATGTCAAGGAGTGTTTCTGTACATATTATATAAACCATTTTGCATCCTCTTTTTCCCCTGCCCACACGTATTTCTACTTTTTGTTTCACATGCATCTGTCAAAGAAAGGTTTCATTGCTTGTTGCCTCGCTACCTTTGCTACGCAATGCACCATGTCCAATGGCATCCAGTCAGTGGATCAGCAATTTAATATCACATCTCCTCTCGACCATGGGGTTTATGTAGCTGCCCAAAAGCTACCCATTACGTATGTGCTGCTTGGTGATTCAAGCGGCTTGGAGCTCAACATTTACATGAAGCCGGTGGATGTCAATGCTACGACTGTTGTCGTTGCACAAAAGGCGGATGTTTCCGAAGATGCCTCGTCCATTGTAACCATTGATAACAAGACTTATTGGCAACATTCTTATAATTACGAGATACCACAAGCAACGCAAGCCGGTTCTTATGAGGTAGATATCGTAGCTCACACACTTTTTTTGTTAAGGCGAAAACTAAGCATCATTTATTAGGTTGTCTTTGAATCTGTCAACTCGCAAGAAAACACATCTGTGCCTATCACTATTCGTCCTTTTGTTACGACATCATCACCATGCCCTTCACCCACGGGTTCCTCGTCTGCATCTGCAAGTCCCAATCCAGGAGATGGTTCTTCATCAAGTGCAAGTCGCAAGGCCAACGTCTGTGTTGCATTGGCTGGCTTTGCAATGTTAACTAGCTTCTTTTTCTGATATCACATACACTGTCGTAGTTCGATGTAAACTGAATATAATAATAATAATGTCTTTTATTGCCGCAAGGATTCAACAAGAGCTGTGGACATAACACTAAGGATCTTGGAACATGCATCAATACATTGACTAACTGCCTATGATAGAAAATGGTTGTCAGTGAATCGAGCACATGTTTCCAAAGGAGAGTAAAGAATAGGAGAGGGCACTACTTGCCTGTGATACAATGGCTGGATCAGATTGTCCGGTTTGTACAATATGGGTCACCTCGTTTAATGATGGCATATATGAAAGCACCATCGATCCATCCCTTTGCTTTTCCTCATTCTCCGTACCATCCATGATGATTTGGTCCTTGGCAAACAGCTAAACGTTCATGGTATCAGTAAGGGGCGAGTGCGTGTGTTCCATCTCCCATTGGTTTGCATTACTTACAGCTGAACATGCAGTGACTTGATCCAACATCTCGATACCAGCATCGGCTAAGGCTGTACTAGCAGCAATGATAGCAGCAGCAAGACAGGAGCTTGTACCATCATTCTCAAGAACTGTGATATAGACGTCGATGGCTGACTTTGGTAGTAGTTCTAATCGGACAGCGGGTGTCAATGCTTGTACAAGTGTATTGGAGAGCCCCTTTTCTTCAGCGTCCTGTAGTCATGGATACCATACATGTGAGTATTAATCCCAGCTTATACCGTCTCTCGTTTCTTACCCGCATATGACCCCTTCGTTTTGCGCATGAAAATGTAGCAAACTTGAATTCGCAGTTCAATGTGCCGTTATTTGAAAATCCAGATCGTTTCAGTTGACGAGGGCCGTATCTATAGGGTGAGTGTCAATACACATACATACGCGCATATGTATCTATCTATCTATCCCACTTACACTGCACACACAGCCTTCGTATTGCCCATTTCAATATATGCTGATCCATTAGCTTGATTCACAAGGCCTGTCTTGAGGACTGCAATGAAGAAATATAAGCGATCGCGTCTTGCTGTAGTCATCAGCAGTGAGTCTTACAAATAGGTCGTAGATCGTGTGCACATCGCTGATCAGCTCGTTTGTTTTGTTCATTGAATAAAGGAGGTGTTGCTGGTACATTCTTCAAGAGAGGAGGTACACTTTGCTCGGGGCCATTAACACGTTTCCGATCCATGGTTATCCGTTTGGAAAAGATAAAGAGAGAGAGTGTGAGTGTTAAATTTGCTTGGACCAGGAAGCCACACCTCCGCTATTAACACCACCACCATCATAATATAGTATGATCAAATAGAAATAATAATATGAATAGTATTCGATGATATACAACAAAGGTCATAGACTAATCGAGATAGTAGTTATGCATCATTATGATTAAAAGAAACCTACACAATGCATTTCTCAGCTTGTCAGTAAACGCCACGTGCATGTGAAACCTCCTTTTAACACTTTACCATGATGGCCATGATGACCATGGTGATGTCCATGGTGTCCATGGTGACCGTGATGCTTGCCACCCACTATAAGAATAGAGTTCATGTGATCAGTCAACACGACTACAAACCATGTTCATTTCTACTTACTAAGGGAGCCAATTAGGCCGCTAGCTCCTCCTTGATGGTGATGTCCACCTCCTCCAAATAAAGATCCAAAACCACCAGCTGGTGGAGGTGGAGGTGGTGGATAGTAGCCACCCTTTTTAAAGTATATATGAGTATCATAGCAACATGAAGGGTCATAAATTTTGTATACCTGGTAATGATGATGTCCATGTCCTCCGCCGTGATGATGGTTGCCAAGCATTTTACCAGCTGCAAATCTAGTACCTCAAGAGTGAGTCTATATTCACCATTGTGATGTAAAAAAGGACTTACCCAACCAAACTACCAGCCAAAGCACTTCCTGCCGAGAATCCACCACCGCCTTGATTCAATTTAAGCGTGTGTGTGTAAGCGATATTATTGTACTACAGTAACCCAAGATCTATTCTTACCTGATCCGTGATGACCACCACCACCCATGACACCAGATAACATGGATCCAAGACCTCGTTCATCGGCACCACCTGCTGCTTGTTGTTGTTGTTGGGGTGCATAGTTTTGATGAGGTGCATAACCTTGTGGTTGCGATGGATAACCCATTTGACTACCACCAGCATAGCTACTGGCTTCACCAGCAGGGGCACTGCCACCAGCAGCTGATGGCATCGTAGGCATTTCCCATTGTGTCCTTCCAGTAGAGACTTCCACAAAGTAGTATCGTTGATGGTTTGGGTCCCAAACAGCTTGCCTATATATATAAATAAACGATCCAGTCAACATGACATGTTGTATATAGGATCCAATGCTAACTTACCATCCTGCTGGCACTGAAGGTGGGGGTGATTGCATTGCTGGATTCATTTTGAGATGAGAAAAGGGAAAACGGAGAAAGGTATAAGAAGCACAATAGTCGTCGCTTGGCGATACTAAGTACACTAAATGACAAGCAATCAAATGACCAATTGGGGTAAGCGCCCTCTACTACTACTACTACTGCTACTACCCTACTGCATCTGCATATTACCTATTCAAAGCAGAGATATATTTATAAATCAAGCATTGGTTTGATATCTTTTCCCCTTGAGCTTGTAACCATCTATCAAGATGTTCCTTCATTATGACCCCAAACAGATGTCAATCTTTTTGTTCGCCGACCTTTAGCTTGATGATCGGCGTAGAGAATAGGTAATGACGTAGTACAAGCTATTCTTGCCTCGATGTGTTGTATGTCTATCAATCATACCATTGATCACTGGCTCTCTGAGATCGCTGTCGGATACAGCAAAATTGTGTAAAAGCATCCACGATAAGATATAGCTGAAATCGAACGTTCGAGTTGGACGGATTTGTTTGCTGAGCATTCTTTTCTCTTGTAACCAGCCCATCCGTTTGCTTCTCGCATGTTATTATTATCGAGATGTCTGAACACTGAACCATATATGGGATCATGATCGAATGTGTTTTAGTGATATATTCCATGCAACCTTAAGTATGGAAGAGGTAGTTGCAATTTCTACTACTAGTAAATCAGACACTCTTACAATGTCAATACAAGGGTGGCGCATAAACGAGCAATGTCATGGTCTCCGATATGTATTAATTGCTGTCATCAAGAAAAGATCAAATACGTGCTTAGCAACAAGTTGCTATTATTGCAGAGGGGGATCTAAATTCGGAAGGAAGTCTCCGCTCAATAGATGACCACCATCCGAGGTGGCGGTCCGTGCACATTCATTGTCCGAAGCTTTCCATATCCAGCAAGTCAAAGGCGACAAAGTTCTTTATGTCTGAGATTGCTTGCAATACGTTATCCACGTGGGATTCAAGACGCCATTGGTATGTATGTATCACTAATAGTTAGAATTAATAAAAAGATTGGATGTCATTCATGACCATTTTGATTCCAAGAGGTGTTTTATATATATGTCCATATAGCAGGCAGTAGTAGTAGTAGTAGTGGAAAGGTTACAATAAGACAAAGAAAAAGAGAATTTGGAATTAATCTAGCAACAACAGAGGGGCTCATGCAACCTTCTACAACGATCTTGTGATAGTTATGGTTGCTATCGTGACCGTGAGAACAAGAGTTTATTCGGTATCAAAGGAAAGATTGCCAAGGCTTTGTATTAATTACAACCAACACGTGGGTGGACATGTCTTGTGGCATGCGTTTAGTAATGCACAGCAATGCTACAGCGTGTGTGCCTTGTGGGCTAGTTGCAAGATGAACAAATCGGGATTCAAGCAAACAACTGAGTCCGACATCTTTTGTTGAGGAGGAGGGGAACAGGCTCAGCTTCCGCAGGTTGGTAGTTTCAGAAAGAATGGCTCCTACACGATACGTTCTTGCTGCCATCTCCCAGGATGCAACCACGAACAAACAACTCGTCATTGACCTTGCAAAGTCGGCTTCTCTTAATGTCAAGGTGTCCAGAGAGATGAGCTTATCGGCTGACCAGAAGACCGAACTGCATAAGCGCAATCCAGCACTTGCCAAGGTGTTTGAATGGTAAGTCGGTTTGCCACTTGTGTCTCTATTCAACCATCTCATTCATTGCATAATGCATAGTCCACCCGTCTCTGTAATGCTACTGGAGAGTCAAGATGCTGTTCAGCAATGGCTTAATGTCAAACAAGAGCTCGCAAGGTGTGTATATTGTATGCACATGTGGATGTCATTTTCTTTACCCGTTTTGCCACATACCCCCTGATCCATATGCCATTCCACAACGTTTATTTTAACAAGGGCATTCATATGTAGGGATAGTTCGAATCTCAACGACGATGTCTTTTACAGCAGCTCATCCGAGGCGAGTGCAAAGTCTGATCTTCTTTGGTACAAGAGTATCGTTCAAAAGAAGCGCCCTGCTGCTCCTGGTAATGGCAATACCAAATCATCAGCAGCTACAGCAGCATCCAAACAAAGAACGGCGACAATGGCATCCAATGCACGCTCTTCCGCAGCAACAGCAACTGCTCGTCGTCGATCTGCAGCAGCTGCTACCTCCCAAGATACTGGCACAAGCAAGGGGCCAAAATCAGAGACAATGGTTAGTAGCAAAGAAGGGGGCCACAAGGAGTGAAGCATATTAGTCTCTAACCCATTTTTTCTTTCTTTTCTCTTTATAAACTTGTAACAGGGTCGACAATCTCGCAACACCAGTGTGCCTTCACGCGTACCGATCAAGACATCATCTGACGGCAGCAGCAACGGCAATCGTGTAGCAAAACGCAGTACGCCCATGACAATGAAAAAGAACAACAACATGGCAACCACCAAAAAGACAAGACCTGCATCTACTTTGGAGAAGAAATCTGACAAGGATGAAGAAGAGATAACAACCACCGAGATGGCAAAAGAGCAACAACAGCCTGATACGCCCAATGTTGAGCCTAACCATGTCGAGGAAATATACCCATCGACCACTACCAATGGTACCCGAGAAGAGAATGAAAGTGAGCATGATGCAGAGGTGGCAGCAGCAACCACACGTTTGGCCAATGTGGCATCTTCCGCTTCTGTTGCCACGACTGCGACCATGGTTACCATGACGACAGACGATCGAAGCTCGACTTCACCATCCATTTTGCGTACTTCGCTTTCACCCAATAGCATCAGCTCGTTACCTCGTCCAGAGACACCTGAAGTGGATAATTTACGTCAACGTTTCGAGAGTATTGCACAAATCACTACACCCAACAACAACAACAAGTCTCGACCCTCGACTACATCCCCTGACAATCCTTTGAAGGTCAAAGACATGAAACCAAAGTCGCCATCGGGCGCCCGAGTCAAGAGCATGGTGGATTTCTTTATGGATGAAAACCTGCACAAATGGGAGTTTTAAGCTTCCCCTCCTGTTATTATGTTGTATTCACAAATCACATCACACACACACAAAAAAAGAGCACATTGGTCCCATTCATTTACTCAACAACCTGTCGTATACACACACTCACTCTCACTCTCACTCTCTTCCCCTCTCCCTCCTTTTCGAATTGTTGTCTTTATATATACCATATTACTATCCTTATCACATATCCCCCCCACACACACACACGCACCACTCAAATCACACCATCAGTTTATATTATAGTATACTTTTCATGCCCATGATTCCCCTTTCTTTTTACAAGTGAAAAAAAGACAAAAAAGCACAATAAACATATTCCCAATTGTATTCTCATGTAAAAAACTTGATCCCTCTCACTAGTCTTATCGGGCAAGTTGATAAAGGAGATTCGCATTAATGGTGAGAGTGGCTGTAATCAAATATCGACTCAGCGCCGCGATATGTCGTTTCTATCTCTCGTATTTCAATTCACTACTTGGACATGGCGACCCATGAAGTCTTATTAAAAGATGTCAAGCCAATGCTCAGAGGCTTTGATTGTCAAGTCATTGTTCTTCAAAGAGGTAAGGTTTATTCTTGTTGCTAGGTGGCAAGATGCTAATCTACCCATTTACAGCGGAAGCTGATCCCCACTTTACTCGGCATGGTGACGCGATCTACAAGTATATCGTTGCTGACAAGACGGGTTCTATTGTATTGAGTATATGGGGTGACCGAGCGAAATGCATCAAGAGTGGAGATATTTTGCGTGTTACTGGCGCGTAAGTAGTATTGCATGGATAACAATCCAATCACTAATAAGGATCATCATCATCATCATGACAGGGAAGCAAAGATCCGCAAAGGGCAACTCGAAATGGAGGCGTTACGTGCGTCCAAGGTTCGACGTATTGGACAAGATACCATGTGTTTCAATGAACAACCCAACTATTCAGAATTTACGCCCCAACAATTACAAGACCAATATCAACAGCATCCACAACAACAACAACAATCCTTACAACCTCCTCGAGATCCACGGGATCCTGGTCATCATCCACATCATCATCATCATCCTTCTATATCACAGCAACTACCATCCAATTCAGCTCCTCGTAACAAGTACTCTAATTTTGCTAATGATCGACGTCAACCATCCCCTTCACCACGCGGCCGAGGCGGTTTTCGTGGAAAAGTACGGCGTATAAGATAACAACGACAACGACAACAATCAATGCATCCATAGTAACATATCACACGCTCTTTATCCTTCTTTTGCGCCATCATAATGTACATAGCACATGATTTATCAATACAATGAAAGCAAGTGGTCCCATTGTGATCCATTCTATAAAAGCCCAACATGTTTTTTCTATATCCATTTGCAAACAAAGATGCCACCCCTATTGACGGTGCAAGAACAGTTCTCCAAAGTTCTGAATCGACGTCATGTTACAAAAGAAGAGGCGGACAGCAGCTCCAATGAATTGCGATGGTTGGTGTTAACCCATCCATGTCCTACCGAGGTAAATATGGATGCACTGCTGATTTTCATACCAGTAACCAACCCAAATGACTCGTATTTAGCTCAGGGGATGGATCTGGAAGGTGTTTTTGGAACTTGAAGTATCAGCATCATGCTATATCAGCCTCGTTCATCGCGGTGCAAGTTCAAGGGATGCCGAGATTCGTAATGACACATCGAGAACAATGACAACCGATACCACTTTTATTGAGCACGTATCAGAAGATATGCTTATTCGGATTTTGAACGCTTTTGTTTGGATCAGCGATCAAAGTATGTAATGCTGCTGCAATACACTTTTGCCTTTGCTGACATGTTATAATAGATGGACGTTTAGGGGATACATCCGAGGAATTGCAACTAAGATTAAGTTTACATCGTGGAGCCACGGGTGAGCTCGCCTATGTCCAAGGCATGAATGTATTGGCTGCACCGTTCCTCACAGTGCTACCTGAAATGGAAGCCTTTTATGCGTTTTCCAAACTCCTATGGCATTGGTGTCCATTGTACGTAAGATCTACGCTCAAAGGTGTCCATTGTGGTCTCAAGGTTAGTTGTATATATATATAATCTCTCTCCTCAATCATCATTTTAATGCCCCCTCCTCGTAGCTTGTGGATATGTGCTTACGCACATTGGATCCTGAGCTCTATGGATACTTGCTAGGAAAAGGATTATCAGCAAGCATGTATGCTTTCCCATGTAAGTACCATCCCTGGGGTGGTGGGTTGTTTCAATTACAAAAGAGCTCACCCAAGTCATTTAAGCTGTATTGACATTCTCGGCATGTACACCGCCTTTATCTGAGCTATTACGATTATGGGATGTCATGTTTGCATTTGGCTTTCACCTCAACATTTTATTTATCATATCCCAGTTGGCTCTTGTTCGTGATGAAATTATGGCTACGTCAAGGTATGCAAAAGAAAAAAGAAGAAATGATGGAGATGCTTACAATATTGGATTGCATCTAGTCCCATGAAAATCCTTCGCAAGCTACCATCACTTAAGGCTGACGCCATCATCCCGTTAACATTGGCATCCCACAAGAAGCTTCCACCCAACCTCTTTGATCTACTGGTACGACATTTGTATGACGAGACAGTGGCGGATGAATTGGGCGTCGAGGTGACAGCAATATCACAAGCCAGGGATCGCAGGGCTTTACCTGCCTTTATGGCGGAAGCACGTAATCTTTCCATCCCTCAGCTTTCAAGCAGTAGCACTTCTTCGGGTAGCAGTAATAGTAGTAGTAGTAACAATGGCACGTGAATGTAGTATGTAAAACAATGGATGAACCGAACAAAAGATCACGCAATGTTGTAAAACAAGAACGAGCTGATTGGTGAAAGATATGAGCAATCAATGTTGCATCATCTCGGAAGAGGAGATGCCCGTGTACACTTTTTCCAAGAGGCCCTTTTTTAGGGTCGTGGGAAGCTTTCATTTTCCCACGACTGCAAAGTAGGCATAATAGAAACAAAACAGGAGATCCGCCATCCTGCCTTTTGCGTTTTTCTCTCTTTCTCTTCCACTTTAACCACAGACATGTCTACCACCACCACCACCACTGATCCATATACTTACCTTGAAGGCTTTGGCAATCACTTTGTCTCTGAGGCTTTGCCTGATGCTCTTCCAAAAGGTAAAAATTGATCTAAACCCCGATATCAAATTACGTTTATCTCATGCATTCAACCAGGTCAAAACACACCCCAAAAGTGTCCCTACGAGTTGTATGCCGAGCAGCTGTCTGGAACAGCATTCACCGTACCACGCTCACATAACCAACGAAGGTAGGTTTTAAAACGCGGTTGTTTAAAAGAAACATGAAGGGCTTATCGAGAATGGATATATATAATAGCTGGCTTTATCGTATTCGACCTTCTGTGGTGCACAAGCCATTTGCTCCTTTCAAGCATGATTCCATTGTAGCCTCTTCATCCTCTTGCGAAATCACACCCACACAGCTTCGATGGAGCCCCTTTGATTTACCAGCTGAGGGTGAAAAGGTTGACTTTGTCCAAGGCATCAAGACCGTTAGTGTGGCAGGTGATCCAACTGCTGCTAGCGGCTTGGCTATTCACATTTATACCGCAAACACCAATATGGATCATAAGGCATTCTACAATTCGGATGGTGATATTCTTATTGGTAAATGGCATGGATCCAAATGGCTATCATAAAATGCTAACAAGTGCTGCTATATAGTTCCCCAGCAAGGTCGTTTGGATATTTGTACCGAGTTTGGTAAAATGATGGTGGCACCCAATGAAATTTGCGTGATTCAACGTGGTATTCGATACAGCGTGTCATTGCCAGATGGACCTGTGTAAGTTGAAAAGAAGGCAGTTTGGACATATAATAGATAGGGATGCTGATGATTTGGGATGTGCGTAATAGCCGTGGCTACATGCTTGAGATCTTTGGTCAAACACACTTTGAACTCCCTGATCTTGGACCTATTGGTGCCAATGGTCTTGCCAACCCACGCGATTTCGTTACACCAAAGGCAGCCTTTGTAAAAGAATCCGGTGTCGAATGGGAAATCATTACCAAGTTTGCAGGCAAATTGTTCTCAGCCAAGCAAAACCACACTCCTTTTGATGTTGTTGCATGGCATGGAAACTATGCACCCTACAAGTATGATCTTGCCAAATTCTGCGCTGTCAACAGCGTCACCTTTGACCATATTGTAAGTATTACCATTCGTTGGAAATCATACTGATGATTAACCATGTTGTCAATCGTACGCAGGATCCTTCCATCTTTACTGTGCTCACCGCCAAGTCCACTGTTCCCGGCGTAGCTATTGCCGATTTTGTCATTTTCCCTCCAAGATGGGCTGTCGCTGATAATACTGTAAGCATTGCCAACATATGACAAGTGACAAAGGTCACGTGCTAATGGCGCCTATCTATATAGTTCCGACCTCCCTACTTCCATCGCAACTGCATGAGCGAATTTATGGGTTTGATTTTGGGTGATTATGAAGGCAAGACGGGTGGATTTGCTCCAGGCGGTGCATCTTTGCATAGTCCAATGACACCTCACGGTCCTGATGCCAAGGTCTTTGAAGCTGCATCCAACGCCAAATTGGAGTGTACTCGTGTAGGAGATGGTACTCAAGCATTCATGTTTGAAACCAGTCTCACATTGCCAGTGACTCCATGGGCATTACATACCTCTGGCAAGGTGCAGGAGGATTACTGGAAGGCATGGGCTGATCTTGATACCAAGTTTACTGCTTAAATAAAAAGACGACATCATTTGTAATATAAATCGACATTGACAACAATGCTGCTGGTGTTGGTGCTGGTGTGTTGTGTTACATTTCTCCACTTTTTTTATACTGTGCGGTTTGTTATCCCACGGTCCGACAATTATACATTTCATACATACATTATAGTCCAATCATAGCATGCATTTGCTCTGGGATTCCAATTTGCCATCATTGCTTGATATCATTTATTTTTCATTCAGGATCATGAACTCAATAATAGGATTGGATGACTATAGCTTATCATGGAGAATTGCTTTATTGAAACGAGATGGAAAGAAGAAAAAGATCGGAAGACTCGGAATGGGTGCGTCGTTATTGGTTAAGAGCTTCCCTGATACCGCTCAATTCAAAGTGTCTGTAACCAAAAGAGGTTGCTCAAGTCACGACTCCCTTTCACCGTGTAAAGGCAAATATATTTTCTTGAAAAAGAGGTCTATTCTCGCTCTCTCTCTCGTTCCCCCAACGCCCTTTCTTTCTTTTATCCCGACCAGCACCATGTTGCGCAATATCTACAAAACACATGCACGATCGTCACCCTTTGTCATGCGAGCACTGGTATGCAATGGACGGGAAATGTCGGGTGTTTTTTCTTTTTGTTCATGAATGGAGTAGTCTCAGCAAATAAGGACACACGCAACCACCGTTTCTGATACACCATCGCCACCCTCATCAGCACAGTCGGCAAAGTCAAAACTCACACAGCTACGAGAACGTTTGGCAGCGGAGGATGCTGCTATTGACGAATTCGTTAATACCGGCAGCACGGGTAAACTGTCACCTGAAGAAGCTCTCGAACTCAAGGAAACAGTGGTGGAAGCTGGTAAACAAGTCAAGACAAAAAAGTTGTAAGTAGTAGTAGGATGATCATTTACTGGCTTGTGTTAACAAGGATGGTGGTCATAGGAAACAACCTCGATTGCCAGAATGGCTCAAGACCGATATTCCAGCTGGTGGAAACTATGCTCGTATCAAGAAGGATCTTCGTGGATTGAAGTTACATACTGTGTGTGAAGAAGCCCGGTGTCCCAACATTAGCGATTGCTGGGGTGGAGGTAAAGGATCTATTTGGTTTATGTATAAAGTGTACATGAATTGACGTTGTGCATGATAGGTGAACATCAAACTGCTACGGCCACTATCATGTTGATGGGTGATGAATGTACACGTGGTTGCCGTTTCTGCTCTGTCAAGACCAATCGCAATCCTGCTCCTCTCGATCCGCATGAACCTGAACATACCTCAGAAGCTATTCGACGTTGGGGTCTCGATTATGTTGTGCTTACCAGTGTGGATCGTGATGATCTTGCCGATGGTGGTTCCAATCATTTCGCCGAAACTATTAGCAAAATCAAGACCAAGTAAGTCAATTCAACATGCATCTTGAATCGTTTTATACTTATTATTTATTCTCGTAGGGCACCTCATATCTTGGTTGAATGTTTGACGGGTGATTTCGGTGGTTCATTGGATTGCGTTGAAACGGTGGCCAAGTCAGGATTGGATGTTTATGCACACAATATTGAGACCGTTGAAGCCCTTACTCCCTATGTGCGTGATCGTCGTGCTGGTTTCCGCCAATCCATCAGTGTTCTCAAGCACGCCAAAGAAACTCGACCTGATTTGATTACCAAGACATCGATCATGTTGGGATGTGGTGAGACCGATGATGAAGTATTGCACGCTTTACAAGAACTACGCAAGGCTAATGTGGACGTGGTGACACTGGGCCAGTACATGCGACCTACCAAGCGACACATGAAGGTGCACGAGTATGTCACACCTGAGAAATTCAAGCACTGGGAAACGACTGGTATGGAGATGGGATTCAAGTATGTTGCCAGTGGTCCTCTAGTACGATCGAGTTACAAGGCTGGTGAATTCTATATTAGCAACATTCTTAAAAAGAGAAAGGGTGTTCCTGTACAATCTGCAGAGGCAGAGGCATCCAAATCATTGTAAAGTTGTTTTTCTTCAAAGTTTTATATATATATTTTCAAAACCATACACAGTTAATATACAAAAAGGGGGTCCAAAATGATACAATCGTTTTAAATCTTGTAATATCTTCTGATAAATACGGGAATAAGGGCAGCGATAGCAACACCAATGAGACAAAGCACGTTGGTAGGGGTCACGAGTTGAAGTTCGTCGGATGATGAAAGTCTATCAAGAGCTGCACCTGCTTGCACGTGGATAAAAGATGGAGGGGCCACACCTTTGAAATTCACAAGAGTGAGAAATCATGCTAAATTATACGCTATGCCACCAACTTACCCACAAACGTTCCCCAGAAGAAAGCACCCAAAGGTACGCCTAGATGGGGTGCACCAAGATTGATAACCCAATTGGGAGGAAGCGGAGCCACACGTAAAACGATCATGTAGTTTAGCATGTGTTGTTTATGGTTCACGAGCTATTTTTCTGGTGAGTAACGATATGATAATGACGGATGATGATGATAGTGCGTGGTGCTTACCTGTTCATTCCATTTGGCAATCCTATCACCAATCAAGCGTACCACAGCGACTGATCCAAGACTAGCCGAAATCGCATAGGCCACGGTAGAGCCAATTGCCGAACACTAACATGTGACACATTGGTGCATTTACGCATGAGCAAACCTTGTCAATGATCATGGTTGGGGCGGGGTGTGTTGTATATATACATACCAATGAAACCGTAAACAATGTAAGCCAGAAATTGAACAATGCACCACCAAGGATGGATAACCACATGGATCCTGGTACTGAAAAGCTTTGGAGACTAGTGATAGGATAACGCCAAGAGAGAGCATTTAGCCGTATATTCCCTCCTCCGCTTTCCCCGCTCTCATCCACGCACACACACTCAGCATTGTACTTACTAGATATAGGTGACAAAATAGGTGACATAGACATTCATGAAATGTTGGTCGATATAAGCTGATAGAATGGCATTGAGACGTCGTAGATCTTCAAGGCTTTTTGGAAGTTTCAGAGCATCCTGGTCTTCACTACAGAAAAAGGAGAAAGGGAGGAGTGGGGGTTTTAGTCATGTGAGCGATGATAAATGTCGTTTCCCCTTATCCATGGGTGTACTTACGGGCTCACTGCCGGTAAATTGAGCTTTAGTAAAGCCAATTCAAGACCAGTAAAGACAATAAACAAGATAATCAACATTCCAAGTGATCGAATATAAGAGTTGCTACGCCATAGTCGCCATGTCGTGGTCGTCTCCACTTGCACCGTTTTTACAATGTCGCCATTCTCATCGACTCGTTGTGTTTCTGCACTTTCTATACTGGCATAGGTTTGGACGTCTTGCTCGACCGCCTGCGGTGTTGACAAGAGAGGTGTTGTTGCATCGTTGTTGGTATTCATTTGATATTGGAAAAGAAAGAGAAGAGTGAAAGAAACAAGTGAAGGACAAATTCAAGCCGACTCTACTTGGTCAAACTCAATGTCATTCCATTTTTGGAATCCTCCATTGACTTGTCTCTTCATCCCGACGCCCGCTTCACTCACTCACTTGAACTTTTTACACAACTTGCTACTATGGGCGGTGTCCACAAGTTTACCCTCAGTGATCGCCAATTCATATGCGTCGAATATCCTGGTCGTGTCAAAAACATTGATCGTGCCATTGAAACCTTGGGTGGATCACAAGCCATTACAGCGGTACATTGATATACACACATATACACTCTCTATCCCCAATCGACCACTGATCGCACGCGTGTTCAGGCCGTAGAAAATCCAAAGAATGGTATCGGGTTGAGACTACGCCCCAAGGACCCCTTTTGCCATCCTATTTCAGGCGAAGTTAGACGTATCCCAGGTCTTTTACTCAAGGTCACACGACGTCGAAGAAAGGGACAACCTGAGGATGAAGGTGAAACTAAGGCAGAGATACTTGGTACAGTAACTCGTACATGTCGTTTCCGTGGTATGTAAAAAGGGGAGGGGATCATATATAAGATTAAGAACTGTTGTTAACGTGTTCTATCAAGCCTTGGGCGATTTCCAATATCTGGTACCAAAAGATGACCGTATGCGACAAACAAGAGAAGCAATCATGAAGGGCGATGGTAAGCGATCGGATCATGTGCTACTTTGATGGATAGCTTGAATAACATCATCCTAGTACAAAAAATCCGAGATTTCAGGCCGCGTACCAGTGCAGAAGAAGGGCCAGATTTGCATTCTGTACCACCACCTCTTTTCAGTACTCGAGATGCACCTTTCAATTATGGGTAAGTTGTGTAATATCAATCACTTACACGGCCCACTAATGATATTCTGGTTGTTTAGATATAAACAAGCTTCTCGTGTACTACAAGTGAGAGTTCGTCAACCGGATGGATCGGTAAGTAGGAAGGAGTTACCGGAGATAGGAAGCTCATAAGGGTGCTTTGTTTCTAGTATGCGGTCAAGCTTTTACACAAGGCCTCAAAAACAGATGCTGGTCGACAAATTATTCGATACAATAGTCCTACCGTTCCATCAGAACCGATTATCTCTGAAAGTAGCTTGCGCGCACAAGAAAAACGTGTCGCTAAAGAGATCGGCAAGGTATTATTGATTGTGTTGGTGGTGGTATGTCATCAGACGATGGTATTAATATAAAGGATAGTATTTCCAAGAACGACCCATGTGGACCAGGGCCGGTCTTCTTCATCAATTCCCTATGAAAGATCACAAATACATCAGGATGTGAGTGTTCTTTAATTTACATGTTGAAGCAGATAACTAATCCATGCATTCAGAGCCCTCAATCTACATTGTTACTCCTTCCGGAATGGCCCATGGAAAGAGGTGCTTATTCGTTTGGGAGAAGATCCAAGGAAAGATCCAAGTAGTCACATGTAAGCCATACATATATATATATATATACCCATTGACTGGTATTGATCACCTTGTCTACTATAGTTATCAATCAATCAGTATACGTCTTCATATGAAGCGACCCAATCAGGAAGATCTGCATCCAGAAAACGTACATCAAGCAAAAATAAAAGTCGCACGTACCCGACCCTTTGGAATCAGTGTTGGATCCTCTGAGCTTAGGTAAGCAAGGAAATCAATACCAAATAGGCTGTTGTTTGACCATTGCCTTAGTGAGGAAGATCGCCAATCACATATTTTCGATGGCCAGCGTGCTCCTGTTGACACATCGACTTTTTGCTTATGTGATGTTACCGATCCCGATTTACAAAATTTGATCCATTCCGCTGCTTTCAGGAAACCGACATGCACAGTAAGTTGAGGAAAGGATATTTAGGATGGATCATGTCTCACATACGAGCTCTTAGGAACATTCTGGTTTCTATTATCGCTGTGTCATTGAACGTATACGCCAGATCATGAAAAGGAAGCTGGAACAAGTGATAGAGTTCGGAAAAGCAGATCCATGGGAGAATCCTGAAGAGGGGTTGGATGAATTGATTGAGAAAGAAAAGGAGTCGACGAACCAGGATGAGGACGAGCATGCTGCAGAAGAACGTGATCAAGCCCAAGCTCAAATTAGTCAATGGGAAGACGCAAATGATCCTGAAACGGCAAAGGTAACTAACTTGACTGGGACATTTTATGCCTCGTATTGCATACTTATATATCGCACAATGCTCCATTTGTAGATGTTCGAAACACTGCGAGAAGCGGGTGCATTGAGTGCTCTTAATACCGAGGACCTCAACCTGGAAGATCTTGGCTTGGATGAGCTGGCTGGTCTAGGTAGCTTTGCGGATGTCTTTGGTCAAGACGAAGGAGAGGATGAAGAAGGCGAGGATGAAGAAGATGCAGAGGATAAACCACTATGGCAGTTGGATGATCTTAACGATCTTTAATATATATCAATAAATAGCATATCTTTTGTGTTTGACCTCTTCTTTTTTATTATTTATCCAGTATACAAGCGTAAAAGGTCTTGATAATGTTCTACACTAATGTACCCAATTGACCAATGACGCGACGACAGAGAGAGGCAGAACACAGGAGTCCATGGTGAAAGGGAACTGCAGTAGGCTCCTCTTCATCCATAAACGAGTACCAGGGATCTTGTTTGGGTTCATCATCGTTGTTGCCGACAAATAACCAGTCATCCACAGATTCCAAGAGCTCATCAAACTTGGTGAATGGCTCAAAGTTGAATGATTGTGCCACCTTGATTGGTTTCATTGTACCTTCCTTTTCGTTATCATCGTTGTTCTCTTTCTTGTTCTCGCTTGCTTCAGTTGATTTGGCTGTTGCTGCCACGCCTTTTCCTTGGGTATTTGCGAGTGCCAACGAGGAATAAAACAAGTGTTGGAATGCGACATCCGATATGCATAAGGTCTTGTGATCCGTAAAGCGTATATCCAGAGCGTGCCTAATCCCCCACATTTCAACCCGTCAAACCATATCATAGTGACAAAAGCGCACACCTCCCCCCACCTAAATACCACCGCTGTACACTTACGTTGATGAAAAGACTATCCGTACTGAATCGGCCCCATGAGGAATGATTGATATATCGCCAATGGCACCCTTTTGAGCAATATCCACCTCCAGCTTTTCAAGACAGGCCATAAATGGTAATGTCTGGACCATGATCTATAGACAATACGCTCTTAGTAACTTGTACACACATACAATTCCTATGAGACCATCAACTAACCTGCACAAGGTAAACAAGATCGCGCTTTTCATTCAAGATATCTTGTAGGAAAGGTGTCACACGCCAATGAGGGTTCTGAGTGTACATGTGCAAAGACGTTGCTGACTCCTTGTCTTTTGTTTTTGGATGCTCGCCATTCTCCATCATACCAAGAGATATCACATATTGACGTGCACGGCCTCGACTTGGAGAATCCCATCGGACTGAACAAGAAAGATCCTAAAACATATGTTTGAGATACCTCTCTCCAATCTAAAGCACAATTTATGTTACCTTGGCGTATGTAAATCTGAGCTCATGTGTATCAAATGATTCAAACTTGAGTTGATCCTTATATCGATCCATCCACTTTGACGATGCTAGTAAAGAAAGTTTTAGTTTTCAAATCTCATGAAGCATTGTTTTTAAGATACTCACATTGCCTAGCAAGATAAGACATCATAAAGATGCGTTCCCAATCCACAAGGAACCGGTCGATGCAATTGTCAATATCCGTATAGGTAAATGATAGTACATTGGAGACCTTGTCAAGTGAAATGTGATCTATTGGATGTGTGTGTCAGTATGGCATCAAACCAAAGCAGTATATTGGAAGCTTACCTCGAATATCATGAGTAGGTAATGGCATGTTTTTCCAATCAAACTTCTCTTGAATAACAACAAAGCATTCGCTGCGACCGCACGCCCACCAACCGGATGCACGCATCACGACATCGTTTTTCATCTCGGGTATCATCTTTTCAACCCACGGTCGAATATGCAGCGGCACCTCTCTGTTGTTGGCAGTCGGGTGACTCTCGTCCACATTCCGCATAACGCATGCTTTAAGTAGATCACGCTGTGGAACACAAAGCACTTCCATTTTCTTGGCAGCTGGATGATTGAGTACTTGAGATTCGGCTGTAGGCAGTGACTTGAGTAATGGACGAGATGTGAAATTGATGGATCCCCTGAGTCGCTGCAATTGCAGTTCTATCTTGCAGTTCGTGATACATGCGCTACATGCGTATACATAAGTCATTGTCTAATATTCTTTGTCTCATTACTTACCGGCATAGGGAGTCCAGCTTCGCCATGAACCGCAGATTAACCGATAAACTACATTTATGATTAGATAAGGCATACCAGCATTTTGCATATCCTTCTTACTTGTCTATGATCTCTGTTGTAGATTCTTGTTGTGATGTATCCTCCAAACTAGCTTCAGTCCTCCGTCGTTTCCTTGTCACGTGTTGTAATGTAGATTGCGTATCTTGTTCTTGTTCCACGCTCGATCTTCTCCGCTTACTGCTCGTATCACGATCCGTATCCTCATCCAATTTAGGTAAAAAGTGTTCCTTCCACATCTCTTCATATTCGACATGCATCATATCCACAATCACTTGGAATAATCCATTTTGGTCATATGTTTTGCTACAAAGATGACGATAAGCACACCCTATCATGATTTCATCATCGCATTCATACTTACTTTATGCAGCATAACCATGAATAAACTTCATTTCGTACGATAGCAATCACCAGATACCAATCCTCAAATTGAACAAATTGTAGAAATACACAGTGCGACGGGTATAATGCCGGCCTTCTTGAGGCGGCTGCTGCAGCAGCAGTGGTGGGTTGTGCTGCTGTGGTTGCTGATGTTGTACTTGTTGCTGGTTCGCTTGGTGTATGTGATGTAGGCAAGTCGCCAAAGAGCTTGATAAAATCATCCGGCCGTAAGGACATTTGAGAGGGGGAGAATGGCTGAAGACTGAGCTGCTTTGCAAGAGAAACGATCTCACGAATCACCACCTCGGATCGTAACCAAAGCAAGTGTCGTGCAATGTTTTCTGGATCACTGTTCAGCCGTTCTTCAAGCTCCTTCAATTTGGCATCTCCTTCACCCAGCTTGTATCCAAGTTCCCGCACTTTGACACGACCCGTACGCACATCCATTGTGATGGTGATATATCGGCGGTGGCGGTATCGGATCGCAATAGATGGGATGCCTTGCTCATCATGTTCCATATCATCTAGAAGAAGGAAAAATGACGTATACAGCTTAATATATGATATACTCTTTCTCTTGTTGTCCTATTTTTACCCTTAGTCTCCGTGACACGATCTACGCCAGATAATACGTTTTCGAGAGATCCTTCAATCAGATGGAGTCCATTGTCATTCAAGAACTGCTCTTGTTCCTTGAGTAAGCTTCGGAATCGTTTGATGATACAAGTGCTGTGATGTCGTGTGACATGCCAAAGTACACGTTCAATGTTCAAATCGGATGGGTTCTAATAACAATAAACAATGATAAATGCCATGGATCACAAGTATGATAACCCACGTTCACATACCAATAATTCCTTGTCTGCGTGCAAATTGTTGAAACCACCCCACAATACTTCAAGCTGATTCTTGGGATATTGTAATGCAGATACCACAGCAGGCTTATCTTCGTCATCCACTGCGGAAAGCATAGCTGATGCACCCAGGCCTGCTCGTTGTACAAGGCCACGCATATCATCTCGAACGCTGATAGCCATGTTGATCTGATCCGAGTATGGGCCCTTCCGCTTTGATTTCTCATCCACGACTGAAATCTCAATGGTTGTGCTGTTCTCAAGTGGTCTTCCAGCCAATTCCAACTAGAAAAGGTATTCACTGATCAATCTCCAAGAATATCACTGACCCAGTTTCCAAATCCATTATACCTGAGGATGTGCCCAATGTGCTGTAGGAGATCCACCTTTCCAATATACCAGCACCAACTTGTTGCGTGTAGGATCCATTTGCACCTTGAGCTGTTCAAGCCATCGCGTCTTGGACACCATTGTCGATTGCATGTAGATAATCTCCAATTGCATATTGAGACAAAATAGATGAAGGTAATCGTGCAAATTGACCAGTGGGAAGAATAATGGTGTTTTGGTCTGTTCGTCTTGTGGTGGTTGTGGTGGGACGAGTTGCTTTTGTGCATTCACCCGAAGATATTGTCGCTGAATTTCATTCAATGATATATCAACATCTATCACAAAATATGTAAGATGGTATGTCCCATTGTTGATATATCTCATCCCTTTTCTTTACCTGCAGCTCCACTTCCAACTGTAGATTTGACTTGTATATCCAACGACACGATCCACCACCGTTGTTCGCTAGGGGGACCCATCAACGTCAAAGAAACCTCAAACTCATCCTTGATTGTAAATGTAATCCGACCACTCTCTAAAAATCATCATACCATGAGTTGACTTTTTCCCACTATGAATCAGGTATTCACATACCAATACGATAATGCTGCATTGGTGATGGTAAGACCTCGGTTGTCAACATTCTCATACGAATCACGTCATTCATTTTGCGGAATGTTTCCAAGACTTCTTCATCGGTGAGTGGTGATTTCGGTACCATATCCTAAAGTACAAAGTAGCATAAGATTGCTGTTTTGTTTGATGGATGATGAAGCTTTTATACCTTGAATTTGCTTGGCATCCGTTGATATGATCCAGTGGTAAGAACATCGACAGCGGTGGGAATATCAAAATTACGTATCCGTGCTCGTGGTAATTCGACGTGGATCTTGTTCAAGAAGCGAGTTGCATCGTAAAAGAACTGATTTTGATTTGCCAGAAAAGCCATGATATTCTAATGCAAAAGTGTTAGTGACAGATCGCGTATGGAGCGCGTCCTATTTTGCATGATCTGGTTACCTGACACATCTGAATATCATCCGCGTTTTCAGCCCACTTGACCAAGACTGATAATTTGAGCATTTGGTTCTGCACAAATGTCACATACTTGAGGATCTGACGCTTCTTTTCCACTTCGCCTCGTGATGATAATCTATATACGGTGTAAGCATACAAAATAGATGCCAACCATGTCGCATATCACGTACGTATCAGTCAACGTTTGCAAGTCGGCATAGGTTTTGTTGACCATTTTTCCAATAAGGACTTGAAGAGGCACCATACTAGCCATTTCATTCTGAAGCGCGATCTTTTCGACGTTGCCATTCTGCGATGGTGTTGGATCCACAGCCTTCGAGATCACTGATTTGCCATTGACGCCGTCTTGTTGCGATGGTGATGCTGTCGTTGTCGCTGTTGTTGTCGCATGGCCGTTAGTTTCCATCAACCCCTCCTTGTCGCTCGTTTGCGAAATCGGTTGCATTATTGAATGGAAAGAATCTGTCGTCAATGCTGCAGGTGACAGGTTGGAAGAAACCGGCAAATGACCAAGACCAGAGAGGGGAGAATTGATGGGGGGGGAGGAGGACAATGGAAATAGCAAAGGGGAGAGGCGGTCGTCGTTTTTGCCAAAGGATGAAAGACAAAGACACCCAGCCGGCGTGTTCTCTCAGCTAAATTTACCTCCGCACGCTTAAAGTGACTATACCTTTTACTATCCCAATACGATTGATTATGCAATAAATGATCCATTTCCCTGGAGATCCTATCAACCATGCCATTCATGGAAATGAAACAAAGTTGATATAAGCATGTCTGCGTCTTTTGTATGATCCCTACTGTGCATGGTCAGCTGATACAATGAATGAAGACCCATCATCAGTTGTTGAGAAATGCCTAAGCATCCCACAAAGTCGATTTTATACCATGGCTTCACGGATACCGATTGTAGTTGAACTGCACATCTCTGATCTGCTCTATTGATTCCAACAGCTTGCTAAGGGAAACAAGGATGGCGGGCTGTATGTGACCGCCATCATGCGGGAGCAGTGATGGCCGGGAACGTTTACGCTTATGTACTATTTGCTTATCATTTATGAAGATGCATCTTCGAATAATGCCTTGTTATGTGGAACTTGTGCACAGCAAGTGATTTGAGTTATGCCGTCATTGCTGGATGACCCCGTCTATCTCAGACCCTTATTTATGCATGGACAATCAATCACACCAAAGCTCCTCACCAGTCTATTCAGCTCATCATTCTTTGTGGTCACAGAAATAACCACAGCCAACCTACAGATATAAACAAGATGAACATTGTCGTCCATCACTTTTTTTCCCATAAACCCCTTTCGTCCCATCGTATTACTCTTTTATTGCTGACACCCTCAAAAGCCCTTGGTGAGTATCGTTTATTGTGAAATCCATGTGCTAATATTTATGACGATCGTCAGGGTTTCATTGTTATCTAGTACTTCCGTTTTCTTTGTTGTTGTCATTGTTATATTTGCCTCTTTCAATCAGTGAAACCAAATGAACCATAATATATTCATATACATACCTTGTTCCTTTTGACGTAGCTACCTTTCAAAATGAAGCTGAAGGATTAGATGGCATATTGTATTACAGTTCGCGTGGGGATGTTATAACGTATTCCGTGTGTGGCCGCGCACCTCACCTCGCGCGCACCAAAAATATAAGCATAGCAGTAACGTAACCCAGCCAACCAACTTCAAAAGTACAGCTCTCGACTACCCTCGCCAATTTTCCTCCTTCATCTCGCACACTACTATATTATCGTACCTACTTGCGCCAGTGACCTTACTAACAAGGTTTGTTCTTATGGATGCTGTCTCCTACTATAAGCTCTCAAATCATGATCTGTAAAATAAAAACAATCTTGCAGATGAAACGGGATATGAAGTAATGGGTGCGCATATTAGTGAATGGTAGATTAATGCACGTGACATGGAATGGCAAAGTTGGCGTACGCATGGTCAATGAGGGTAGATGAGAGCTGTGGTTATTGGGTTGGTTGGCTGGGTTACGTTACGACCATGCCTATATTTTTGGTGCACGCGTAGTAAATCCTCTTTGGATCGGTAAAGCATAACCCATATAGAGCATCTCTGATATGCTGCAATAGGGTCCAACGTTGTTATTGCTCTTGAGGCGAGGATCATTGTTTTTCTTTCGAGAATATAGTACTGTGGATGCCTCATGTAAATGACCCTCAACATCATGTTGCATGAATCCGATATCGTTTCCTTGTTCGTTATAGCATTTTGTGATTGACACAATAAAGGAACGCATGTTCAGCAAGTAAATCCTCATCGTGTGGCATGCAAAAAGACAACCTGCGGCTCGATACCTGCGTGGATGAACAAAGGAACCTACTTGTGCTGCTGGTCTGCATTACGCACGTACAGCGAATACGCTGATGTCCGGGCACAACATACATCAATGGAGTGATTGCGGCGTATGTAAAAAAGTGAATCTGTGACCATTCCGGGGTAAAGGGGTTAAAGGAGCCTATAAACAAAAGGGATAATGACGATGATGACGATGCTGATGCTGATGATGATACAGCTGTCGTTTGTGTGTTGACGTTATAAATGGGACCAAGGTACTAATAATTGCATCATTAGCCGAGATTACACGAGGGCATCACCCTGTCAATAGGATTAATATAGACGCGTTTCATCATCATCATTCCCATAGAAACGTATAATAGGATGATAAAATGTGGTCCTTGTGGCAAAAAAAAAAAAAGTCGATTGAGCCTGTTGGCGGGAGGGGGGTTAGGTTTCGTGAGGATAATATCCAGAATAACGTGCTCCTAAAGCTCTATTTACATTCTTCATTGTAAGAGGACGATGCTGGTGCGCGCTAAGTGTATGCTGCGTGTCCTGCATGCAAGCTCAATTAGAAGTTTCGGACATGACTTGCTCTGAATCCTTTTTCCCCTCTTTCACAGTGGCAGCCTCTCCCTTGTTTAGCCATCCCACGCGTATCTCCTTAGACCTGGCCTGCGAGTCATTAATAGCGCTCATGCCACGAAGCACAATAGGAGTAAAAAAAAGAAAAAGAGACAACCAGCAGTGGCTTTTGGACATGGTAAAAAAGAGCTCAACAAGGTTCCCTTGTCGTTCGTTATCAGTGCATGGCCATGGTGGGGGTGTACAACCGGGCACATGCCTATATCATGGGATAATTAGACACCGTGGTACAAAATTGGCTCGATCGTCAATACGATATAAACATTAAAGACCCTCACTTTCTCACACCACGAATAACAAAATGTTGTTGTTGTATATAAATTGAACATTTCAAGTTGATAATATCTCATATCATGACGATCATACGGAGTGTATGCAAAAAGGAGAAAGATCAAGAGAGTTTGACCCTGTATTTTCAGGAGTGGGGGTGGATGGGAGAATCACCGCGTGCTAGTTGTTTTGGTGGTTTTGCAAAAAAGCAAAAAGCAACTACGTATTTGGAAACGACAAAAAGGATGATGCATATAAGATATCAGGAGACCTTTTTTTCGTTTCTCTTGTTCTTTCTTTTTTCTCCCACCCCGTTTCTGTATTGCCTTTTGCCACCAACATCCTTCTCCCTTATTGCTATGAGTTCGACTCGAAAGACTAGTCGTCGTGCCACCCTTGGTACCACTGATAACAAAAAGAACGTTGCTATTGCTGCAACTCCTCATCGATATTCCAGCTATCTCCATAACGATAACAAAGAATCCAAAGAAACACCTATCGCTACGACAACCATCACTGCTACCACGAGCGTCCACCGTAAACGATCCAATACCACCAATCGTCGTTCATCCGTCACAGCATTGACAGCGTCTGCTCGTGCTAAGCTTGTCAATAAATACAACAATCATGAGGAAAAGACAACAGCAGCTGACACATCTGACATCAGTGGTGGCAACGGCTCTCATCACAACACTAACAATCGACGTTTGTCTATCAACAAGCGCTCGAGCACTCGACTTCCGCGTTGTGTTACGAACAATCAACCTGAGCCCAATATGAAAGAATGTGCACAAAAACAACAACCAACCATAGATATTGATCAGCTGACTGCCCTTTTATTGAAAACTGAAACCCACCATGGTGACCAAGCGCAAGATATGGATGAGCGTGCACGACGTCGACGTAGCATGCCACCACTGCAACAACAACAAGAAGAAAATGGTTGTGACGACGAATTCTGGAAAGAGCTGGTGGATATTAAATCGCGCCTGCAAAAACTCGAGATCACTAAGCACCATGTTGTGGATGATAAGAGCTGTTCAAGTAGTACAACCACTGCAAGTTCGATCCATACACCACCTGCGATGCCATCATCTCCTCGTGTCACGGTACACCAAAAACGCCTTCAAGATGCATTAGCTTTGCTTGAGCAACAGCAACCAGGGCCATTAGCCAAATCCATGTCGGTTGTAGTGCATGAGACCATTGCTATGAACCAAAAGTTATGGGCAGCTATTCCACACGACCTCAATACCGATGCTCGATCCTTGGTAGCAATGCAAAAAAGCAGTGATATCCAGCTCAGAGAGTTGACTGAATCTTTGTATCTCATGGCAACAACCAGTACCAGCAATAATATGCCATCTCCTTTGGCAGAATCATCTTCACCACCCACAATGATGATGCCATCCTCCCAACAACAACCATCACATGGCCCATCTTCTTTACCAGTATCTCCACGTCGAGCCGCTCCGCCCCCACCACCTAGTTTTGAAGAAAGCTATTATTATCGACGGCCAACAATGAGTGCATATCAATACAAGCAGCAGCAACAACAACCATCCTCATTACCTGCTTTACACCACCAACACCGTCCATCGCTGTCTATTGCAGCTTCTCGACCCCAAATCAAAGCAGCGGGTATTTTGGACTACTCCCCAACCACAGACTATTTCTCAGCAAGGCACAAGTATTACGAACCTAGATACAGTGGAAGCCATCTTATTCATGAAGCTTGAGGAAACCATGGTCTCGCTCATTATTTTGTGAATTCGGTTCCATCTCTGTTGTTGTCACAGCTGTAATTTAGTATCTCTTGTAGTTTTGTCTTTGGCTCCATTTGTACACACACACGCACATACACACATCCCCTTGCTATTACCTTGTTTTCCTCTACACAGAGTAGTACATATATACACATGATCAAAAGCTTCTCGATAAAGTTTAATTACACCCGCCCGCATTCCATTGCTACACTCGAGGATATTGGTTGCTCATCCAATGTTGTTTTATTGATGCCCTGTGTGACTCATTAAAAATACCAAGAGACTGGGGCAACGGGATTTGGGAAGTTAGACTGCATGATCAAAGTCGCGTTGTTATACTCTCTTTCTTTTTCTTTGCTCACAACTGATCCGCATGTTCAGCATCATTGACACTTTGCATTGCTCAATTCGGCAGTATCCTTTCCTCTAATGACGAACACAGGAGCTTGAAGACTTGGGTCTCCTCATGAGAAACGCATCGCTTGTCAACACAAGGTGTCTTTATTTCCAAGCATGTCGACAAGGTCAACTCAACTCGTTTCGATCCAACGTGCAAGTGTGGATGTCCTCGATATGGAAGACACGTTTGGCTATAGCCAAGAAAGGAGTGGCAATCCCTATAAGCATGGATATCAATGCAACAATGCCTGGCAACCAGTTGATCTTTTGGGAGGTGGTCGATTTCAACAGATGGTGCAGTTTTCCGTGGTATCATCCATCACTTTGTGAAGTTTTCCGGTAAGCAATTATAAGGATCGAATGGATTGAAGGATGAGCATGAACTTATCACCATTTTTTCCAGTTCAATGCTTTAGCAATGGGATGATCATACAATTGGCAACAATGCGATCGATCACAGGAAAAGTTGAAGCGCCCTCACCGAATGTCGTGAACCTGCGTTAGGCCTTCTTACAAGTTATCATTCTCAGGAGCAAAGACATTTTTTATGATGCCATGCGACAAATGTATATTCCATTCTACCGGTGGGCAAAGGATCTATATTATGGTGAACGTATAGAACTGCGTATCCAACTAAAGTAGCTAGAGAGCACAGCACTACTATTATTTTAGTATTTTTATTTGACATCGACAACTAAAATATATCTTATCCCATATTGTTTTAACATCCAAATGCCTACCATACTTGTGAATAAGCATCATTGAAAGTTCTGCATTACTGTGCTTCTTTATCTCTATGAGAAAGATAATGATATGAGGTGAATATCCTGCACTTTGCGAAAAGACTTCTCGCCGATCACGTGACCAAATCCAAAAATCCAAAATTGAAGCAAAATTCCGCGACGGGGAATCGAACCCCGATCGTCTGTGTGAAAGACAGAAATCATAGCCATTGGACCATCGCGGAACCTGTTAAAAATTTACATGCGAGTTACATGTCATTCCACTCACCATCCAAATTCGATTTCAACCAATGAAATGGCATTATTTTTCGGCCCGAAAGTTGTCGTTGAAGATTGCTGTCTATCCCTTCAGGTGCCACAAGACGAATTTCTGCTGCTGCGATACACCTTTTATTCTTCACACCCTTCACCCCCAGGTAACCATTATGACTTGCAACTATCTAGAGACCAATGTTGATCTTATTTCACGTATACAGAGAAATTGCTATATAATATGCAGCAGCTACGAATACAAACTATATCCTATTTACTCATTCTTTGAAGGTAACAAGTGAATAAAGGTCATGTATTTCAACATTATTGTATTATCATGTGCATGAGAGATATGAATACAATGTATCTTAAAGGTCTAAGGGTTCTATTGCTGCTTGCTCTTGTGCCACTTCTTCACACCCATAGCAACCGTTGTACCAACAACGAGAAGTGCACCGGTAACACTGTAAACATCAGGGTATTCGTGTAGGATAAGGATACCAAAGGCAAAAGCAAAGGCGACATCGTTCATGCGCATCAAAGTACCTACATTGAGATTGGAGCATGAGATCAGAGTGTCCTCAATGGCAATAAAAGAAAAACTTACCTGGACCAGCAGGTGCAAGTTGAAGGCTTTTATATATATGCAAGTTAGTATACCGGAATTAGGAGTGATGCATAATCAACGTACCCGTTGTTCAATAAGCATTGACCGATAAATGCAAGGACACCAGTCATCAAGAGCATACCGTATTCCTTCCATCCTTCAGGTGCGACATATTCTTGGAATGCAAAAAGCATGGGAATTGAGGTCACAGTGGAGATAAGACCAAAGTAGACCGTATGAACGAGGAAGTGAGCACCTTTTCCAATCTTGCGTACAGTAACATAAGCAAAGGCTGCCATCAATGCACCCACCAATGCTGCAAGGACTGCCAATGCACGTTGCAAAGAGCCGGTTTCCATATCATCACCACCGAACAAGAAAGTAGGCTTGGATACGAGAATTGCACCCACCATGCACAAGGTTGCACATACGCCATCGAAGAATGTAAACGCTTCACGAAGAATAAGCGCAGCAAGGATGGCTGTGAATGTAGGACTGAGGAAAAAGACCACTATGAAAAATAGTTAGCATGGATACGGTTGCCATGTCGATGTGTATATAATTTTTACCTGTAGCGTCTGCTAATGGCAATTGTGTGATACTGTAAAAGAACAAGGCCAAACCCGTGGATCCAACGAAACCTCGAACAAAAAGCCATTTGCGTACACCTGGTTTACCGAGAGGACTGATACCAAGCATATAGCATCCTACCAAGCCAAGAGCTGCCTGAACAATCGAACGTGCGGCCACGATTTCAAATGAGGCAAAGGCTGCTCCACTTAGTTTAACAAAGAGTGACATGGTCGAAAAGGCGAGAGCTGACAGTGTCATGAGGATCAAGCCAAACGCTTCCGACTTTGCATTCTGGATCCGTTGCTGCCGCTGTTGTTGTTCAGTTTGCAAAAGGGGTGTCGACTCGTTAATGACTATTTCTTGCTGCCCGTTGTTGTTGCTCATTACAAATCACAGTGGGTGGTGGAAGAAGACGACGACCGAAACAGGAACAGGAGGAATGAAAAAAAGACAAATCGGACGGAAACCTTAATGACAAATGACACACATTCAGGAACTATTGGCCGCCCTCACCCCACATTATCAATTATACCAATCTCTATATTCTTTTTCTGCAGTTACAATGATTGTATACACACATGATATATAAACGAGAATACTTTTTTATATAATGAGAATTGTCCATATCTACCACTTCATGTCAGGATTCTTTTTGAATGTCTCGTAGGTATCACGGTTAAAGAAGGAAACCTCGGTCTCATTTTCTAAAGAACGATGAATGGGGGTCAGATATATAGATGACACGTTGTATGTAATATAACTCACCAAGGCCGAGCCATGCAAGCGTGGCTGAATCATCATCAAAGATCAGGCTAGCATCATCCTCCATGTTGATAATGAGGTTTTGAGTCTAAAGGCAAGTGAGATGGGGCAAGGTAGAAAAGAGGAAATGCAATTGGTTGGATCTATGGTCGTTTGTTCTCCCCCAGGGATGTTTAGTATATGCCATACTTGGCCGTCATCTTACCTTGTGTCCATGAGCAACTGTATACAACTTGATGGTATCTATAGCAACCGTAAATATACCACACATTTATATCCTTTGATTTACTTACCGAATTCGACATTTTGATAGGGCTTCCATCCAGAGGTGGTCTTGATTTCTATTCTTATAGTTGAGTAAGGTCGTGTCGTATGTTTGGGTATCAAACAAGTCTTACTCTCCCGCACAAGCGATTTCAACTCGCCAACAGTGGTTGTCTCGAGATTCAAATGCTGTAACACCAAGCTTTTACAAGTGCGATATTCGAATGACTTGATGCAACGCACGGTAATGGTGGCATCGGTGGTGGGACGTGTATGGCTGGTCAAGGTATCCATGGCAACAGATCGTGGCAAGACAAAGAAGGCTCTACCGGAAAAAACAACCGACTTTACCAAGTGATGTGATTGGGCTGTTCTAGAAGATCCCAGCCTCTCTTCTTTTTCTTCCCCAGCCATGCTGCTAGCATGAATTTACAGGCACCATGCCAACTGATGATTTAAATAGACCATAATAAACATATTCCTCTTCTATACGTTCAAGTGATCTTTAAATGTGGCATGATCGTTTATTGATGAATGAATCCAAGATCATACATTATTTCCGCAATATGTGTAATATGAGTGTTTTTGTAATGTTGCAATAGAAGAAAGAGACAGTATGCAAATCCCACCACGCGAGAAGGAAGGGAAGGGTGCTGTTCAACAAGGGATATCACATCCGCCAATATGAGTATTCTGATCCTGTATAATAAGGCTGTGGTGACATGGGTTGTATTCTTGTGTCTTCTGTGGGCGGTGGAATCTGGTGATTTGGATATATCGTTTCAGGTACAAAGTATGGGCTCAAGAGAGGAGGGCTTCCTGCATATATGGATCGATAAGCGATACTTTTCGAGCATAACACAGTTGTGACGTACCATTGACAACATAGTAGCTTTGGTATTCGTAGGGTTCTCGTTGCTGATGAAAGTCTTCGTTGTGAGAGGGTGAAGGATGAGATATTGCTGATGGAGCATCGTTCTCTGGTAAAAGCGGTGTATCTATTATTATCCATTAAAACAAATTAGCCTATCTTCTCGTCGTTGCCACTGGTAGTACTTACAAAGAAATGCCGTGTTGTATGGTTCAGGGCTGTATTGTGAATTTAGTGGTGTCTTTGTTCCTGTGACTGATCGTATGGCAGTGAATGCTGGTGATGTGAAATTGTTGCGTCCAAGCTAAAGAAGTACCCAAGTGAGCCACTATTGCGTATCTTACGAGGCAATGTTTGTAGGCTAATACCTGAGGATCCGTTGTGGCGTGTGTAGAGCTATGTTCATGCGTAGTAGGTGTTGTTGGGTTCATGGATGGAGTGGTATATCGCTTTGGAAATATGGGAGTACAATAAGCATATAAAGAAATGCATCATCACACAATCGCTTGTTGGCTCACATGTGGATACTGGTATTGAATGTGGTTGTAAGAAGGCGTAAATAGTTGCTCGAATGCGTCGTCCCTGAATTGCATGTTGTATTGTGTTGTACCAAATGGCCAAGTAGGTCCTACCGATCCATGGTAAGTGACTCAGTAATTCATCACCTCACATCCTAAATCAGAGACACTTACCGATGGCATGAGCTGATATTTCAACGCCGTTTTTGGAAAAGGGGTGTTTGAATACTTCATCCAGAGTAAGGTGTCTTGTGTCTGCATTTTTCAACGTTGATCGATTATCCCTGGGGAAGAGGAACGATAGAGACGCAGCGCTACCACGGTTTCTCGCCTTGAAAGCGTTCTAGTCACTGATATATCACGAGGAACACATATAGCATGTATCTTACCGAAAGGAACTCTTGTATTTCAGGATCAGGTATGAATTCTTCAGCGTGGACGTTGAACTCAAAAGGACGCTTTTTCTTGGTAGGGGTTCTTTTGGCTGTAGTACTGCTGCGTTCGTATAGTTGCGCAAAGACCTCATTATCCAACGTGAAGGTTGACTGATTTTGTTTTGACAGCAGCGGTTCGATATCAGCAGGGATTGGAAAATTGAGCTTGAAAGTCTGATGGAATCTGACGAGCTCCTCAAGATGCTTCTCCTTGTCGTCCATCTTCTGCGCATACTTTTCCACGTAAAGCTTTCCTCTCATCACCCGGGAATAATGACGTAAAGGCCTGGACACTGGTTGCTCAACCTGAAGAACCCAACGTTAGATGACATGCTGATATGATTATTCCACCAGATACTTTACCTTTTCCTTCCTCTTTTCACAAGTACAAATGTGGTTGGTCATAGGAGATGGCGCAACAAAGTGTGGGAAGGTCGATTCATCAAAATGCGTAGAGTAGCAGATGAAATCTTGATCCATAGCTGGGAACACCTCCACCTTGTGATCGATAAAATAATCTGAAGGAGCACGAGCAGGACGAGTCGGCGCCACGCTGTATCTGTTCTTCTCCTCATCCATGCGATCTTCATCCACTGATTGATCATATTCGACAAGCGATCCATGTATATCCATCGCTGACGACTAAAAGGAAAATAAGTGTAAGAAGGCTGGTGAATATGCACAGTAGTATCATGACTTGCCTTCTCATGTTGTTCAATCCCCTTCGCATATCGTTCAAATTCCCCGTACTCATATTCCGCTCGCTCCAGAAATCCGGTGGGAGGTTCATCATCATCTTCAAAGGTCGTCTTTATCTCAAATGGTTTGTTGTTGAATGAGGTATCATCATCGTCGTCATCATCCAGGAAAATCAAATCGCCAGCAACCTTGTCGTCGTCACATTCATGCAGCTCGCGTTGTTCTCCGAATTCGACTTGATCTCCGCAGCAGTTTTCATTGTCCACTATCAGATCTGACAATAGAGCCTTCATTAATACCCATCACCATTCCTCCCTTTCATTATATTTACCTACCATCGTCCATGATTGAACTCATAATTGAGACCAAATCTTTGTTCATGATCAAAATGGATGGGGATGCCGCAGCTGTTTGGATACGCGATGATGGTGGTGGTACAGTGATGGGATCATAGACCTTGTGCGGATCATTGAGAACAATACCAAGCTCGCCCTGAGAAGTTCCACTGTAAAGTATTCCCTCGTATTTGGAGCCATCCTTGACGGATACTTGAACACGGCTCCCCTACCATGTATGATAAAAGTAATCAGGCAACCTGCACTTGTCTTCCTTCCTATCCCTCCTTGATATATTACGGTCAATTTGGCGATCAAAAAGAGTATGCGATCGTGGCTCTCAAGCATATCTTTGGTAGGACGCTGCCAATCACTGCGTAAGTCTCGATAGCTGTTGCGTGGATCGCCATTCCTGAAGCTGTCACTCTTGCCATTCGACGATTGGCTCGAGCCACGACTACGGATCGCTGTTACAATCAAAGACCTTTCAATGAGCTGCAAAAGAATACACACCTTGACATTGACCATGGAGGAGACGACGATTCTGGTTTACTGCTGCATTGTTGTTGATTGGTTGACGCCATGTTGATCCAAGGCTCGTAAGAGCGTGCAATGAGCGTCAGTTGCTGAAGTGTCTAAAGGATATAGGACAAGAACGCGGATGAAAGAGAGAGAGAGCAGTAGGCGGGAGAAAGCAGAGGATCGCTTGACAACATCCACGGAGTGTGCATACACAAGATTCCATCACAGACTTTCCCTTGAGGATGGCACTTTATCAGACCTTCACCAACATAGAAAAATCACAACCACTTTACATATCCCATCGTCTACTTACTTCCATCAATGAATATGAGACTCGATTGACCTGCTACTTTATATCCAATATATGTATATACTACTTTTGTATCGGCACAACGAGAACGCGTCGATGGGAATTTGCTTATTAAGGAGATAATGATACCTTGTTTACTGTGGTGAAAGATCATAGAGTCATGAGGATAAAGACTAGCAGATATTGAAAGTGAATATACCCAAATTGAAGGGGGTAAGACAGCCTTTTAATCCGCGATGCTGCATCCTACAACGCATTCCTTCATTAAAGTACAATGGAAATTGACCCTCGCTTATGGTTTACCTCTTGTTGTTCCTTGTTCCCCTGAGGAGGGTTCTTTGTTTCCAAGTTGATTGTTCTATTGCAGATTTTTATGTGTTCTACACATCCACTCCCTATAATTGCAGTTACAAGTACCTGCACTATCAAACTACAGCTTCGCATATCTTTGCATAAGTACGCATTCACTTGCATTGCGCCCTACATGCGGGCGATCACATCCTTTTGAATTCCCACGACTCTTTCAAATCATCAGAGTAAATATATAAGCATTGGAATAGGTGCCTTTGGAATAAACGTCATTTCGAAAAAGTCATCTATGATTGTACTGCCATGATACATCATATCATGGTGCATTACACTCGTTAAAGGGACGACCAGTAGATAGTTATGTATAGTAGATGCATGTTTCAAATCATTTGGGAGATCTGTATCTATGACAGCAACATCGATGACGGATTGGAATCCTGGAGGCATAGATCAGGAAGAAGTTGTTTACCGACATTCCTGGTCTTCATGGCTGTTGTTTCAGAACACACCGTAAAAGAGAGATGACTTTTGATCTAAACATTCAGCATGCATCATTAACAAAATCGGCAACTCTGCACTCACGCATGGACACGCATGATCTAGCATCATGCATTTGAGCTTACTGGGTAGTAACTTCGACTAACGTCAGGTTGCTGATAACATATTACATTCTAGTAATATCATCACGAACATGCATAAATGTACGTTTCGGAAAAGTTTTGCCAATCAAATGAGCAGCTTCTTGGATCATTCAAAAAACCTTGCTTGTTAGAGATCGTAATCTCTTCTGGCAGGTGAAGAAACACGTTTGACGCCAAAGGTCATCTTGCTAGTGCATGTATGTTTACAACTACTACCCTAACCCGGAAGAGGAAAACGAGACATATCCCCATTGCCCGATGGTCGGCTAAGATTAGCCGACTGGTGCCGATGTGTAACTTGTTGCTGGACGCTAGATCGGTATGCAAAATGGGGTCCCCAAATATAAGCACGTTTGGATCTGCGAGAAAGAAAAAAACTTGCTTTTTTGATCCGCATTTTTTTAAAACATCATCATCAAGCCATTGTATGCGATTCAACTTTAATTGATCGTTTATTTGAATTGCTTAATTATTCTACTATCATCATCATCGTCTAATGTCCACCGACGATACTACGCTTCAACAACAACCCGCCGCTGGTGCCAGTAGTACTTGGCATACCCAATCTGTGGAGTCGGTCATTGACTCCTTGCATACGGATATCAAAAAGGGCCTAACAGAGAGTGATGTCAAGAATCGTCAATCGCAATACGGCCTGAACGAGCTTGCCACCAACAATGGAGCATCGTGGATCAAGATTTTATTACGACAAGCTATCGATATCATGAATTGGATCTTTGTAGCGCTCGGCATTGTGTGTTATGTGATGAGTGATTATATCACCGGTACCTTGCTGATTGCCCTCGGCATTGCCAATTTGATCATGTGTTTTGCACAAGAATATGCGGCTGAACAAACTCTGGCGGCCTTGCGCAATTTATCATCTCCCACAGCCACCGTGTTGCGTGATGGACACGAGACAACCATTGCAAGCAAAGATCTGGTCCCGGGTGATGTGTTGTTAGTTCAAGAAGGCGATACGGTTGCTGCCGATGCTCGATTGATTTACATATCGAACCTCGAAGTGGATGAAGCCTTGCTCACTGGTGAATCCTTGCCTGTTCAAAAGCAGCTTGTTGTGATTGATAATATTGGTAAGTTTGACCACGTGTGGGTGGGTGGGTGGGTGTGCTCATGTGAAGTATGCGTTGTACTCATTTATCGGCAAAGATGAGCCGGTCGGTGATCGGATCAATATGGTGTACAGCTCCACTGTGGTAACCAAGGGACGTGGAAGAGCCATTGTGACAGCCACAGCCATGCAAACTGAGATTGGCAAGGTTGCACAAAAATTGAATGATGCTGGTGATGCGGATCGTACAAGACTCCAAACAAGCCTTAATCGAATGTACATTGGCCTAACCGTGTTGGCTGGTATCTTTGTCATTATTGTGCTGGCCAGTGTCAAGTTCCAAACGAATTATGATGTGGGCATGTACGCCATGACTACGGCCATGTCAGTGCTACCAGCTGGTTTGACGACTGTCCTTACTGTCACGCTTGTCCTTGGTGGAAGACAAATGTCAAAGCGCAAGGCTCTTGTTCGGAGACTCAAGGTGCTTGAAACGCTTGGATCATTGACCAATATCTTTTCGGATAAAACTGGAACATTGACTTTGGCTCGTATGGTGGTTGTCAGATTCTGGACCCCTGATGAAGGCTTTGTGTACATGACATCCAATGGTTTGGCTCCAGAGGGAAACGCTTACAAGGTTGGGTCAGCTGACGAGATCCCTAACGACAACGGTGACGAGGAAAAGACCCATGCTGCTCTTGATAAGGTGGATCTCAGCAACACAATGGAGCAGCTTGTGCAGTGTGCAGCTCTATGTAACCTATCAAGCATCCGTCGTCGTGAAGAAAATGGTGAAAACAACAAGCCAAAGGAGGAAGCAATGGATGAGAAGAAGAAGAAGAAGACTGGCAATGACGAAGAAGAAGAAGAGGAAGAAGAAGAGGATATCGATTCATCTGATGGCTGGATCCCCAGTGGTGCACCAACTGAGGTGGCATTGCAAGTATTTGCACACAAGTTTGATCGTGGTAAACCAACACTTGAATCTCAAGGCTGGGAATTTATTGAAGAACATCAATTTGATTCAACTGTGAAACGTATGGCAACCGTGTATCATCATCAACCTAGCGACCGCTATATTGCCTTTGTCAAAGGTGCCACCGAGCGTATTCTTCCCTTGTGTACATCTGGTTTACCCAAGGATCCTGATATGGTGATGCGTACTGTGGATGAATTGGCTTCACAAGGTTTGCGTGTCATTGCATTGGCATGTCGTCGTCTACCTGATGGTATCAAACGCGAGCAAGCAAAGGCCATGAATCGAGAGCAAGTGGAATCCGATTTGGAGTTTCTTGGTTTGACAGGCATTTATGATCCACCACGTGCTGAATCACGTCAAGCTGTACGAGAGGCCCATCGTGCTGGTATCATGGTGCACATGTTGACAGGTGATCATCCAGCCACTGCTACTGCTATTGCCAAGGAGATCCATATCCTCAATGCTCAAGCCATGAAACAAGTCGATGAATTGGTGATGACAGGTCCACAATTTGATGCCTTGTCAGATGAACAAGTGGATGCCCTTGAACGTCTTCCTTTGGTGGTCGCTCGTTGTTCTCCCGAGACAAAGGTCAAAATGATTGAAGCTGCTCAACGTCGACAACTCATTTCTGCCATGACGGGTGATGGTGTCAACGATTCTCCTTCCTTGCGTATTGCTGATGTCGGTATCGCCATGGGCAAGAATGGCAGTGATGTTGCCAAACAAGCATCCGATATCATTCTCACCGATGATAACTTTGCCACCATCATTCGCGCTGTTGCTGAAGGCCGTCGTATCTATCAAAACATGCAGCGTTTCTTGTTGTACTTTTATATCGTTCTCTTTGCTGGCGCTGTCTATTTGCTCATTGGTCTTGCTTTCCGTGATCCCGAGAATAGCACTGCTGCACCCATTTCCACACTACAAATGGTGTTTTTCTATGTTGGTAAGTAAATGATTGAGCGAGGTTGATGATAAGTACTAAATGTCAATGATAATAGCTGTTACTCCACCTGCTGGTCTTTTGAGTTGGCAACCTGCATCGCCTGATATCATGAAGCAACCACCACGTCCACCTACTGAGAGCTTGTTCAACCGTGAAATCATCATGGATGCGGTGTTTTATGCGGTATTGCTTGGTGCATTGTGCATTATCTCCTTTGTGATTCCGCTTTACGTGCTAAGCGACGGCTACGGCGTTCAAGGTGTTGGATGTGACGGAAAATACCAACCTGGTCTATGCGATCCATTCTTCCGTGCTCGATCCACCCTGATGATGACTGTCATTCTTGGTTCCTTTGTTGTCATGATGCATTGCCGTAGCTACCGTGGCGTTGAATGTGGCTGGAAGGGTATCAAGGAGACCCTCTTGTCACGCACTCTTCAATACACCTTTCTCTTTGATATGGTGGCTGGCTGTATATTCATGTACGTTCCTGAGGTCAACACTGAAGCATTCCGTATCCTTGGTATCACTTGGGAATGGGGAATCGTTGTTGGATTTGTACTGCTCTTTGCTATTGCAGGTGAAGGATATAAGTGGATGAAGCGTCATTTCCTCAAGCCCCTTGCTTCCCATCCCGTCGATGAACTCTTATTTTAGATTCCAATCATTCTCTGTATTCGTCATATTTAATGCGCTTTAATAAACTTCCAACATGTACAACAGAAGATTTCATTTAAATTAGATGGCAAAGTTGGAGGGATTGGTGCCTTCTTCACGTTCAGTGTCCCATTTTTCAATCTAGGAAGAAACCTGAATTAGTTTGACTGATGATAAAAAAGTGGCGTGATATCAATGGAACGATATTTTACCCATTCATTAGGACACAAGCTGTGGAAGGCGCGATAAAACTGCTTGCAAGGCTCAAAATCTTCACCACGGGCGTTGACACACTTGTAGTAATCCACATAGTTTTGCCAGCAGCTAATGTAGCATAGTTGTGTTACGCGTAAAATGGAACCTGACCGCATATACATATCCATCCCATCCATGCCACTTACTGCTTCGTCTGGTTGGTATTAGGGAACCTGTTGTAGTTGTAGTAGTTGCAAGGAAAGAGTGAGTAAATATATTTCACGCGTCATTGGGCGAGGCGATGGCGACTTACCGAGCATCGAAAGCAGCTGCAATATTCAAAAAGAGTGAGCGCGTGTCAGCATGAGAGGCATCGTTGTCATTGAACCACTTACCAGTTCTCAATTTGAGCTTTTGGTCGGCTTCAGACATTGCGTTGGGGTGCTTGGAATAAAGAGAAAGACAAAAAAGAGAAAGATAGAAAGGAGGAGGATGGCCTGTTCCATTTCTCCCTCCCTCTCTCCCCCACATGCTTGCTTGCCAACGACGTTACACAAGGATCGATTTCAATCACTTCCACGCACAACGCACACACACACACACATACACATACACGCATGAATGTTCAATATCATCATTATGGATTTACTATGTATAAAAGTAGATGCTTGGATGTGTGAATACAACAAAAGTATTTGACGCGGTCATTTTTTCACTAGACTACACTATTGGTTCCATGCTCAACATTGGCTGTATTATCGTAGTTTTGCTCGGCCCATTGAGCCGCTCGTCCTCCACCCGCATGACTATCCATGGAATCGTCCAATGCTTGGCGTTTCATATTGCTTGGAGGCTCCACACCAGGTACAAATTGTAGGATGCAAAAAGCGACACCGCATACAGCCACCTAACAATACCACAATGAACCCATGCCTATCTTTTTCCTATCTTGCCTCCTCACTTACAATGACACCCGAAGCAATGGCCAGCGGAATATAATTGAGAATAATGCATCCAATGCTATAAAAGGTCCATCAGTAACCCTACTCTATCTTACCAGCCAGCCAAAATGACTTACAAGATGTAGACTATTATCACACAAATAAAAATGTCAATAATGATGATACCTCCTCAAGGGCTGCACTTACATAGGCCACGTCCCAAGAATGAAAACATGTATGATACATGCTGGGTAATGATGGATGGTAACCGGAATTCAAATACAAATACCATGACACCAAAAACAATGCAGTAAATGCCTCGAATAAATTGTGGGAATCCTAACATGATAACGATGATGCTGTAAGCTTAGGGTGCGATGGTTGTTATGACCATGATGCAAGAACCCACCTCCAGTCAAAATTACACATACACCACCAATCACCATGAAGCAGGCGACAACGATGTTGATGATACGAAAAACGAGGCTGTGGTTGATATGCTCCTTTAGATTGTCTATGATGCTCATTGTTGAGGAAAAGAGTTTGTTTGTGGAAAAGGGAGAAAGAAAAAGAAGAAACAGGGCGTGTGCAAGGTGGTCATTGTGTGTTTCGCTCTCGCATAAAACATCCCGAGGTAATTTTCGGGCCGCCCACATGACCCGTACGCATGATAAAAAGTACCACAGTATCACGACCCACGCACACCCAACATATATTGTAATCACTAGATGCCTTGCATGAAATAATGTGCTATGAAGAGAGTACGTGATGATTAAAAATACGAAAAGTAAGGTTTCTGACATCAACACGACGTTATTTCTTGCTGAACCCGCATCACCTGATCTTTGGGATACTGCATTTTTAACCAGCCAATACCAACCCCAACACCCTCTTTGCTTCTTTTCCATGTTTCGCATTATTGTAGCAGCTGATGACACCCCCGTTTCGAGAAAAGCCATTAGCTATGGTTTACGTTTACACGAGTCAATACCACAAAGTAGCATCCAATTCGTCTTTGCTGTAGGGCTCAATCCAACATCCAATACTAGCATCAACCTCTTGTAAGAAGAAACATGAACATGTGTAAGGATCAGCACCGCTCATACACATGGCTTCCATTTTTAGAGGTTCTCTCGATCGTACAAATAACCTAGAGATTGAGCATGATGCTCAGAATACCGAGAATGCATTACGACAGCGGCTACCCGACAAAGCGGACCTCCAAGTTATTACCGGGGAGCAATCTGTAGAGAAGCTCATTGAGGACTTCATTAACAGCAATCCACCCGATATGCTCATTATGGGATCATCCAATCGCACCGGGCTTGAAAAGTATGGGATTGCATAAGGATGGAGATGGGATATTCTAGGGCTAACAAAGGATACTGCCACGTGTGTAGATGGGTCCTCGGTTCTGTTAGTGATCATTGTATCCACCATTGTCATTGTCCGGTCACCATCATTAAAGCATAGCACGTCTTGTCTTTTATATGGAGGGTTTAATCATAGAGCTATGAACCAAAAAGATGTCTCAATATGGGTTGTCGGGAAGTCTATGCATAATGCCTCCATATTTTAACACTCGCGCCTGCTGTCATAACGTTGGGTGAATCTGGGATTGCCCCATGAAGAACATGTGAGAGTTGGGCAGTATATGCTTTCGACCACGCCGAGCAACTTTGCTCTAGTGAAGTCCCCACGTTTGATTGTAAAATTTAGAGATACAAGAGTCTTTATGCTGTAAATGTGATGCTATTTGGAAAGTGCTCTTTGTTCATTGCCGATCGCCCCACTCGTATTAGAGCCGAAGATGAAGAAAGACTTGAAGGATCACTGCTGTGGGTGGATGATGGATCCTAACCCCCACAGTAAGATCCGCCTATGGTAGCCCGTATGGAGCACGTTCGTCTTATATGATGTCGCATAAGATAGCGTCAGCTTAAAAACGTCATAGATAAGCATGGTATGTCCATGTGCTCGTGCCACATTGTACCACTGCTCGATCATTCTATCTCGAACATGATAATGGATTAAGCTTACAATGAATCAAGCTACTCATGTAACAAGCACTATGCTGGGCATCATCACTCTCGACTTTATTATCTTTGCAGTATGTACAAGCATCCGTCTATCTATCAGCATGTAAACTAGGAAGCTTTCGTGAATGGAATAATAATACATGTTGTGACAACAGAACAAAAGCACTGTGGTACGATGATATAAAGATCCAATCTCCCTTTCCAACCTTCAGATTTCTATTCCCCCTCTCAATCCAGAAGCTATCCAAGTGATCCACACCTTGTACATATGAACTGATTTCACGATGCTCTTTTGGTATTCTGTTGGATCCAATGAAAAAGTCGAAGAATAGCAGATGTTTATCGAGTACGTATGATAAAGGAAACAGCATTATTGTAAATTGAATAAGCTACGGGTGAATCACGTCGAGTCAACAGGGATAATTATGTTCTTGGTTGCTGCCGCCATAAACACCCTTCATCCATGATTGTAAAATAGCTGCTGCATGCATTGACCTGAGTATTCCAATAGCGTCCATGACTGTAAAGCACCTTTCACTAAGATATCATCCGTCTGGTCGATCCCATCCAATCCATCATCATCCTAAGCCGTATCCACGTGATCGTTACCGCTGACGACGAGCCAAGTAGCCAAAGCAGCATTCCAGGATTCCACATTACTGCACTTGATTGCATCCATCCATTCATCCATAACCGTTGCGAGTCCAATACGAAAGAGCCTCTGTGATCGCTGCTGATATGCTTCCTTTTCCATCCGAGTGTTGGTCTCTCTCTTTCTTGGTCATTTTCAGTGCAGCTCAACAAGGCGAAGAGGATACTTGATAGCTGATATGCGACCATTCATTAGAAGGCGTATGCATCATTGCAAGTTGCCACACGTAAATAAAGCTGCTTTTATACAATGGCTATCAGCTGTCCACGTGAAGAGGCCGCAAGTAACTTGAGACATTGGAGACCTTGCTATTGGCAGCTGCTGTTACGGTGGTTGTGGCAGAGGAGCGTGTTGTAGTAGTAGAGTGACAAGATTGTGAACGCTGCTTGAGACAATAAAGTCGTTGCTAATAGTAACTGCTGGAATGCATGCTGTTTCGTTTGATTGTGGCATAGGAGTGTGCAAGACAGTGTGTGCTTTCAAGAAAGGCGTGTGTTGAAGTGGGGTGGACAGGCCATGAGCTTGTCATTCAGCTCAAGACAATCGGATCAAGATATTCATAGCATTGACATGGTGTATTGGAAGCAAGGCAATCGTTCGCAGGTTGTAGTTGTACTTGAATGGGGGCAACAGTTGAGAATGGGAGGAGGAAGAGGCAAGAACCGAGAGTGGAAGAAGTGGAAATTAAATAGGTCAGGCACAATCCGACAGATGCATGCACTCTATAAATTACTCCACGACCTTGATGGCCTCTCTCAAACCTGAAACTTGCACACAAGGTGCTCTAGGACATGCTGATCAACTTTGTCTTAATGACGAACCCACACTTCATTTGAAAATTTCGAATGGGAGAGCATAATGTGGGGTTGACTATGACGGATGGAAATTGGGAAAGCGCCGGATTTATGAAAAAGTCAATTACTATGTAGTTTCTTGGGATTCCCCATTTCGCACTTGAAACTTGGTCAGAAGGTGCTCTAGGACATGCTGATCAACTTTGTCTTAATGACGAACCCACACTTCATTTGAAAATTTCGAATGGGAGAGCATAATGTGGGGTTGACTATGACGGATGGAAATTGGGAAAGCGCCGGATTTATGAAAAAGTCAATTACTATGTAGTTTCTTGGGATTCCCCATTTCGCACTTGAAACTTGGTCAGAAGGTACTCTCGCACATGCTGATCAACTTTGTCTTAATGACGAACCCACACTTCATTTGAAAATTTCGAATGGGAGAGCATAATGTGGGGTTGACTATGACGGATGGAAATTGGGAAAGCGCCGGATTTATGAAAAAGTCAATTACTATGTAGTTTCTTGGGATTCCCCATTTCGCACTTGAAACTTGGTCAGAAGGTACTCTCGCACATGCTGATCAACTCCATTCATTTAAAAACCGCATGGTTCATTATGGACACTTTGAATGCGGGCCAGCCCAAATATAGAGAAAAGTAGGGTAGACGCTCCTGCTCCCCGAGATTGCCCACCTCGAACCTGAAGTTTTCACACAACATCCTTTCGACCACGCCGAGCAATTTCGTTCCCATAAAGACCCGAGAGTTCATTATGAAAACATTGAATGTAGGAGAGACGACAAATGGGTGGAAACATCAATAGGGTGTACGGCCGTGCTCGCCGATATTGCCCATGGCGACGCCGAAACTTGGTTAGGAGGTGCTCTCGGTCATGCTGATCAACATCGTTCTCATAAAGCCTCTACACATCATTATGGATATTTGGAGATACAGGCACCTTTATGTTTTTACTAGTGTAAGTGTGATGCTATATGACAAGTGGTATTTGTTCATTGTAAAGTAGATTGAGACCGATAGAGCGGAAGATGCGCAGGGGCGTGCTTGTGTAACACAGCTCATTTGCATGATACTTCAATGAACAAACACCACTTATCATATAGCATCACGTTTACAGCATATGCAAAACATAAAGATGTCCATATATCTGAACCTTACAATGAAGCATGGGGTCTATAATCGAACAAAGTTGCTCGTCAGGGTCAAGCGCACCTTGTGTGCAACTTTCACGATCGAAGTCGCCAATCACCGATTTCGCAATGTCACCATCAGCCAAAGTAAACCGTGGGTTGACCTCTTGGATTTTTTTTCGACGAGGCTGGTGGCGACATTGCGTGAATCTGGGATCGGCCACGACTATTGTGAAACTTGCACACAAGGTGCGCTTGACCCTGACGAGCAACTTTGTTCGATTATAGACCCCACGTTTCATTGTAAAGTTTAGAGATACAGGCACCTTTTATGTTTTACGTATGTTATAAGCGTATTGCTATATGATAAGTGGTGTTTGTTCATTGTCAAGTAGGTAGACCCCGATAGAGCCGAAGATGCAGACGGACTTCTTTGTGCAACACATCTCATTTGCATGATACTTCACAATGAACAAACACCACTATCATATAGCATCATGCTTTTCAGCATATGTAAAAACGAGAAAGTCGATTTATCTCTAAACTTTACAATGAAACATGGGCTCTTTCATAGAACAATATTGCTCGTCGTGGTTAAGCGCACCTTCTCAATCATGTATCACGATCACGCTTGCCAATCCCAGATGCAGGCATATTTACGTTTTTACATATTGAAAGCATGATGCTATATGATAAGCGGTGTTTGTTCATTGCGAAGTATTATGCAAATGAGCTGTGTTATACAAGCACGCCCCTGCGCATCTTCCGCTCTATCAAGGCCAAGCTACTTCAGAATGAACACACACCACTTGTCATATAGCATCATGCTTTTCAGCATATATAAAACATAAAAATGCGTGTATATCTAAACTTTACAATGAAACGTGGGGTCTCCAATCGAACAAAGTTGCTCGTCGGGGTGAAGCGCACCTTGGGTGCAAGTTTCACGATCCAGCTCGCCGATCTCAGATTCACCCATTGTCGCCACCAGCCAAAGTCGAAAAAAAATTCAAGAGGTCGACCCAGGTTCACTTTGGCTGGTGGTGACATTGCGAAATTTGGGATCGACGAGCTGGATCGTGAAACTTGCACCCAAGGTGCGCTTCACCCCGACGAGCAACTTTGTTCGATTGGAGACCCCACGTTTCATTGTAAAGTTTAGAGATACACGCATCTTTATGTTTTATATATGCTGAAAAGCATGATGCTATATGACAAGTGGTGTTTGTTCATTGTCAATCGCCTTTCCCATATTGGAGCTAAAGATGCAGAATGACTTGGATGGTGCCACAAGCACAGGAGCAGGAGTTGAAGGGTCGATCCTGTTGGTGGAGAGTGCATGATGGATATTTACCCCTATTCCTCTATAGTAAGGTCAGCCTACAATAGCGTGTAGGGCACTTTTACAAGTTGACCATAGTATGGCTGATAAGTCAAAAATGATCACTGTATCTGAAAATATCTTGTTTGAAGTTTTATAAAGCGTGAGATGTAAAACTGATCTTCTTGTCTCGCAAGAAAGGTCGTCCATCATATACATAAGCGGAAAATAGAATGAAGGTGGAATAAAAGACGAATGAAGGTAAAAGATAGCAATCACAATGAGAATGCATGATGTTGAATGGTGGTTATGGGATTGGATGGCATCATACTTAGAATAGATAAAATGAATGTGTAGGGGTACAACTGATTAGTACTGGAGTCGGCGGTTCATAGCAATTTCATGTGCACGTTGAAATTGTATCACTTCCTTGACAACTTTCTTCAGTTTGCCATGGCCAGTGTTAACCCAATCCTTCGCCGGGTTGAAAACCATAGCTGCCTCAGGGATGCCTTCAATCATCAGGAGGTCCCTGAGCTTGTTGTATCGCTCGCGTTTTGATAGCTCACGATCAACGCTGTTGATGGGTTGGCGCACAACATCCGGAAGCCGTGGTTCACCAGTTTGAATATACAGTGCTTGCTGATGGTTGTTCTTGGTGACAATTTCATGACCGGTGGCTTGCAAAGCACTCTTCAACTTCTCACGGCGACCAGCTACCTCCTCCTTCACCTTGTTTGTCAGCTTCTCGATCTCAACCTGGCGCTTTTTCTCCTCCACATCCACGCCAACTTGGCCACCGAACTTTTCACGTTTGTTGCTTGGGCTTGAGCAACCAGTCTCAGGATAACATTGGTAATGCACTTTTCGGCAAGGAAGACACATTTTCACTGGCTGTGCATTTTGAGGAAATTTGACAGGAGAACAGAAGCAGCACCATCTTTCTTGCACATCTTGTCGCAGTTCTCACATATCTTGCGACTCTTTGACATCACGAAAGCATACATGGTGCGGTTTGCACCTCTTTTGATGGTTTTAGAAATTAAATAGCTTGACGACTTTGGGCCCAAATGGGCGAAGCTGTAATGACAGGCTTTAAAAGAGGGTAGGCCCAAACGACGCACGAACTTAATATGTCACGTACAAAGGAGTCCCAATTTTCCCATTAGATTGGGATTGCTTTTTCCCTAAAAAGCTGCAAGACATCCTTTTAATAACAGATGTCAATACATAAAACTACATAAGAGGAAGATATAAATGCCAGTTTACATACCACCAAGGGTCCACCAAGACACATAGCCGAATGTCATTAGACATCAATAAGCACTTCAAGTAGTAAAGCAATGATGTGAGCTATATAGCAAACCAATGTATGAGTACCCTCAATTTTGGGGATCACATAAGGGCTATCCATGAAACTTACCAAAGGCCATCGATGAGGATATGCATACAAGTAGAAAGAAAGGGCGTATGATAATGTTGCTGACAACAGCTTTCTTTGTATGTGAGGTGGCGTGGGAATCGTTACCACGATTAATCGAACTGATAGGTTGGTCAAGCACCTTGGAGGAGTACTGAGTCAAAGTGATGGAAAGGTGATTTTTTGTCGGTGACACAAGTATGTCCAGCTGAGAAATGTTGGCGCTGGAGATGTAGTAGGGATCAAATATATCATTCATATATCACGTTCGAGCATGTTCCCTGTGAAGCACATTCATGCTCAATGATACTCCCACCCATTGATAGTACCCGATTTTTATTGACTCTCGTTGATCTTGGATCATGGATGCCATCATAATTTTTCAATCCTTATGCACACGTTGTCACATCATCGATCACGCGTTATACAGCAGCTTGGTCATATTCAGCAAATGAAATAAGCCAGGATTATATTTTGAGTAGTATTATATACAGAATATGAAGAATGAATATATTGGGGTTCATTATTACAAGGTCCTGAGCATTTGGAATTAGGATGTGCTGATATTAGAGGCATGATTTGACCATTGTAGTGGTATCTTCCAATTGGTACACATTCCATCTTGAAGTTGTGTTGTGTGCCGTTGTCATTGCTTGATATCCTTGCCATCCTACCTTAATAAACAAGATGAAATGAGAACATAGTTTGATCCCAAAGGCACACAACTACTTACCAGAGTGTGTAATAAGATGTCGATCCCACGAGAAAGCTTGTGTCCAATTGTATAAAGCTCAAAAAGAAAGGCAACCTAAGTGTATAAACCCCACAAGGGAGGGTCCCCCACGTATATCGCCCGCAGGGCTGGCGCGGTCTCCAGTGTACACTGCCCGCTAGAGTAGGCACCCAAAGCATTAGCCCAGATGTGAGGCTTCCCCAAGTGTATGAACAATCTAGTAAACCATACATTAAGACTGTATTCACATTGACACCACTTGATACACTTCCCTGCACTATTCTTGTTATTGAATCGAACCAATATGAGAGAGACTTGGCGTGGTTATGACTTGTGGAAACAGCATGAGAAGGCGTCTTGTACAATTATGCAGTTGAAGGTGGCAAAAGTGTTCTTTTATATGAGAAATTTAAACTCAGATCGGTTTCCATGCTCATTGTTGATTTTCTTTCGGGGTTGCCAGGGAAACGGATCTACATTGCAATATACAATAAAGAATTTTACTTTCTTAGCAAGTACGTTCGGGGGCTGTGGCTATTTTCGCTTGAGTAATGAGCCCACGGTCAAAAAGATGTCTCAAGAAGAAGATGGCATATTCATTATATAGGGGTGATAGTTATGTAAAAATCACGTTTATATAAGATGAAGTGAAGGGACTATGTATTGTGTCACATGAATCGTTGTTCCTTGCACACTTGAACCTTAGATTTTGCATGAATGGCACAATGAATGACTCATTATCCAATTTCCACAATGATTCGGCATTGGAGTGATCTGCTGGGATTCCTGCATGCGGGAAAGTATTCAACCGGTACCTAGTCGCCTTTCTTTTTTCCATGACAAAAATCAGCTTGCTCCATTGCCCACGCTTTGTGTCTCGTCATGTTGCGACGTATTCGTTATCCATCGTTGGTACAGTCAGGTATGCCATTGAGCACATTGACTGTATGCATTGAACAGCGTTACTAACAGCTCATTGTAGTAGTTTCTCGACGCTTTAACAGCACCACTGCCGCTGCCTTGCCAAAGCCGCTTGAAGGTGTCCGTGTATTGGAACTCGGTCAGGTATTATTATTCTTGTGAAAATTGTGTGTAAAGGCATAGGTCATCTGATAAGCCTATTATCATGTAGCTTATTGCAGGTCCCTTTTGTGGATCCATTTTGGGCTATTATGGTGCTGGTAAGTTGATTTAGTAGTACTGTGTTGTTTATTTTACAGTGGCTAATACTTGCATATTGGATTTTGTAGAAGTGGTAGCGTGATTTATGACATGGAGTATATGTATGGATATGACGGCTAAGAGTTTGCATGGCTACAATAGATCAAGATTGAACCTCCCAAATTGGGCGACCCTCTTCGAACATGGCGTCACGTGGACGAAGATGGTGTCAGTCCTTGGTTTCGCAGTTTGGCAAGAAACAAAAAGTCTGTTTGCATTGATTTGCGCACTGAGCAAGGCCGAAGGTACATGAGGATATCCCGTTTATGGGTAATTTGACTCATCCCCCTTATGATAGTATCGTCAAGCAATTAGCACAGGATGCAGATGTATTGATTGAGAACTTCAAGCCCGGCACCATGGAAAAATGGGGCATTGGACCAGGTAAGCCAAATCGAGAGCTGTATATGTATTCATATCACTCACACAAAACAAAAAGATGACCTCTATGCCACCAATCCCAGCTTAATCTACACGCGTATATCTGGATATGGTCAAACAGGCCCATACTCAAAGCGCCCTGGATTTGCATCTGTCTGTGAAGGCATGGGTGGTTTTCGATACGTGAACGGTGTACCTGGAGAAGCACCAGTGCGACCCAATATCAGTCTTGGCGACTCGTTAGCCGGTATGCATGCGGCCATGGGTGTATTGTTGGGGTTAATTGGACGCAGCAAGTTACCAGCTTCAAAGACCGGTCAAGTCGTTGATGTCGCTATCTATGAAAGCATGCTCAACATGATGGAAAGCATTATTCCCGAGTATGACCGAAAGGGTGTGGTAAGTGCAATGTTTTTTCATGGTCCTATGTTTATGAAAGCTGAGGTGGAAATTTAGATTAGACAGCCTTCTGGATCCACTGTTACCGGTGTCGTGCCAACAAACACTTATCCATGCAAGAATGGGCAACATGTGATTATCGGTGGTAATGGTGACAGCATCTACAAGCGTCTTATGGGAGTGATTGGTCGTGAAGACTTGGTAGGTGTTTTGCGTGATTGCATATCAGCAAGCTGATGCTAATGCCATTTACGTATACAGGTTGGAGAAGAGTATGAGACAAATGCACACCGTGTCAAGAAGCAAGAAGAAATTGATGGTGCTATTTCTGATTGGACCTCTGAAAGAACACCTGATCAAGTCTTGGAAGCACTTGCTGAAGCCTCGGTACCTGCTGGAAAGATTTATAATGCTCAAGACATTGTGGAGGATCCTCATATCAATGAACGTGGCATGATTGAGACTGTGACTGTGGGTACACCTGAAGAAGGTCGTGGTTGGCAAGTCAAGGTAAATATATACCAACAATGATGCTCAGCATAAATATAACCTTGTTTCGCACTTTTATATAGATCCCAGGCATGTCGCCTGTTCTTCATGGTACTCCTGGTGCTACCAAATGGGCTGGACCGGATCATGGACAACATACCACAGAGGTCTTATCCGAGAAGTTAGGTCTTTCACAGCAAGAGATTGATGATTTGACTTCGAAGGGTGTAATTCGATAGTGTACTCTTGGTAGTAAAAGGTTTTTTCAACAAATATATACACATTGGAGGTTCCAGAATAGGGAACATAGTCCGTCATGCATGCATTTTGTGTAACGCTTGGCCATTGCTGCCATTGAATGTTTCTAATGACAGTGATATGAAGGATTTATTGTTTACATGTGATTGAAAGATGATTGAGGGATCAGTAATGGAAGACATCAATCAGATTACTATGTGTAAATAGAAGCATGGAAATGGACGAGAAATGCAAGAGACAAGAGATTCTTGGTGGAAATGAACGCACAAGAGCTGACAAGACAAAAAATATCGCGGGACCTTCCCAAACAAGGTGAATCGGACATGCTAATGCCACACACAGCCATTGATGATAATTTTATCGGTAAAAGAAAGCCGTTTTTTCTGCACGTGAAAGGGCGATTGGGGAATGAGGCCTGTGCGATGTGCATGTGTGTTGATGAGGGTGGCATTCATGGCTTATAAGGGGATGGGGATGATAATACTAGTATAGGAGCAATAAGGATTTGGGCGTCGCCTTGGAGATATAATCGTCACCATGAGACAATGATTCATAGGAATGATGGTGGCGTGCTACCATGTCACCTGTTCACATGATATAAAACTAAGGCGATTCAATACCCAAGGCATACACACACGTACTCTTGTGGAAAATAACATACCGGGAGCTCAACTCTTGACAAGATAAAGGGGGACTCTCAATTTCTATTGTAAGAAGGAAGGGGGGTTCTACTTGAGAAGTGAACGTGGCTTTCCTGGTTCGTTGACGCCTTTTTTCTTTCCTTTTTTCTTTTTTACCTTTTCATTCCGATTGTGCATTGGAAGCATATCGATGGTGACCTTGACTACATTTCTTACCATTTACTTGTTTGGCGGCGTCACCTTTCTACCTCTACTGCTGGTCGGTGCACTGTATATATTCGCAACCAACGACAAAACTTCACACACTCCCAAGGCCGTATTTCCTGAGGAACCTTATGAGGACGTTGATCCTGAGCAAGGCAAGAAGGGCTGGATCCGATTGACCAATCACCAAGATGGCGTCCAAGGTGGGAAGCTCATGGCGGGCTTGCAGTCATATGTCAATAACGGCAGCAATGGTACACAAGCCAAGAAGCCCAAGGATGTGGTGTACGGTGTATTGAAGCATGGGACACTGTTTGTCTATGAATCTGATAAGCTCCAAGAGTGCAAGATGATCATTCCAGTGCACGATTTCACAGTGTCGATATATCCCGAAGGCAGGCGAGAACATGAAGTCTTTAACCGATCCACTGCCATACGTCTATGTCCCAAACGATGCCACACCAAGCGCAACAGCACCGTATCCGATACAGCAGCCACAACCAACACAAATGGACTCAAGAAAAGCAACACAGACACCAACTTGTTGGACAATGAATGTTGTTCTCTGGATCAGGACATTTATTTGACATGTGCAAGATCGATTGACAAGGAGGATTGGTATTTCGCATTGATCACAGCATCAGGGTTTATGGCAGATACACCAGAGCTGGGTCATGTTGAGACGGTGGATGGGACACGATTTGATGAAGAGGCTATCCAGCAATTGATTCAGACGATTCATCATGATCCGGATCATCGCGAGATTCAATGGTTGAATGCGATCATGGGCCGTATATTCCTTGGCATGTACAAGACAGACAAGATTCATCAATTCTTCAAGGAGAAGATCATCAAAAAGACACGCAAAATCAAGCGACCCCAGTTTTTGGATGAGATCACAGTGCATCGTGTTCATGTGGGACAGTCTATTCCATACTTTACACAGTTGAAGTTGCTATCAATCGGATTGGATGGACAATTGACGGCTGAAGGACATGTGGAATATCAAGGTGGTCTGTGCGTCGAGATCGGGACTGGTTTGATTTGGCCTGGCTATTCATCTCGCATGAAACCGATTCGCCTTCTTCTTTCGGTCACTCTCAAGCGATTTTCTGGAAAATTCCAATTCAAGATCAAAGCACCACCCACGAACAGGTATTGGATTGGATTTTATGAGCAACCTGAGATGGATTTGGACATCAAGCCCCTCGTATCGGATAAGCAGATCAAGCTTAACGTGGTCACCAATGCCATTGAAACCAAGATTCGGGAAGTGATTGCAGAGACATTGGTGTTGCCAAACATGGATGATTTCGTATTCTGCAACTCTGGAGGCAAGGGTGGTATCTTTGGTGACAAGGTGCCACGTAGCAACCATAATGCCACGCCAACACCACAGCGCATGGATACAGCACCACAGCTAACAACAACCACAGCAGCATCAGACTCTGACCATGATCACAACGATGCTTCATCATCATCATCATCCACATCTATACCCGACATTGAAGTTGATGTTAGCAAATCAGCACCCGATCTTCTCACCCGATCCGGTCCACCACCTTCTGATACCGCATCCATTGATTCATCAGAAACTGTCATGTCAACAACATCATCCATACGGTGGGCAGTTCGAAGGAAAAAGAAGACGTCATCTGACTCGGCATCTATTGCATCAACTACAACTGAGGATTCATCCAAGAGAAGTTTCTTATCAAAGATCAGCACACTCAACAGCAACAATGATGAGAACAGTACAAGTGGAGGACGACAACGAGGATCTTCATTTTATCAAAAGGCTGAGACCATGTTGAAAGCATCCATACACAAGGACGAGGATCCAGCACCCACACCTCAACCTAGAGACGATAATCCTCGGATCGCAAAACGACCGCCACCACCGCCACCACCACCCAAACCTCCAAGAACTCAACCCAAACAACCACAACATGAAGAAACCAAACCACCTTTGCCTCCACGTTTACACAATGAACAAGAACCATGTGAACAGCAATTGCAAGTGCCTCCTCCACCTCCACCACGTCGTAAAGTAGAAGATAAACCTCCATTACCACCACGATCATCTCCTCGTTTAGAAGAATCATCCTCCTCACCTGCAACTTGTTCTACTTCCTCTTCTTCTCCTCTTCCACCATCACCACCATCACCCAATCAAGAGCAATAAAGGCGCATGTTCATGTATCACAACTTTCTTCGGGTTAGCAAATCTGGATGAAACATGCGTCATGCGTCGTGATGATTGTGACACATGTTTGCATTGTACTACAGATACGGGAAATGTCGTTTACAACCGCATTGTATATAGTGATCCCGTGCTTGTTTACGTATTGATGAATATTTACCAAAGAGTGTGGGTGGGAGAGATTGGTGAATGTGGCATGGCGTAAGATGCATCTTTATGCAGGAGTTATCGAAAGTGAACGATGTGATCCATCGAATGTCCATTTTTGTCATTATTTCTCCCTTTCTCTTTCCCTTCCGCTTCCTTTCACCTCTCTCTCTTCTCTTCTCTTCTCTTTTTAATTTCTACTATCCAATGGCAACAAAACAAGGGGACGAGGATGAGCAGGATATTGTTTTCTCTAGATCACAGAAATCTGTCATTGTTGCTATCACGGTGTTTACCACAGCAATGTTGACAGCGTTGCCCATTAATATTTACTACCCTGCATTAAGTGCAATGAAGGAGGTATGAAAGAACCTTTTGAGATGGATAAAGTAACCACAAGGTGACGTTTCGGAAATTATATGCCTAGTAGGATTTGAATACTACGACAGAGAAAATCAACCTTACTGTTACCGTTTACATCATCATGCAAGCCATTGCCCCCGCCATTTGGGGACCGATTGCTGATAGGTCAGGTCGCCGTCCCATGTATCTGTTGGCTATCCTTATATACACAGCAAGCTGTACCGGTTTGGCTCTTGCCCCTACCTACACGGTATTACTTGTAATGCGGCTATTACAATCGTTTGGCGGTAGTCCAACTGTGGCTATAGGTATATATTATGATACAATCAGCAATAACAACGACAACAAGGATCTTTACTTTTGTTTCATCTTTAGGTTCTGGAATCATTGGTGACATTAGCACGTCTTCAACGTAAGAGAGAACATGAAAAAGAAGCATAATAGGGTACCAATTGCATTATTTAGACGAGGTACCTACTTTGGGATACAATCGGGTGTACGACAGGTGATCACTACTGCTGCGCCAATGCTGGGAGGCATTATCACAGAAGCATTATCATGGCAATGGATATGGTGGGTCATGGTCATCTCAGGTTGTGTCATGTTCCTGCTTATGTTCTTTTTCGTTCCTGAAACGCTACCATCCCTTGTCGGTAAAGGAAATGGATACGCATACCCAACCCCTACACAATGGTGGCAACAACGCCGACAACGCCAAAAACAAAAGTCAATGGAGCAATCAGCAGAAGCAGGATCATCATTGGCTTCAGCAGGACGATATGGTGGCGTGGACGTATCTTCATCAACAGCAACAGCAGCAGTAGTATCCAATCCATCACCGAAACAACCACGTATCAATCGATTTCAATCTTTGCAATTTCTCATGGAACGTGATGTGGCGTGTTCACTTTTATTTATCGGGATCGGTTTTGGAAGCTTCCAAACAATACTTGTGGCAACATCCAGTGTCCTAACTGAGATTTATCAATTGTCGGTGATGAATGTTGGTCTCTGCTTTATGGTACGCCTTGTTATTTGTTGTCATTTGGTTGGAGGGAAACTTATAATATGATCAGGCCGCAGGCGTAGGTTCCTTCATTAGTGCCCTGGCAACGGGTCGTCTGCTAGATTATGAATTCAAACGACTCACTATACAAAGGAAAAAGTCACACGATGATGATCAAGTGCCAAAGCATGGTCGTCTTCCGCCTACATTTCCAATCTTTACCGCCCGATTGCGAGTATCCATGTATGCAAATATCGTCATGAGCTTATCCTTTATAGCTTATGGGTGGTGTATATACACCGTGCAGCCGCTCCCCGTCTTGTTGGCGATCATTTTCATAGGTAAACGCGACCCACTGAAGATACCAAATAGCAGGTCGCTTATGATTTATGTGCATTATAGTCTCAGTTGTCCATACCAACATCTTCAACGCAGTACAAACATTGATCGTTGATTTGTTTCCTGCAGACAGCTCCTCTATTACGGCAAGTAACAACCTTGTGCGATGTGCTATGGGGTAAGTGGTGTATAGCCCATATTTGTAAAGGCCACTCTATTTGCTAATGTACCCAATATGATGGTAGAGCACTTGGAACAGCCATCATTCAGCCTGGCATACAAGCTATTGGTGCACAATGGATGTTTTTCATAATTGGCTTAATCATCATGGCGTCGAATATTCTACCGATTTTGCTATTCAAATATGGGGTTGGTTGGCGATGTCAACGCATAGACCGGGAGGCTCGACATCATGCAGCTTCAGAGCAGGATTGAGGATTAATATGATACCCTTCACTTGCATCCATTTGCTTGCATATATATACACCACTACCATGCAATAGACAAAACATCTTGTGCTGACATCATTATGATAAAGACCATTGCAAAAGGCAGCCTGTCATCATGATTTGTTGTTCCACGTGCATCCTTGATCGATCCACGTGATTTGAGGTTTGGGTGATTAGCATGCAGCATATGCTTGCACTACCACGATAACGATGTCACCTTGCTCCCCTTTTCTGAGCCTGGGTTTTATGGTTATATCTCTTTTCATTTGCTTCCCTACTTTTAAATGCTTTCGCATTGTAAAGGCATCAAATCAATCCAGCCAGTACATCAGCATTGCCAATAATGATAGCATCGGCCAAAATACTCCTTAGAAGATATAATTGGAAAAAGACCCATGAGCTCAAATAGCGGACATTAGGGTGGCAAAGATACGATGTCAATATCAACATTTCTGCACGACATCGTGTAAGGCAAATAGTGGCGCTTAGCATTATGCTTTCACTAACGATGGCTTGTGATGTTGGACACGCAGTAGATTTCTTTCTGTGCTTGTGTCCATTTGTATCTAAAAGGCACCAAGCGATGTGAAAGTATTATTACAGCGTTTCTCGTTTTGCGACCTGTCGATCCAGCGCCCATACCTATACAAGCATGATCGACCCAAAACAAACACCCAATCGAACACGTGTACCAAACCAGAAATTTGGATGGGTAAAGATATATTTGGTGATGAGATCACCCGCATATCAAAACAAGCATGCATGTGGAAGATTTTCCACTGCTGAGTTATCGATCATCCATGACATCCTGATCTGCACGTTGAATATTAATGATGATACTACGCTTGTGTGCCGTGAACAGGGGAGCATGTTATTGTAGTGCTGCTGATCCTATAATCGAGCCTGGCTGATGGAGCACTCCTTTTGCATAAGGTCTATCCATTAGATAGAATTAGGAGCTTGATGCATGCAGATTCATGCGCCAAATGGCCGTCTACACGACGCATTATAGACACCGACAGCACTGATAGTGCTACAACATGATGCATACTGATGCACACACCACGTCTTCTAAGTATACCTTTCACCATTGATTCTCAAATCTTGAAAACTAATTTCACTAGCAAATTTCATATCCATGTGCTGCTGGTGAGTAGTGGTTGTGGATATTTGCTCTGTTTACAAGACATGGCACAACATGATGATGCCATCAATGTTTAGCACACCATCACGAGCAAAGATGATAACAACAAACGTCCGGCAATGTTTTGCGTCTTTACAAGGAGAGTTCAACCTTCTATAATGAATGCTGATGGGCGAGGATATCAAGCAAGGGGGCATAAATTTGCAAGGAAGAAATCAGCATTTTACGCTTTTCCTCTGCAACCCTTTTCGCGTTAAGCCTTTCATTTTCATTTACAACGATGACCAAGGATGAAGAAAATGAGCCATACTCGATCTTTTCTGCACGACAAAAAGCGACCATTGTTGCTATCACCGTTATCAGCACGGCCATGCTCACAGCTTTACCAGTGAACATTTACTATCCAGCATTGAATATCATCAAAGAGGTCAGTGCTGTTACATAGCCGTTTACAGAAAAAGCAATGAGTGAATGAACCAATATTGACAATGGAGGAGTGTACTATAATAGGACTTGCACACCACCACAGAAAACATGAACTTCACCGTTACGATTTATATCATTGCCCAAGCCATTGCACCAGCATTTTGGGGCCCTATCGCTGATCGTACAGGACGTCGACCAATGTACTTGATGGCCACGCTGACATTTGTATTAAGTTGTGTTGGTCTGGCACTTGCTCCAAATTATCCAGTGCTTTTGGCGATGCGGTTATTACAGTCATTTGGCGCTAGCCCCACTGTGGCCATAGGTAAACTAGTAGTCGGACAAAGCAAGCAGAAAATTATGCATATCTAACTCCTGTATGCTAGTTTGTGGTATTATTGGTGATATTAGCCCACCATCAAGGTAGGAAAGGATCTCAACATAGGATCGTGTTGGTATCTGATATTGCTGTGTGGATAGGCGAGGGACCTATTTCTCTATTATGAGTGGCGTACGACATGTAGTTACAACAACAGCACCTATGGTTGGAGGTATTGTGGCTCAAAAGACGTCATGGCGATGGATCTGGTGGATCATGGTTATCTCGGGTGGTGTCATTTTCGCCCTCATGTTATTCTTTGTTCCCGAAACATTGCGATCACTTGTTGGAAACGGAAGCGGATATGCTAATCCGACACCTACACAATGGTGGCGACATCGAAACCATGCAAAACAACAACGTTCAAGCGAGGAAGGATATCAATCATCATCCGTTGAGGAGGAGGGAGCATCTTCCATTACACACATCCCGACACGACAACAGCGAAAAGCTATTAATCCCCTGAAACCTTTGCTTTTTCTCAAGGAATGGGATGTCATTTGTGCACTTTTATTTGGTGGTTTATGTTTCGGGACCCAACAATGCTTTCTGGTAACAACATCGCATATATTGGCAAGCGTATACAAACTTTCGGTGATGAATGTCGGTTTGTGTTTCATGACGGGAGGTGCTGGATCACTGGCAGGGGCATTATCTACGGGTCGCATTATGGACTATGAGTTTAAACGGGTTGCTATTGAAGCATGTGGTCATGTTCCTAAACGAGGGAACCTGTCATCGGAATTTCCAATCTTCAAGGCTCGGTTGAGATATCCTTTGTGTCTCGCGGCAATTCTGGAAGCAGCCGTCATGGTGTTTGGATGGAGCGTTTACACCGTCCAGCCACTGCCTATAACCTTAACCATCGTGTTTATATGTAATTTATCCAACGATACGCTTGTAGTTATACCAATTTCAATACTAAGAGGGTTTTATAGTTTGCTTCACTCATGCAAGCATCTTCAGCTCAATACAAGTATTAATGGTTGATCTATTTCCAGCCGACAGCTCCTCCATCACAGCAACCAATAATCTCGTACGCTGTACTTTAGCGTAAGTCAAATGGCGTGCTCCAAAAAAAAAAACAGAGATGCTTAACATGAGCGTTGGTATTTAGAGCAATCGGTACAGCCACTGTGGATCTTGGAATTCGAGCTATTGGATTGCAATGGACTTGCTTTACCATATCAATGATATTGGTTGTGTCCAATATACTGCCTATCGCATTGATCCTATATGGTACAAGGTGGAGGTCACGGCGCATGGAGAAGGAGTCAAGCCTCTCTACAGAGAAAAACAAAGCATGAATGTCTGCATGCGTAGCCAATCGTATTTAAGCACCTACTTATCTGCAATGTAATATACCATTTTCATTATTCCAAGTCTCACGTTTGAATCGAATGCATATTACGAATGCAAGAGCATACATGGTATCACATGTTATCATGTAGACGATGTTCGTCATTGTACTAAAAAGATCAACGCCATCAGGAATGGCTTAGGAATGCTATTGCTTACGCAGCGTTGCGTAGATGTAGTGTAAAATGGCGTTTCAAAAAGCGCCAAGAGCAAGTACCTGCATGCAGCTGATCTGCTAAATCGTTATACACTTTCATTGACAGTCAACAATCATGCGAACAATAAGCAAAAACGCAGTGTGACCATGTACGCGCTTCACTGTGAGCCCTTCTTATCACGAGAGACGAGATATAAAGCTTATCTCTGAAAACGATGGTGCTGCTGGATAGCAACTCATATAGGAGGTGGTGTGGCACTGCATAACAGAGATTGTTGTTGATAGCATAGCGTGGAAGAAAAAGAGTGGCGGCATTCTCTATTATTGCGGGTTATGGCTTCTGGGTCGAAAACTTAGATTCCATAGGCACGTTATGCAAGGAAGAACAAGGATCGAATATAAATTCACAGCAATGGTCGATGTCCCTGTTTCCCCTTTTTCATTGATTTCCATTTTTGCTCAACATGGCCAACGATGAAAAGTTGGAGCCATATTCCGTATTCTCTGCACGACAAAAGATTACCATTGTTGGCCTCACGGTTGTGAGCATTGCCATGGTTATAGCATTGCCAGTCAATGTCTACTATCCAGCATTGAATGCTATCAAGGAGGTAATTCATGTACCATCATGCAGAAAATGCGATACACCAAGGGTAATACATACTAAAGATAAAATCGACCCTACGTAGGATTTGAACACGACAACCGAAAACATGAATTTCACAGTTACGGTTTACATTATAGCACAAGCACTTGCTCCTGCTTTGTGGGGACCATTAGCAGATAGGACAGGTCGACGCCCCATGTTTCTGCTAGCGATTTTGACATATACAATCAGCTGCATTGGTCTCGCACTTGCACCCAGTTATCCAGTGCTTTTGGTGATGCGTTTAATGCAATCCTTTGGTGCCAGTCCTACCATAGCTATAGGCATGTACTCATATGCTATATCGAATGGAAGCTCAGTACCATTAATTCGAGACAACCTTCTTCATTTACGTAGCCTCTGGCATCATTGGGGATATCAGCACTTTGTCTACGTAAGAAGGGATAATTTCATAAACGTGATTCGAGTTGTGCTTGACAATGGATATAGACGAGGCACATACTTTAGCCTTATGGGCATGACACGCCATGTAATGACAACAACAGCGCCAATGATCGGTGGTGTAATAGCACAAGAATTGACATGGCGATGGATATGGTGGATCCTGGCTATTGCTGGTGGCATCATGGTCATGCTCATGTTCTTTTTCGTTCCTGAAACGCTACGCTCTCTTGTCGGCAATGGTAGTGGATATGCAAATCCAACACCTACCCAGTGGTGGCGTCGTCGTCAATGTCTGAAGCGTCAACAACAATCTACGGAAGCTGATCCATCCCAACCGCCACCACCTATTCCTGATACCGCTACAGCTACAAACATTCCAACAACTCAGCCTCGAAAACGCATCAATCCATTCAAATCTTTAATCTTTCTTAAGGAACCTGATGTCATGTGTGCGCTTGTTTTCGGTGGTTTGTGCTTTGGCACCCAGCAAAGTTTTCTGGTGACAACATCGAACGTCTTGGCAAATATATACCACCTCTCCGTAATGAATGTGGGTCTCTGCTTCATTGTGGGAGGTGTGGGAGCGTTTTTAGGGTCTCTCACAGCGGGTCGTATGTTAGATTCTGAGTATAAGCGTGTTGCTATTGATTTCTGTGGCCATGTCCCGGAGAAAGGAGAGATTCCACATGATTTTCCAATCTTCAAGGCTAGATTAAGGTATCCTCTTTGTGCTGCCATAATTATGGAAGCAGCTGTCATGACATTTGGTTGGTGCGTGCACACCATCCAGCCATTGCCTGTACCCCTGGCAATGTTGTTCATTTGCAAGTCATCCACCATTCCTGTAAAGTCATCTCTTACCAGCCACTCACATATACGCTTTTATAGTTTGCTTTACCCATACTGGGATATTCAGCGCAGTACAGACATTGGCGGTTGATCTGTTTCCAGAAGACAGCTCATCGATTACAGCAACCAATAATCTTGTACGCTGTAGCTTAGCGTAAGTCGTGTCTATGTCTCCTTGAAAAGAGTACGATTTATAATACCAGGTTGTAGGGCGATTGCTACAGCTACCGTGGAACTCGGTATCCAAAGTATTGGAGTGCAATGGACATGTTTTACAATATCAATGATACTCATTGTGTCAAATATCCTTCCAATTATATTGATCAAATACGGCAATGGATGGCGAATCAAACGTGTAGAAAAGAAAGATACCAACACAAAAAAGTCGAATGTATTACCGATGTGATGAGATATGACTATTTACCCACCCCATTTCTAGTTAATAGATCTTGTAATCAAATAGATCAGAGGTGTATTATGTGCTCTTTTAAAGATCATTGGCATATGTATACTATGTTGTGCGTGATATGGTTTTATTCGCATTATTGTAGTGAAAAAATGATGGGGAGTGCAGGTCGTGATGCTAGAGCTTGGGATCAGCTTTAAATGCTGCTCCAACCGGGTCTTCATTGATTGTGGGGAGGTTGATTGTTTCATGATCGTGCCGGCACTCCCAGAGACTCAGCTGATATAAAGTGACGACCACCAACAAGTGTAGCAGCAAGGAGTAAATGATGAGGAAGTAACGTGACCATCGATGGGAGAAGAGCATCCGCGTTAAATTGAATGTGAGTTTCTCTGCTGGATTCAACGCGTTGTATCGGCGTGTCTCTTCCTATATGAAAACGGTAAGTGCATGTATTGTGCTGGCTTTCTACCCTTTCCTATTACCTTCCGATGGAATTGGACAAATGGATTCATGCTTTCTTCGTAAATCTTTCCATATTTGTCGGTTGGGTCATCGTGTCCTTTGTTGATTGATCCTCTCCGCACGTCCCGATGTCCACTAGAAGAGCTTGCCATGTTGATTGATGTCGACCGATTCTATGACATACCTAATCAATATACACGTTTTCACGATATCATCCGAACACAGGACTTACCACTGTGCCTCGATTTTGTTCCTCCTTCCAAACATGCACAAAGCGTAGTCGCTCGTATAACTTTAGGTTGTCTTGCTTCAACGTATCAACCTCTCCATGCATATCCTGTAATTTGACTTCCAAATTCCGAGTTTGCTCCTCGAGCTCTGCAGCGCGTTGTCGGAAACGATCACGTTGGCTCATGACAATAGGAAGGATGCTTTTGTCTTCTTTGTTGGGGTTGCTATTGGCGTCGTAACTAACACGAGGAGATCCATAGTCTGGTGTTCTCGGCTGGCTGTTGGAAGTGGCAAGGTTGGTGCTTGATGGTGTCCGTGTCAGCTCATCCACCAATGATTCAGTTGCTGGTTTTTGACCGAGACGTAGCAGATCTTCTTCTAGACGCTGTACGAGACTTGCCAAGTTGGAATTCTTGTCCTTGAGCTCGTCATAGATCTTGCCCTTTTCCTCCAACTCGCTCTCAAGATTCGAAAATGACACCTTGAGCTGTGTGTACTCGTTCTCCAAGCGTTTGTTCTTTTCCATAAGGCGAACTTCAAGGCTCTCACGCATTTGGTGATCCTCTTCCTTCAATACATCCTGGGCGTCGAATCCCTCTTCATCTCCAAATTCAACATACTACATAGCTGAGTTAATATGCAAATATTGTTCCTGGATCACGCTTCTTACCTTCATGATCTGCAATTCACGTTTGATATCATCATAATCATCGAATCCTTGCAACTTCTTTGATAGCGTCTCTTTCTCTTCATGCTACCAATAAAACAGTCCCATCAGTTGGTATGTATCAAATACCTCTATTCCATGACTTACCAGAGATTTGACTTCTGATGAAAGCTCCTTAACACGCTTGGATAGCCGTGTCTCCGTCTTTTGCAATAAGTCCTTGTAAGTATCAACATCTTTGATAAGCTTTGAGATCGCTGCATCTTGTTGCTGGGTATCGGCATTCTCGTTTCTATATATGCGTGTAAGTGCACCGGACATATCTGTATGAGCTGATGTTCGTAGTACATACACGTCCTTGGATTCTGATCGCGTGGCATCCAATTCTTCACGTAAGTCATCCTACATGGTTGATACCATTTAGCATCCATCATCAGCTACCTGCATAAATAAACATTTACGTTCTTCCTCTCTAATTCGACTATACGACCATTGGCGCGCTCCAAATCCATCATCACAATATCCAACTCGGCCAATTTTCCCACCACTTCCTCATCTGTGTATATACATACGTCAGCATATATGTCAAGGGCACCCATCCAGTATCTTTTTCTTACCATATTTCTGATTGTGGTTCAAGAGTTGTGCTTGAGCATCGTCATGTGTATGTTGAAGCTGGGTAAGTTGATCAAGTGCTTGGTTGAGCTGCCGTTGCAAATCCAATTCTCTAACACGTAACAATGAGCAACCTTAACAAAGAAAGTAAGCATGATCCATTTTTACCTTTCTTTGTATGATCGAATCTTGTCATTGTATTGCTGTTTCATATCTTGCTCCTTTTGCAATAATTCCTCTGAACGCCGCTCATCAGACTATAGCATATGGTATTCATCCATGAGTTGGAATGAACATAACTCAAAACCCAATGATCTTACCGATTTCTCCAATTTGGTCAGCTTTTGTTGAAGATCTTGGTTTGTTTTCTCCATAGTGGATAGACGATCAGCTTGTCGACGAGCCTCTTCTAATTCGGATCGCAATGCATCATTCTCCTTTTTGATAGAGTCATAATCAACATTCTTGAGACTTTGATCCTACATCACGTGTAAATTTTTGTGGTACTGGGATCGTCATCGCTGAGCTTACAATGGCCGCCTCGAACAAAGGTGCAGGATCCGGTGCGTCGGCTAGCACCTTGTATAATGTCAGGAACGAGCTCTCAGCATACTTGGTTCGTCGAGTGATGTTATCGATCTCTGCTTGATAGCCTATTATTACCATTAGTTAGTCGTTCAAATTATGCAGGCGATAAGGTCGTACCTTTGAGTAACGCTTTGAATTGCTGTAACTTGTCGTCATCAGGAAGCTTTTTGAATTCTAAAGTAGAACTTGACACGTTGTGGATGAGCCGAGAATAAAAGATGACATAGAATGTCAATGCCGATCCTTTTCCTTCGTACCTCTTGTTTGTTCAGCGAGCTTTTTACGTGAAACAAGACCATCCTTTTGGTTTTCAACAATTGAAAGGCCTTGCTGATCCAGTTGCCGTTGCAAATTGGGAAGACCGACACCCTTCCAGAACTGAATGGCACTCGCGAAGTTGCTGTTATCGTCGTTCGTTGTCGCCATGTACAAAAGTGAAGTCTATGCGGCGGATAAAGAACAAAGAACCGCTCAAGCTAGACGTGGTGGATTGAAGGTCGGAGTCCGCCAAATGAACACGTGATTTGGCTTAGATTCGATCGATCTCTCCACAGACTAGCATCACCCCTTGGCTGCAAAAGTATTTCATTCGAGCACTTTTCTTACGAGGACACAATCAGACGCTTTGATATATGGTGTATTATATGACCTATGCAGGCTCCCCTACAATCTATCAGCTCATCACCATCCCAGATAAGCATTTTATCATCCACCGACACGACATAAATACCCACAAATAAAAACATGTTGTAGCCTATTATCACACTCCCACATATCACTTTCCCTTTGTCATCATATCCGCCTTTGATAGCTGGCACCCTTAAAAGCCTTTGGTGAGCATCGTGGCGGATGGTCTTATTTTCTGAGCAACGTGTGATGATCCTTAGAGTTTCATTGTTATCCTACTTGCATTGTCAAGCTGCCATTGTGATATTTGGCTCTATTATTAATAAGGTATAGAACCCACCAAATCAAACTCATCCAAACAAAGATTACCTCTTGACGATAGTTCTCCTCAACCATCAATCCATGCTCTTGTTGACTATTTTCGCCCATGTAAAACATATCTACGATGATGGTGTAGAGCTCCCCTCGCCCATTTGATCTTATACATTGGGTACTTTGATAACGACTTATGTTCCTGATTTGGGTATCTGACTTTTTCAATTGATGCATGGATAGCCATAATGTATTGTCCACGTGTCATCATATAGCAATCAAATAATTTTTTTATCACATCTTGGATCATGAAGTAGCGTTCCTTGAGCAGATCGATCATGATGCTGCCACAAAAGGAAGGCAAAGGCTTGCAAATATTTATATAACAGCGATATGGAGAAGACAAAACACTATATATACAATATGGAGGGACATGGATGGAAATGACGAAGATACTAATGATGATCTTTTCTTGCTCCACAAAGGCAGATGGTGCTGGTGCTTGATTACTCTTTTTGCATGCTTGTACGACACAAACATCTCATGGATTGGCTCGTGCTGCCTCAGGTCCACCGAGTTGATTTCCGCTGGAAATTGTTGTGTCGTCTCCAAAAGAGAACTTCTTTCTTTCCTTCCTTTTCATCTCTGGTCAACTACTCATTTTCCTCCACCGTCTTTCATTTGAATTCCTCCATCTCAATACTATTCACTCATGGCTCATGTATGCAATCGACGCGATGGGCTGGGTCACATGGGAGAATCCACTAACGATATACCGCCCATCTAGAGACTCGTTGGTCGTAGAAAGAACGTGAAGAAGGGTTTCCAATTCACTGTTATGGTTGTTGGTAAGCACCTTAACCCCTCCTATCAGGGTCTAACAAACACGCGACTCTTTTCTGATCTTTAACTCTATTCTAGGTGCCTCTGGTACCGGCCGTACTACTTTTGTCAACACCCTTTGCAACTCCAATGTCCTTGAAAAGAACGCTTGCGATAATCCTGAAGAAGCACATAATGAAGCTGGTATCACCATCAAACCAGTATCAGTTGGTAAGCATCATTGATCTTTCTTCATCAAAACAATCACGACTTATATTCGTTGTTATTAGAATTGGATGAGGATGGTGTCAGGTACATTGAACAAGGTGAAAGCTTGGAAAGCATGCTAATGATATGTATAGAATTTCTTTGACGATTGTGGATACACCTGGTTTCGGTGATAATATCGACAATGAGCAATGGTAAGGATTATTTTTTCTCGGCAAAGGAAAGAAGGGGGGTTGGCATGCACGTAGCTGTGGGCGTAAAATGCGGTGTGGCTAATTTCCCCCCTCATTCATGCAGTTTCCAAGAAATTGTGGGTTATTTGGAACGACAATACGACGATATCCTTGCAGAAGAATCCCGTATCAAGCGTAATCCTCGATTCCGTGATAACCGTGTTCATGCCTTGCTCTACTTTATTACACCTACTGGCCATGCGTAAGTAAAATATTAGCCCATCCCATTCATACCTCTATTAAACACCTTTCAAATAGCCTTCGTGAAATCGATATTGAATTGATGCGTCGCCTGAGCCCACGTGTTAACGTTATCCCTGTGGTGGGTCGTGCTGATTCGCTCACGCCTCAAGAACTTAAGGATTTCAAGAAGCGGGTAACGTTATTTTGATCCTGACGACCGGATACTTTGAATTAATCTAACATTGGCATGCACACACACGCAGATTATGGAAGATATTGAGCATTACAACATTCCCATTTACAACTTCCCATACGATGTCGAAGAGGATGACGAAGACACCATTGAAGAAAACAGCGAACTTCGGGTAGCGTATCCAAAACTGGACATCGTGGTATAGCAACAATAATGTTAATCTCATTCCGCTTATAGGCACTGTTACCATTCTCCATCATTGGCAGCGACGAGGAAATTGTTGTGAATGGCCGTACCGTGCGTGGTCGACAATATCCATGGGGTGCTGTTGAAGGTAAGATATATCCTCCCTCTCTCTTGGAAAGCAAAAGCTGATATTCAAAAACCTTAGTTGACAATCCTCAGCACTCTGATTTTGCTCGCCTTCGTTCGGCTTTGTTGAGGTATGGAAAATGGCTGATTTCAATCTTGTTCAAGTGAAGCTTATGCATCTTGATTAGTTCCCATTTGCAAGATCTCAAGGAAATTACCCACGACTTTTTGTATGAGAACTATCGTACCGAGAAGCTTAGCCGTACGGTGAATGGTGGTGAAGCGGAGTAAGTACTCCAATTGTTGGAAAGCATATGCATGAAATTAACATCGTTATCGTGTTACAGGGATGCTTCATTGAATGCTGAGGATATGGCAAGTCAAAGCGTGCGATTGAAGGAAGAGCAATTGAGAAAGGAAGAAGAAAAGGTAATTCTATGAGAAATGGTATGGAATAGGGTGATTGATATACTTTTCTTTATCATTGCTAGCTTCGCGAGATCGAACAAAAGGTCCAACGTGAGATCCAAGAAAAGAGAGCTGAGCTCTTGAGCAAGGAAGAAGCTTTGCGTAATCTTGAAGCTAGATTGGCCCAAGCCCAGATTGCTGACGAGTAAGGAGCAACCATGTGCCTTTTACAACCATATTATTACATCACCCAAAAAGAAAGAGAACCAGCTATACCGTTTGAAAGTCCCTTCACCATCAAACCCGATATTTGATAATCATATTCACATTTATAAACCCTTTGTATCCTCAGTTTTTTAATGGTACCTATTATCTACTATTTAACGTCCATCTGCCTTTGATATTCAAGATCTTGACCATGTTGATTGCTGATTTTGTAATACACTTTTGTTGCTAATATTGTGGTTGGGTATCGCGTGCCTGATTCAGTCATTCCTGTCGCTGGGTAGAGATGAATAGCTTTGCTTTGAAAAACTCTCTATTCTGGAAGAGAATGGGTTGTAGCTTCCTCCACCACTTTTAACGTTCGTGCTTGCCTTCTGATGAAGCCTTGTTAATTTACTGCGTGGGTACATATGATGGTGATGGGAATGATGTCGTACTTTGAGAGCTGAGTTATCATTTCCAATGGTTTTGTATCATGATCCATCATGCCACTGAATAAATTTTGCAGGTGGATCACGGGAGATGGCCACATCAAAGAAAGGTGATATCTGCACGAGTATGCGATCCATCAATCCATACAATGATCAGGCCTTTACCTCGTTGTAAGAGCCAAAGGCCACAATGACCGCCACAAAATGAAAGTAGGAGAACAAAGAAAATTATTTTATGAAGATACAATGAACCATACACGCATCAGCTTTAGCCCATAGTGGTGTAAAATGGGCCATACATCAAATGATACACTCATAAACTTAGGCTTTGACCATGTAAACAATCAGAGAGTCACAAGTAAAATGATGCATGTGCATGTGCTTGCCGCTAAATGCTCTCACAAAGGATAGACTTGTAAGGATGCTGCATGGGTTGATAAGTTGGATGGATCGAGTGTAGTTTTCTAACAAACAGCTGCATGTTGTACTGCATAAATTGTTTCACTTTCCAGTGTTCCGGAAATAGACGTGGCTTCTTGGTGTTGGAAGACGTGATATTACTCGATCATGATTATACTGAGGACCTCTTTGATACCATATGACATGAGAGCTTGGGAGGGGAAAGTAGTCAACGAGTACCACCCATCATACTAAATATATAAGGTTTGAAGGAAGTGGCTGTGGTTGAGCGCGTTGTTCACATGACAGAGATCGCCGCTGCAAGGATGTGTGAACCTTGTTTTGTAAGCATATCCATGATGCATCAAGGGAGATTATAACAAGGCAGCCATCATTCATTATCCTGTATCCAATAAAGATTAGACGCACTAAAGATAATAATGAGATCACTTGTCAGCTAAAATAAGACCGAGTTGTCGATCCAGAACCAAGGGTTCCCATGGTTGGCTGTTGTTGTGGTTCCGAAAGCTTATCGGACCGACTCAGCCGGGATGATGGTTTTGCATACATACACACACATGATTCTTATTGACAGTTTAGCCGATGATATCAGAATTTATTTCGATGCAATACAAAGTTTATATTATGTTACATTGATGCAACCGAGAAAACAGTAAAGGAAGGGTTATACACATCACTCTGCAGCCTATCTACATCGGGCATTGGAATCGAAAAGTGTGTGTGTGTCACCAGTGGACAAAGGCGTTTGAACCTATAAACTCAAGCCGCGCGCGTTGTCACTCTCTTTTTTCTTCCACCCTTGTCTTCTGTTTCCGGCAACAAGAAAAAGGTAAGTCATGAGCAGTCGAAATGAAGTGGAAATGACTCGTTGACACGTCCATGTTGTAGATGGGAGTCGAAGAAGGATACAAGCCCACGACTTGGGCCGGCATCAAGAATGCAACCCTCCCTGCTCAGGGCGCTGGTAATCAGACCTTTGACAATCGCATCTTCTTTGGTGTCTGTGCTGGTGTCCCTCTCTTTATCATGTACAAGCTTGGCCTTTCCTTGTGGTTTGGTATCATCTTGGCTGTCTTGTTGTTCCTTCCCATTTTGGCGTGCACTTTGTACCTGACATCTCGTTTCGCGTCGCGTTATCGCAACCGTGTTTCTCTTCCTGGCAAGCCTATTGAAGACTATTTGATTATCCATGACCCTGAACTCAAGGCCAAGTACCATGGCCGCAACAAGATCCCTATGGAGACCTTTTTCGAATCGTACTTTGAAGGCAAGATTGATTTCAACGGCGAACCTATTGACGTGATGGAAATGCGCCACGATTGGGCGGCCTTCCAATTCCAACTTGGTCAATTCAAGTTTTTCCTTACTCAATGGCTCCCTGAGACTTTTTGGCACTCGCGTGATCAAGATGAGAACCAAGTTCGTGACCACTATGACCGCGGCGATGATTTCCATGAAGCTTTCCTTGGCCCTTCCATGGTTTATACCAGTGGCGTTATGAGTGATCCTTCCAAGGAAGAGACTCTTGAACAACTTCAGGATAACAAGATGCGTTTGATCTGCGAAAAGGTTCATCTCAAGAAGGGTGAAAAGCATTTGGATATTGGCTGTGGCTGGGGTACTCTTACTGGTTATGCCGCAAAGAACTATGGAAGTGATTCTACTGGTGTCTCTCTCTCTCGTAACCAAGTCGCCTATGGTAACAAGAAGTTTGAGGAACAAGGTATCAAGGACAATGCCAAATTGGTCTGCATGGATTTCCGCAACTTCCCTTCTGGTAGCCGTTATGACAAGATCACCTGCGTTGAAATGGCTGAACACGTTGGTCTCCGCCGCTTCCAAACTTTCTTGCATGATGTTCGTGAACTCTTGGATGATGATGGCATGTTCTACATGCAGGTCGCTGGTCTCCGTGCCACTTGGCAATATGAGGATTTCATCTGGTAAGTCGTTCGGGAATCTATTATGGGTCGATCATATCCTGACATATATATCGTTGTTAGGGGCTTGTTCATGGCCAAGTATATCTTCCCTGGTGCTGATGCTTCTACTCCTTTGTACTGGTACATTCAACAACTCGAGATGGCTGGCTTTGAAGTCCACAATGTCGATACTATTGGCGTCCATTACTCTGCTACCTTGTACAAGTGGTACCAAAACTGGATGAAGAACCGTGACTCTTTGCGCGGCAAGTATGATGATCACCTGTAAGTATTTCCACCTATCCGTGTTGGCAGGAATATACTTATCATTTCTCGTACACTAGTATCCGCGTCTGGGATGTCTTCCTTGCATGGTCTACCATTGCTGCAAGACAAAGTTCGGCAACTTGCTTTTCGATCGTTGCCCACAAGAACCGCAACGACTTTGATCGTGCCAAGTTGGTATGCCAGCGCACCAACCCTGCTGCTTGGGGACCTAACAAGTAAACAACCTTATCTCTGTAATATTTCCTGTGAATACAAAAGCATGAATATAGTATCAAAATTGATTATGTATAATTGGATGCTTGGGTGGTTCGGTTGACTATCAGCGGAATGTGAAGGGTATCAATCCTCTAATGGTGTTGTTGCTGGAGCCGATGGGGCCTACTATTATTCGAGATATGTCATAGCAGTGACATGCAGTGTTTATTTCTCAAGTGGCGTCGTAAGTCGACATTTTCCCATAATCATCATTGCCAGCCCACCATGATCTTCCACGCTTACACTTCCAACACCCCCATCTCTCTTGTCTTGGTATAACACACTTTTTCTTGTGATTTCAGCTGTAACTTTTCTTATTCATTACTATACAGCGGGATATAATGGAGGCCGTTAAATCACCACCATGGGAGGGCTTACTATTTGCACCATCCTTGATTCAAACCGCCATACCAGGGGAGGCTTGATTGCTGATATCAAATGTGACCTGATCATCCTCACTGCTTACACCGAATCTGCATACCATCACCAAGAGTAGGTTGACAACATGGTAAGTCACCTTTATGATAACAGGGATGTGCATTAGGCGTACAAGTGATTAACTCCCTTGATAGGTCTTTTATCACCTGCCCTAATTCAGCCGATGTACATGCATAGACAACATGGCGCCCCACCCCTTTATCAGCTCTTGCATCAATTTATCAATGCACCACCCCCAACAGACAGAAATACCCACGCCCACAATACATAATAAAAGGATGTTGTCGCCGTTCATCGTAATCCCACACGTCTCTTTCCTCCACTGTCATCCTTCTTTAATTGCTTACAAGGTCAAATGTCCAAGGTTTGTGTGTATATCCCATCTTGCAACCTGTAAATAACCGCTGATCCTTGGGGTCATTGATAAGGTTCCTTTGTTTTCCTGATCTTGTTGTCATCCTCTGTGATATTGGATTCTTATAAAAAAGTAAACCTCGATTATGTCTCTTGATGAGTCACTAATCATAAACGCCACTTTGCTACTTTCGATATAGCGATCACTCCGTGAAGCATCTGCAAAAGTTGGTTTCGGTACCATGGTCTACGTTTGGTGCTGTAGTTGACATGGTGCAACCTCCCGTTCAATCCTTTCAGTTTCCGATGGCGGCAGAAGGGGAATGACACCCAACTCCCATGGTGTTGATTTAACGGCGTCCCGTTCAAGCGAAGTGACTTGATGCCCTCATGATGGAAAATATCAAACCATTTGTGCACCATGATGATGAGGATCGCCAAAATAACGACGTTGGAAACCTTTTCTGGCTATCCAACCGTGACAATCTCATTGCGACCAAGAGCAACAAAACGGTTGTGGCGGATACTTTTCTGAAGACAATGATTGAATTTCCTTCGACCAGTTATGCACGCGAAGCCTACAACATCAAACGACATTTGAATGCACCAGTCTTCAGATCAGGCGGGAAATACTCCATGAATGTCACGATTGGTGACGACCTGCATACGCTTATATTCCAGAAAGCAGAATATTTTAATCCAACCGACTACTCTTTTCTGTTGGCAGAAGGTGATGTCGATGATAAATGATTGCACGATCCCCTGGCATTGAACCCAACACCCCTTTATCAATTCAAATGAGCTAGCTTCAATTACGTCTATCGCATCCCCTCAATGAATTTCTTTGTGTTTGTGAACATCCCAAGTAAATGTTGTCATTACGTGAACGCTGATAGTTTCAGTATAACGACGATCGAAATCGCTTTGTCGCTGGGGAGCCATGTGAATGAAATAACAAAGATATCATCATTCTATTTCTTTTCCGTATAACTACAGAGTTGGATTGCTGCTTTGTGACAGTTGAAAGCCCATGTCGTGAGCACCAGATTGCTGCCCTTTATTTCCCGCATCGATCAATAGCCTATGAAAGGTAACATATCAAGGCATTTTTTATAGAAGATGCTCGGCAACCAGAAACCCGTGCACATCTTCCTCTATGGTCTCAGTGCATGTTAAAAAGCTGTTTGCCAAGTAGCAAATTAAGACTACAACACCTTTGATCATATGCTGGGCAATTCATGAAATGAACCTTGCACCTCACATTAGGCTCCACAAGCTTACCAGCGGCTTGCATGATACGATCATGGCTCCATTTAAATTCATCTGCACCAACACATCCTTCCTGGGACATGTAGTTTTCTGGGATCAGCGCCAATGAGACAAGGTTCCGAGTACCCCAATGCATGGCCTATCTTTTGAGCCTCATAGTGTAAAGAGTGTTATGAGGAGAATCTATATCATCCGTTGCATACAAGCAACATGTTATGCATATGGGACGAAATATATCCCTCGATATGCAGCGTCTAGCAGATTATGGCATCATCTATTATGCACACAAGAACTTGGCAGGTAAACGAGATTTATACCGGCAATTGATAAAACCTTATTTAATGATCTGCAGCTCTAGTACAAAGATGACGACGTTATCAGCAATTAAACAACAAGATCTTTTTGCTTTGCACGTCAATTGCCGAAAGGAGAAGCGAGATATAACCCCTTTGGTGATCATTTTCATCAATGCATGAACGTGGATCTGCTTAGTTTAATAACCCCTTTGTTACTAACAAAGACACATTTAGAAAAAAAAAAGAAACCAAGCTCCTTGCATAATGAAGCCAATTGAGCTGCGTTTGTTAAGCATGGTCTATGGACACGTGCGTGATTGACCTAATGTGGTGCAGTGGCAAAATTGCAATCTGTTTCGCTCAGCCAATCCGGTGACACTGCTTCCTTTTTCATCCATAGTTGCGCGTGGTTACAAGTTGGCCACTGCGATGTGTGTGTATCCTCAGCAACCACGCACATAATATCCTCAGTGTGCATGTGTATTGTTTTTCCTTCTCTTTCTTTCTCTCGTATCATTCCACCTTTTTAATTTCGCATCATTCTTTTACTTTCTTTCTTTCTAACACAACTACATATCACTACTACTATCACTACCACCACAACACATCCTCTCCTCTTTTGACAGCCATGGTGTGTTTGGGTCCACGAAAGAAGCCGGCCAAGAAGCCACAGCTCTTGAGTCCTGATGACGCTGCAAAGAATACACGTTCAGTCAAAACCAAGCGATCCCTCATTGGTACTCGAAAGTCAACCGCTACGACAACAACAACAACAGGCACCACGAATACAACCAACAATGCGACAGCAGCAACCAAAGCCAGTAATCGTAGAAGTGTCGCATCACGAGCCTCTCTTGAATCGACAGCATCTGCCAGGAAAGCAGCAGCAGCAAGTGCACGATCGCCTAGTCCTAGACCACGTTCACCTGCAACTCGAGCTCAAGCACCGCCACCAGGAACAGCACCATCGATCCGTAGTAACGCTCGACCCACCAGTATGCATTCACGCCATCCAAGCACTGCTTCATCCGTACGTAAATCACCTGTTGCTCAACTACGTGAAGAATATGATGAACTCAAAGTCAAGGTATATTTTGCATGATTCAATCCATTACTTTTGTTTCAGGTCTATCTGACATTTTGTTTCTTAAAATAGAACACTGAACACCTTCAACTTATTGCTCAACAAGAGGAAGAACTGAAACGTCTCAAAGAACAACTCGAGAAACAACAGCAACAACCTGTTGAAAAGAAGAGTGCAGAAGAACAAGAAGAAAAGGAGCCAACATCATCACCACCTACACCACAACCTGAGCTCAAACCTTCCTTCAGTCAACTGGAATTTGATACGCTGCAGCAACAAAATGAGGAAAATGTCACCAGATTGCATGCCAAGGAACAGGAGTTACAAGATCGTGAAAAGGAACTGCGCCAATTACGAGAACAGCTGGAAAAGGATAAGACTCCCAGCATCGTAGTAACGGATGATCTTGCCGAACGTGAGCGTATCCTTCAAGAAAGAGAAAAGGCACTCGAAGAGCAACGTCAAAAATGGGAAGCCGAGCAATCACAAAGCAAGATTGAAGATGCTGCTGCTCAATTAGAGAAGCTTAAGCTTGAGGTAAAACGAAAAAGGAGGTGGAGGAGAATAGGAATGATACATGTACGGAGTGGATTCTGACGGATGAATATTATTATAGAATGAAGAAGCTGTTCAACGTTTGGCTGCCAAGGAAAAGGAGCTTGAACAATTGAGGACCCACGGTGAAAAGGATTCTGCACAATTGGAACAAATCGAGCAACTGAATAAGCAACTCGAGGTAGAACGATTGGATTTGAAATCGATGTGCATGCATATACTCACATAGTTGTATGTACATGGATAGGCTGAAAAACAAGCGCACGAGGAAAGCATGCGACGACACGAGGAAGCATTAGCAGAAAAGGATGCATTACTTTCGGAACAGAAAAAGGCACTTGATCATCTGCAGGAGTCGCACGAGGAGCAAGTCCGCAAACTCAAGACTGATCAATCAAGCAGCATTCTTGGCCTCAAGCAGCGCCACAAGGAGGATATGACCAATCTTCAAGCTCGTTTGCAGGAAGCTGAGACGAAGCTCAAGAATAGCAGCAATGCTGAGATGATGGAAGATGAGATTGAGCGTATTCTCAAGGAGTTTGAACAAGCCGAACACACCCACGCAGTTCAAATTGAAAACATGGAACAATCACATCAATCTGAATTGTCGGATATGCAACAAAACCATGCCACTCAGATCAAGAACCTTCGTAAGCAACAGGATCAGAATCAGAAAAAGTGGACGACTCGCTATCTTCCGACCGAAGCTGTATCATGGCCTGCTCCTCAACCTTTATCCATGTTGCGTAAGACCAATGGTCCTAATGCTCGTCCTTCGGCTGCTACACGTATCGCATCAGCTGCCCAACGCAATGACAATGAGCCTGTATTGACTCCCCTCGACACCAAAAAGGTCCAAGTGTATATCTCGACTGTCAGTGGCAATGCAGTGGTAAGATAATATGGAAAGGGATAAGCCATGCGTAGATTTTAATTATGATCGTGTCATTAGATCAAGCGCAACCAGGAAGAAATGATCCAATTGCTCAAGACCAACGGCATCAAGTATGAATTGGTGGATGTTGCCTCAAGTGAAGCTGCTCTTCAATACATGAAACGATGCAACAACAATGGATCCAATGAAGGTCGTGCAAAGGAGGTTCCACAGCTGTTTGTGGGTGGTGAATACCGTGGTGTAAGTGTGATTGGAAAAGGGCGAAATGGTGATGATGGATAAGCAAATGATTGACATTTTTTTATGTTGTGCTTAGCAATTCGAGGATGTATCCAAGAGCGTTGAAGAGAACACGTTAGAGACCTTGTTGCAACCAGCTGCAGAACGTGAATGGACCGAAGAAGAAAAGGCTGCTATTCAAAAAGCTGAAGCTCGCAAGAAGGAACATGAGGAGGATCCAGCCAACGCTCCACCCATTCGTGTATTGCCACCAGGTCCTGTTGAAATGCCCACATTAAAAAAGACATCCAGCACCACACCCAAGCCTGGTCCAGTTCGTGCTTATCGTGGCGATGAAGATGATGATGATGCCTTACTCAAAGAGCTGGAAAATGAAATCAAGGCTGGCAAGGTTGATATTGCTGATATTTAAAGAGTCATTGTTGTTGTAACCTTTCCTCCTCCCCTCTAAAACACAATCCCACCACACACCCCATTGTCCAATTCCAAACTCATACCTGTTATACTCTCTTCTCCTCTTTCTCCAATTGTCTTACTAGTTTATACACTTTATTCACGCATTTTTTTTGTCACATTAACTTTTGGGAGCATATCATTGAATGACTGTGCCCATCCGGTCTGCGAGCCAGGTCCGCTTTGAAACCAACAACGATCACTATACTTATCGGATGCTATTTGTATACCGCTACTCAAAAGCCAATGTCTTTATATTCTTGGGGAACATGTATTGTTATTGTCGTATGGGGGAAATACAATGCCAGTGATTGGGATGGGTGGGATGTGATCAGTGTACTTTATGTAATATGGAACAAGCGGTCGTAGGAGAGTGATGGGTGGAACGAAGCAAGCTTGTCTATGAGAACTTATGAAAAAGTGGGAATGAAGTTAGAATGTGATAAGAGCACTTTGATATAATACAACGTTCGTTCATGCATGAAACTGAGGCTTGATTCTTTTTGTGCCAATGGAAGGTTAGGATAATGATATGTATGCTCTTGGCTTGACACCCGGATGTCATGCCTGAGCAACATCAATCTTGTTCTACTAGTGCAAGCGTCACTTTGTATGGAATGAAAAAGAACGCAGCTGACGTAGAATGAAAGAGCACATTATATTCCACCTATTTGAAATCCATGTGCAGTCGAACGTGATCAAGTATACATAGCATACACAAAGTGTAGAGGCAGGGTAGTCAATGGTGGGATCTGCTCGCTGACAGGTTTTCGATACATGGCAATATGAATTGTGGGTGAAGAAGAAAAAAGAATGCCCCCTTTTAACATCATCGCTTTCCATCACATCCTGGTGTGAAACCAAAAGTACCGAGTCAAAACGTCATTTGATTTCACCATCATGCAACCATTCCATCACTCCTCACGTGATTTCTCTAAAAGAGCCGCCCTTGGATAGCCCCAAATGATACCATTGATCCCAATCATCCATCCCAATAAAATGTGAAAAGATACGATGTATACAACTGGAGATTTGATATTGACAAGAGCATCAAAAGTACAATTGGGTGTTTATGAACGTTCACCACGGAGACGACGGGCCAATTGAATATCCTTGGGCTGAATGGTAACGCGCTTGGCGTGAATAGCAGCAAGGTTGGTATCTAGCAATAGCCGCATGAGTATACTATGTTGTGAGCTAAACGATGATGATGATTACCTTCAAAGAGGGAGACAAGATAAGCTTCAGATGCTTCTTGAAGAGCACCAATAGCCGAGGATTGGAAACGCAAGTCAGTCTTGAAGTCTTGAGCAATCTCACGAACAAGGCGTTGGAAAGGCAACTTGCGAATCAAGAGCTCAGTGGACTTTTGGTAACGACGAATTTCACGAAGGGCGACAGTGCCAGGTCTGTAACGGTGAGGCTTCTTGACACCACCAGTGGAAGGTGCTGATTTACGAGCAGCCTTGGTAGCGAGTTGCTTACGAGGAGCTTTACCACCAGTTGACTTGCGAGCAGTTTGCTTGGTACGAGCCATGTTTGAAAAAGGGGGAGGAAAAAAGAGTTGAGTATTATCAACGCGTGACGCATGCGCGTGTCAATGTTTTCAGGCATGTTTGTTTGCGGGAGGCGAAATAGAACACGCGTGTGTTAAAGAAGGGGACTTGAAGGGCGGATACAGTGCTCTTCTCTTGTTTTCCTTCATCTGCATTCAAAAGTAAGTGTTCATGGCATTGATTCCTTCCAATAGACACTGACATTAGTTGTAGTGACTGGACGTGGTAAAGGTGGTAAAGGTCTCGGTAAAGGTGGTGCCAAGCGTCACCGTAAGATCCTTCGTGATAATATCCGTAAGTGTACACCTCCTGCTCCTCCTTCTCTCCTCTTGGATGGTGAACTTATATCCATGTAATTAGAGGGTATTACTAAGCCTGCTATTCGTCGTCTCGCTCGTCGTGGTGGTGTCAAGCGTATCTCTGGTCTCATGTAAGTAATACATCTTGGTCCAATGTACACTTTATTTATATGGACTTTGGTTACCTATAGCTATGAAGAGACCCGTGGCGTCCTCAAGGTCTTCTTGGAGAACGTCATCCGTGATGCTGTCACCTACACCGGTAAGCAATTGATATCTCCTCATCTTTGCCATCTTTGATAATAACATTGGATGTCCTTAGAACACGCCAAGAGAAAGACTGTCACTTCTCTCGATGTTGTCTACGCTCTCAAGCGCCAAGGCCGCACTCTCTACGGTTTTGGTGGTTAAACATGTTATCCCCACTTCTGTGATACGCATCTATAGTGATCGACTTGCTTAAATCAATTCTTTCCAAAGATTAAATGTAATGCAAATTTATGTGCTTGACCATTGTATGTGGATGATGCTATATCTATTACGCTGTCTATTACATTCTTTATACTTCCAATTTAAATGTCACGTGAGAGGAATGCCTGCAGCCATGAAAGTCTCCCTCGAATACCTTCACGTGATAGGAAAGCGTTCAAATGGTGCTATGTGACAAGCTTGATTCGCATCATACTTTAGTCTGTAGCTCATGTCTGCAGCAATGTAATGGGAAGTTTCAGAGTAATGCATGATGATGATGATAGCATGGGATGGTTAGGTGAGTGGTGAGAGGCAGTCACCTGCCAAACATAACACATTGAAAGTCGGTTGTCGCCCCGCTCTTTTTGACACTCTTTACATACATTTTGAACCTGACACAGCCATGTCTCTACGATCATTGAAATCCGCCCGTGAAATCGTCAGCAAACTCCAATCCGGTTCTGGTGCTCAAAAACTCTCACCCCAAGTGACCAAAATCTCGCTTGCTTATGCATTCAAGGGCAAGACCGAATGCGCTGGTGCAAAGTAAGCACACCTTTTATACATATATATATATATACGACGCATACACGAGAACACGATATTGATGGATGGATTTATTTTAATATCAGGCACTTTTTACAAGAGAACCTTCCACGTATGCAATACAACAACCCTGACGTAGAATTTGAAGTGTTCAAGTCGGCTGACCCAGCAACTAAACCATCAGTGACAGTTCATTTTGGTGAGTAGTAGTAGTATAACAAGGATGAAAGATAGTGGGACTTATTATTATGTGTGGTTATAGGTGAACGAGGATCTAAAACCATCGATATCCCTACCATGCAAAGCGACACCATTTGCGACAAGGTCTTCCAAGCATCACCATAAAAGCATTTCTCATTTAGAACCATCTCCCTTTTTTTATTTCTGTCATCTAGCTAACACGGCTGATACAATCTCTGCTAGTCCAATAATAAACACCAAAACGAGACAATCCTTGATTAGACATGAAAAGATGATCCAGTATCGCATCAACACATTGAGTCCATTGGCTACTTGAGGTGGTAGATATTGCATAATCGCCGACATGACCATCGATGTACTGCTAGTATTGCCCTACCATGATGGATCAACCCCATTAACGCCTTCCTCCTAATATCATCCTTCCCTCCTTTTGTAACCATACCTTTTGATACATCATCCTTGCTGTTTGTAGTAATAACTCGATCGTAATAAAGTACCAGAACAAAGGCTATAACATGTATCAGATAACCAAGATACACAATTGGGATATGGTTCTCACTTACCAATTGTACAGCTGCATATCGAGCTTGATCATCCATGACCAGACTTGCAAATCGTTGTACACCTTCTGCCGACCATTCTCTATAGACGGCATATAATCCGAGCCAAACCATGCTGACAAAGTGGATAAGGGTCCAATATTTTGCCGATCCATCATCGGGTTGTAATTCTTGTTGTTGTTGTTGCTGTTGTTGCATATTAGCGAGAAATGCAGGATTGAACGGGAAGGGACCACCAGCAGCACCACCTAGCAAGTCGTTCAAATTGGGTTGGGGTGTATTACCATCACCAGCACCAGTAGCATTGGCAAACATGGCTTCAAGTGAAGGAGGCAAAGGTGTATCTGTACTGGCAAATCCAAGCGAGGGTTGTGGTGGAAGAGGAGACGGCGCACCGAGTGCTTCACTTGGGTCAGCTGAGGGATCCACTGATCGCGACGATGCTGGCATACGATGGCGTAAAGTCTCGGAAGAAGTACTGGGACCCATGAATGGAGAAGGTGATCGCGACCTGCGCTGTGGTGTTTCAGAACGTGCCAATGACGAGGTCGATGTGGATGGCGACGGGGTAGGTGATGGACGATTGGCTATAGCTCATAAGTAAAAAGCTGACCACTTGTTATCAAAGGGATCGTTCTTTGCTACTTACGAAAAGCGGTGCCGGTAATGCGATTCAATCGGTTTTCTGCTGACGCAAGGATCTTTTGCTTGCGTTTCTCGCGTCGTCGTTCGAGTTTCTCTTGTTCCGTGAGTTCCGGCATAACGTGTATAAAGAAGTGGGGAATGGCACCAGACCAACCCACACTGATATGGCGCCACGATCACTATAAATCCCAGCAACTCCTCTCCCCCAACTTATCACGTGATTACCATGGCAATTCATATCATAGAATCAATCAAAATAAACTATATTTATTATCGCTTCTGGAAAATGACTTGTCCCATTGGGATCTTTTGTCTATGACCTTTGAGAAACATGATGTCTCCTTTGGCAGTTATGATGTATTGTCGAATAAGAAATGATATTGTGGTCTTCATCTCTTGCATGGCAAACCAACGTCCACTATAATCCATATGTGAGAAACGTTACAATAGCGGTGATGAATACATAAACTTACGGGCAAGCGTGTTTTCCTTGGCCAAATATCAAGTAATCGTCCCCAATTCTTGTCGATTGACGGCCTTTTTCCACAAAACGGAATGGCTTGAATTCAGCATAATCACCACCTCCATCAATTTGGATGTCAGGATCGTGATGGTTTGTGTACCCATTGATTAGCACATCATCGCCTATGTACACTTTCTATATTAGTATACAATAAACACAACAAAGACAATGACCAAAACGTGGTCTTTGTTTACATACCAGGGTTGATGATGGTGCCATTTGACATGGTAAGAGGAGATTTCCCAATATAGGTATGAGGAAGCTCAGCATAAAAGCTACTTATGCGCATGGCTTCACGGCACACGCTGTCAAGTTTTACAAGATCTTTGATCACTTCACCTGTGAGCAATTTGGTGATATCATGATCGTCATAGTTAGAGCCATGATGCTTTTCAAGTACTTGATTTTGTTCTTCCAATAGCTCGTCAATGACCTCAGGGTGTTGCAAAAGGCGATACATGGCGACGGTCGTGTTTTGACTAGTAGTATGAATAGATGCAAACACTAGGATTAAGAACCATTTGATTGGCACCATGTAGCGTTGGGGATGATCCGAGGTGAGCTTGGCAGTTTCGAGAATTCCTTGCAAGATATCCTCCTAAATGATCGTTGCTTTTGAGTCAATCACGTGCGCTGGATCAAGACATCATCACCATGGTGACTTACTGGTCTTTCCCAACCTCCGTCTCCTCTTTCCATAGCAGCAAGTCTCTCATCAATTTCGGGTCCCAATACACGTAACATGTGCTCTTGATGCTTATTGATCGCTTTGCCGTATTTGCCCAAATACCATTGTCGTAACCTGGAAATGGTGGGAAAGGCTTCATAAAGGTAACTATCGGGATTGAGCTCCGAGCCAATATCCACGGCAACGTTCTTGAATGTTTCAAGAAGGTCTTTGTCTTTGCAAATTTTTAAGCCTACTAAAATGGAAGCTATGGCCGTAGATACCATATGCTGGATTAAAAGATACAGGTGTGGTAGCTCTTTTGATTCTACGCACAAACGAAGCGTCATGAATCCTTGAACGATGAAAAATCACTCAGCGTATATTACATACCACCGATATCCCCAAGCATTTCACGGGCTGCAATGGTCAACTTTATAGAGAACGCTGATTAAATCACCAGTTATGGTTATTCAATTGTACTTACATGCTCCACTGCACGTGGGGTGTAGTTCTTTACATCCACCGCAAGATGCTTCATGACCATGCTACGAACAAGGGGAGTACTGAACAACTCTGATTTCTTTGTATCAGTGATCAACCACCCGTCAAAAGTCTAGATTCAAGATATCCAATAAGAAAATAAGCTCCTCACATCTCATACATAATATTCTTACCTTTCCCATCCCCACTTCAAAGCTAAAATCTTCATTGAGAAACACCTCGCGAACATAATGTCCCGAAATAATGGTGTAAACCTATACATTCATGTTGTCAACAAGCAGCTTTTCCAATGTACACACTTTCAAGTTGACATTGGCATACCCTTCCAAATATATGCGCTCTAAACACGGGACCAAATTTGGCTGTCCATTTTTCAAGGAAAGCCTTTGGATCTTTTCGGTATTCTGGTGAAGAGCCAATAAAAGGCAATACGTAAGGAACCAAAGGCACGCCATGTTCTTTGACCGAATACAATCGTATCTGCATTATATATGAGGGAAAAAATCACTAGGTTACGTTGTGGTTATTATACGTCTTTACGCAAGGGATTACCCGATGCACTGCAAAAGTAGTGATAGCAACGGCAAGGGAAAGGATAGTGATTGAGCTTGCGGTGGTGCCTTGTTGTTGAGCATGAATTGCGTTTTTCAAGACCGCAATGATATTTTGGTCCTTAAGAAACGAGACAAGGGTATACATGAATAGAGATGTAGTGGTAAGAAGAGCTCCAAATTTTTGTGATCTCTCATCAATACATCCGTATTTTATACTTGTAACTGGGGCAATCTGGACCAACAGTGCGACTTGGACGAGTCACACGCCCAACATCCACCATTCCACCCAGTGGCTTTCTCATGGTGTGTAGAATCTTAATATCCTCTATCGCCGTTTTGCCATCAGTCCCGGGTTTCTTCCCCTGAATGACATAAAGAACACTGGTTGTTGACCTCGTTGTGTACCGGTGTTGCCTAGCAACCTATAGTATTCCTCAGACCAAACGTATGACTACCATAATTGAAACGTTTTACTCGATTTTAGCGAGTGATACAACAATGGGCGCATGCTGCTGGCGGATTTACCAGATGTCATATCCGCGAATTGGCGATGATAACCCCAGCCTCTACAAAGCTGTATCGAGATTGCACGTGGTTTCGTCGCCAGAAATGATGATGGCTCGTATAGGAGGATGGTTCCTACATGCAATTGTGCTATATTTGCACTGTCAATACGGTCACCAACACCTGTACACACAAGTCGAATTGACCGTATGATGTTGGAAGCATGCAAAAACGTAGTGTCTAGATCATATTAACTATGATGATGAAGGTTTCACCATTGCCTGATAGCCTTTGTTTGTTAACCAATTCGGTGAAATTCATGCCCGAACATAGTACATGTATGTCGTTGTTGTATAAAAAGGGGACAAGGACCAATGTTATGGTTCCAACAAGTATGACAACGTGGCTGATGTTTATGTAAGAAACGAAAGTTGGATATGCTGCCATCAAGCAATTCACCCAGCTGTATACACGTAGGATCAAAAGGAGCTATTATCCATGCATCTATTCGCTGAGATAATGATATCTAGGATACGTCTGAGTCTTTATTGTCGTTTTTGAAAAATGATTTGTCCCATGGGCGTGTTTTCTCGATGTCCCGTGGTAAAAGTAATATGATCTTTTGGGGTCATAATATAATGGCGAATAAGAAACGAAATGATCGTTTTCGTTTCCTGCATTGCAAACCAACGTCCACTAAGGGTGTAATTTTTTTGTGAGAAAGGTTTCAATGCTAGTGGGAAAATGTGCCATAAACTTACGGGCAAGCATGCTGTCCTTGGCCAAAGAATAAAAAGTCATCCCCGACTCTTGTTGCTTGACGACCCTTTTCCACAAAGCGAAAGGGCTTGAATTCATGATAGTCACCAACACCGTCGCATTGGATCTCGGGATTGGTATGGTTTGTGTAAGCATTAATGATCACATCATCACCTGTACATATACCCATGATTAGCATGATAATAATTCATTGGATCATTCTTGTTGCTTACCAGGATGAATGACTGCGCCATTTGACATGGTGAAGCGCGACTTTCCGAGGTAGGTATGCGGCAGCTCGAGATAAAAATTACGGACACGCATGGTTTCACGGCAAAGGCTATCAAGCCTGGTAAAATCTTTAACCACTTCACCCGTGAACAACTTGGTCATATCGCTGTCATCAAAGTTGGGACCATAGTGTTTCTCAAGGACTTGTTGTTGCTCTTCTAATAGAGGCTCAATGGCTTCGGGATGCTGTAAAAGGCGGTACATGGTAATCGTAGCGTTTTCGCTGGTTGTATGGATCGAGGCAAACACTAAGGCTAAAAAATATTGCACTGGCAGGATGTAGCGATGTGGATGGTTTGAAGTGAGTTGGAGTGTCTCAATAACAGATTGCAGAAGGTCTTGCTATTGTTGGCAATCAGCATCATGTTATAGTACTATATCAACATCGTATCATTGCTGCTACTCACTGGTCGTTCCCAATCGCCTCCTTTTTCCATTTTCGCGAGCCGTTCATCAATCTCGGGTGACAATGCATGATACAAATGCTTTCGATGCTTGTTGATCGCCTTGCCATATTTGCCTAAATACCATTGACGCATTCTTGAAAGCGTAGGGAACGCTTCATAAAAGTAGTTATTGGGTCCGATTTCCATACCAATGTCAATAGCAAGGTTTTTGAATGTCTCAACGAGGTCCTTGTTTTTGGCAAGCTTTGGGCCCACGAAAATGGATGCACCAGCTATAGCCACCATGTGCTGCATCAAGGGATACAGGTGTGGAATTTCCTTGGATCCTACATACATCGATAAATAGGCAGTTTTGATACATTGCCAGTGACAACAATGAGAGCATACCTTCAATATCACCAAGCATTTCGTGAGCGGCAATAATCAACTTTTGAAATTCGTTATAGGTGAATTGAGTGCTTTGGATATTTAAAAGCAGGAGACGCTGTACTTACATGTTCCACGACACGGGGTGTATATTGCTTTACATCGACGGCCAAGTTCTTCGTAATCAAGCTGCGCAGCTTTGGGGTGTTTATTAAATCTTGATTCGTGGAATCCGTCAATAGCCATAAGTCAAAGGTCTATATGACATTCATTATGATAAGTTACCGTATCTTGTTCATGCGAAGCATCACCCATTTTGATAGCTACCTTTCCAAGAGCTGCTTCAAAATTAAAGTCATTGTTTAGGAACACCTCACGAACATTGCGGCCTGAGACCACCGTGTGGACCTATTCATCAATGTTAGATGTTCTGTGTCCTCTCAATTACACATTTGCATCTTCACATACTCTTCCAAAAAGATGAGCTCGAAACACTGGCCCATATATGGATGTCCATTTGTCAAGGAATGCTCTTGGATCTTTTCGAAACTCCCTCGATGAACCAACAAAAGGAAGCAAGTAAGGCACCAAAGGTGTACCGTGCTCCTTCGAGTGCAATCGCAGCTATTAAGAAACCAAGAGGATAATGCAAAAGCTGAATCAATACATATACATGGTGGGTTATGATGACGACGACTACACATACCCGATGTACTGCGTAACTACCTAGGGCAACAGCAAGAGAAAGGATGGTGATTGAGCGTGCTATGCTATCTTGTTGAGCACGACTTGAGTTTTTCAAGAGAGCAATGATATTTTGGTCTTTGAGAAAGGAGGCAAGAATAGACATGGATACTGCAGCAGAGGTAAGGAGGGTTCTAAAGAGGCTCGCATTTTATATCTGAAAATCGGTGTCCAGTATAATCCCGTGAGACACCAGACGTTACCATGCTTAACCAATATATTGATTTGGTCTCTCATATCGCCGTTTTGCCAAGGATACGGTAAATATATTTTGGATCCTCGATACTTGCTCTGTTATTGATGGATTTCAACACCATGCACTTGCCTTTTGTATTGAAACTCTCGGTGTTTGCCATATATGATCGCGTTCCTGTCACCCGGAGTGTCACCATCCATTGAAATTTTGTGCCGGATAACGATCAGTGCTACATACAGCAAACGGATTTACCAGTGTCATATCCGCGACTTGGCAATGGTATCCTCAGCCTCTCCATAAAATTGTAGAGCAATTTCATCGAGATTGCACGTGGTTTCATCACCAGAAATTGATGTTGGTTGTTAAGCCCGAATGCTTGTCATGTACATGCTGGTTCATAAGTGCAATGTCAGAAGCATCAACAATAGCTACCACCGATGGCGTCATAGCATTATATAGATATAAAACTTAGTCACCAATTCTTCGTAGCAATAACGATGGTGATATGATCGAATTCGGTTAAATTCATGCCCGAATGTTTGTTGTATAAAAGAGGAAAAGAAGAACCAGTGTTATGGTTCCAACAAGTATCACGACGACGTGGCTGATGATGTTTATCAAAGAAATAGGAATAGGCTCGATGGATATGCCATCATTTGACTATATCATCACTGCAGTATTATCCAGATGTAATAACATAGGCTCAAAGGGGTTAGTATGAATGTCCTCTTTATTTATTGAGCCAACGGTATCCAGAGGACATGTCATCTGTCTTTTGCAACATCATTCCCGAAGATTTAGAAAAGCAGAAACGAGTAAATTTCATATGTAACATAGCTGTCTAATGGTTTATTGTTAACGACTCGCTGTATGGATATAAATGTTCTAATGGTAATGAAGTCTAGGGCAACGATCTGGAGTTTTTCAGGCTATTTCGCATTGGCATGTAGCAGGTGAAGTGGATCGACAACTGCAAAAAGAAGGTCGGGGTTTGCCCTTTACGCTTGTACCTTTTCAAGGTTGACCACTTTTGACTTGGACTGCAAGATGGCAACGATGAGCACTTTTGTCGCAGATCCATGGAGCGCACACACTTTTTCAACAACGTCAATGTAGCAATCGCCAGCAATGCTCAAGTGAAGCAGACGTCAATGAGCTTGATCTATGGTGTAAGGGGGCTCGTGCTTATCAGTTGGCGGTTTATGCAAGGACAACAATCAACACCTCTTTGATAATGAATCAGACGTACACCTGGTGTAGATGCACTACCACTTTATCAGCTCACATACTACTATCAGCGCATGCACCAGCATTCACCGGCACATCCCTTTCCTGTATCGCCAAAAGCCCGCGGTAAGTTGGATGGATGGCCCATTTTGCGGATTGAAGCTGATCTTTGTGGTCATTTTTAGCTTTTCTTTGTTATCCAATGTTCATTGTTGTGATGAGGTAATTCCTATACATCCCACTTGATGATGCGTATCCTCACATACATATGTAGCTTTATATGGTGTCTCGGTGTTGATGGAGACTATTGACTTTCTTATGGACTCTGGAGCTGGAACATCCGTTCAGAGGCACGAACTATTCAAGTGCATGAAAGCATCAAGGACTCATCGAAGACGGCTTTATGGAAGACCCCCTCCTTCTCCTTTTATTGTCTTTCTTCCCGAACATTACCATGTGCATCTCATCCAGCATTCATAAAGGAAGATCCTCTTGCAAGGCGACTATAATCAAGAGCATCCTCAAGTCCTGTTCATCCCCATCTTCCCTACAATCCTATCCCGCAATGATAGTTCCTGATAAATGATAATAACAGGTCTTCATAATAAACATACATCTCATAGTAATATATCCTGCCTGTCTTACTTTATATCACTGTCTCTATTATAATTCCACTTTTCATGTAACCAATCATCGCGTAATTGCAAGACATGAATGCATTGCTAAACAAAAAGTGTGAACGAAGATCCTCATTGGCAACAACGTGCAGGGCTTATGAGCAGAGCAACCATGTTCACGTATCATTTGCATAAATGTTTGTTCAATACAGTAATATTCATGAGCACTAGTAGTACCGGGTGCATGCATACAGCTGTGCCTTTGTTGTTTCCCAATCATCCTGCTGCTAACATCAGCCATTTTCAGCCACCTCGAACAAAGAACGACGTTCATTTTAAAAATAAAATAGATGCCTTTCTTCCTTTCAAAAGTGAAATCTTATGCTTGCTTATTAGTGAAGAGTCGACATGTCACACCATTGGTTGGATGCATTAATACGTGCGTTTATGAGCGTGAGATATGCATACAAACATGGGCAACTTGATAATGGCCGTATATGGCAAAAGGTCAATAACATCCATCATCATGCAAGAATCACCAGTGTCTCACATATTACGTAGATAGGGTGTGACAAATGACAATGACAAGATGGCATGTTGGTGTTAGTAGTCTTGTACACTTTGGGTTCCCTCCTTTATGATCGGCATCATCATCATTTATATTGTTGTTGTGCACCTGAAGGGTAGATAAATGGTGTAGTTACTTCATTTGACCTTGGGCACATGGCCACTACCAAAAGTATCATATCCTTTCCACGTTTGCAGAAGCAATCCATCCGGAGCAACGCCTATATAAAGGTTGAGCACATGACAAATACATGTACACGCACACACAAAGAGTCATTTTTTAATGATGGAATCATGGTAATGATGATTTCTAGTGATCAATCAATAATCTGCCGAACCCGAATCATTCCCGGTTTTCTGTTGACCAATCCCACGAAAAGACGACTACTAGTAACATCATCACACCACATGCCAGACAACCACGGAAGTTGCTATCATCACTTGCACATGAGCTGAATGACTAAATAAGGCGAGGAAAGGGTGGTATGTTAAATCACCCAGATGAGACTGGATGGTTTCAAAAGAGAAGAAAAAGTGTGTGTGAGTGTGTGAGTATGGGTGTGAAAGAGTGTTACTTTTTAGTTGTGCTACATTAGGAAAAGGAAGGAGATGAGTGCAGCAGTAAAAAGCATCCGACAAAGGAATAATACGATTGGATATATGCAAGGGAGGGAGAATATGCATCTCTAGCCTGTTCCCCACATAAGAATCATGGTTTGTTAGCCTGACACCACCAAATCAACAATATGCAAGAGGACGACGACGACGACGAGGCAAAGTTGGATCCGATTTTTTTTATGCGCGCCACTACTCCTGCTACTCCCTTCTCTCTCTCTCTCTCTCTCTTTTACTTTTTTCATTCACCTCCTTCTTTCACACACATCTTTTTGATGTTCCACACTCCCCCTCAAACTTTACAATCTGTGTTGCGAAAGCTACTGGAGCAACCGCGCCAATATGTTGCAGACGTTTGTTTTGAATATCCACAGGGCAAGATCTATGCTCATCGCGGTATGAATGGGGAAGGGAGGATCAGCAATGAGTTTATTCATTTTGGGTCAATGTAGCTATTATTCTTGCACGAGCACCACAAGCCTTCACCAACAAGTATTTATCACGACTCGTTCTTGATGCCACAAGCTGTCGAGCTGGTGTCACCTTGTACAGCACACCGATTGTTCCTTACGGCATAATGGAACAACTTCTCCGATTCTGGTACACCGCCGAGTTTTCACTTCCTCCTTCAACGGAGCACAAATCATCATCATCAGCAGCAGCATCATCGTATCCTTCAAGTCTATCATTGACAAGTACTCAAAGCACCCTATCATCCTCGCTTGCAACAGACCAATTCGATCTAATGGAACGATCCGAGATTATAAAGTCGATCCAGGAACATGAACACTATTTGGGTGTGCCACTCCTTGCATTGACATCTGAGGACCCAATGGAGCGGTTAGTGGCTGATATAAGGGCCATGTATGAGCAGCACTTGGCAGCTGATGTCGTGGTACATATCCCCAATACTACTACAGCTACATCCAATGCAGGAAATGAAACCATCAACAACAACAACAACAACATGACGCAGCAGCAGCATTCGTTTCCAATACATCGATGCATCTTGGCTGCGCAATCATCCTATTTTTATGGCATGTTCTGCAAGGATTTCAGTGAAGCAACCAGCCCCACTGTGCATTTACCAGGCGACATCTTCTCTGCACCAGCCTTCCGTGTCATTCTTAGCTATTATTATCACATCAACACGACACGATTGTATCTCCCACGTGATCAACACCACCAGATCTCACTTGCTCGAAAGAAACAAATGCTTCGTCTCTTACATGATGCATTTCGTGGTGCAGATTACATGAGCCCCAATGAAACCGTATGCACAGCCATCCTCGACGCCATGGCATCTCTATTCCGTGGACAATACAAATGCGTATGCAATGACTGTGTAGCATTATTACCCTTCATGTGGTGGTTTGCCGATCAATACAAGACTCAACACAAAGCATGTGCTGCTTTACGATCCAGTCTGCTCACGCTTTACACCGATCAACCCCAATCCATTGTTCTTCTTTGGCCTTCAAAGTACTTTGCTGTGCTTCTCGACTATGCACCATCCTATGTCAACGAGCTTGAATCCCATGTCGACATCAAAAAGCAGACAGCCGTTCAATGGCTTGAACACTTGTATATGTGCTTGAATCGTATTCGTGGCAGCAGCGGCAATATGCGAATGAGTCCCACCACCAGTAATCATCCCGCTTTACCGGTCATCCATCGGCTTATGGATAGCGCTGTACAAATGATATCAGACGACTTTTGCTTTTATTGCTTTGAATATCCCATTCTTCTATCCTATGTCGACAAGGTGGTCGCTTCTTCTGCTGGACGACGGTGCTTTCCTAGGCAACCATCCAAGCAAAACGCAGCAGCTGACTTTATGGAGTTTTTGTTAACGCGTGTTGTACAGCAGGGGATGAATGACTTGAATGCAGGGGAAATTTATCAAGGAATCGTACGTGATCTTGTGGGTCGTCTGGAAGCCATTGATGATCATCCAGCTTTGCTTGACGCCAAAAATGAATCCACAGCCTATCTCTCCAAACGATGGCTCCAAGTAAAGGCTCATGGTGGCTTCTCCAAACTTGACAGAGACGTTTTAAAAAAGTTGTCGGAAGGTAGTACATATTGAAAAGGAGGAGTTGTATATATATGTATGCATCTCATATGACTAAAATGCAGGTTAATATATAGACATTGATGTACCCTACCGCAACTTGACCAAATCCATCGATAGCCGCATCAAGCACTGGTTTGGAAGTAAAAGGCTGTCGTCTACTTTTACCAACAAAAAGGAGATCCATCGGCATTCTCTTAGTGGTGCTATTGGCTTTACCCAGAGTCGACTCTCTTTTACTGGATTCGGTAGACACTCGCATGATACATTCCCAAGAACAACAACAGCAAGTGACGATGGTGGCGGTCGAGAAACTCCACAATCACCACGACAACAGAATGAAATTGGCAGCAATTTTACACTCGTTGCATCCACCACACCTATCACAGTGCCATCATCAACGTCTCCATCACCATCCTTGCCTGCATTGCCTATATCACCATCATCATTCATGGATGCTTTACTTCCACCTGAGCCGATTGTTGACGAATCATCTGATTGTGATACAACAAGATCATCCTCAGCCACACCAGTGTCAAGAACCACAAACAATGGGACACCCAAACGAGAATCACGTCTACGATTTGAGTTACCTGATATCCCACCTCGTTCACCACCACCTACGCCCTCCATAGTTCGCACAGCGTCCATGGTATCTTCACGATGTGCACCTGATACACATGCTGGTAGTCCCATTGCTATCAACAAGTTACGTCGTCGCAGGCGGCGTCGATCAGCATCTCCAGATCCGGCATCTTTATCCCCTATTGCCAAATTGGGTCATTGGTGGCGTCATAGCTGGTTGTTGCATAGCAACGCGGATGAGATGGACAACAACAATGATCATGAACAAGAAAAGCAGAATGAAAAACCACCAGTCGAGCCTGTATTGGGTGCCAAAGTAGAGCTATTGAGAAGACCCTTGCCCATGCGAGGTACCATCCGATACATAGGGGAAGTCCACTTTGCACTAGGAACCTATGTAGGCGTTGAATTGGAGGATCGATGTAAGTGCAGGCACTTTAAAGATATAACCTTGTTTGGTACTTACTCATCTGTATGTAGTGGGGAGCAATGATGGGTCAGTGGAAGGACATCGCTATTTCCATACCAACACACAACGTGGAACGTTTTGCAAGGTATGTATGTGGTAGTTGGGATTCATGGCACCCATCACGCTAATATTCTTATGTATGCAGATTGATGACTTTAAAATCATTTCGCTACCGCCTCAACATTCGTGAACATTCTTTGTATCTTATTACCAATGATTGCTGTCTTCGTATTACTATACCCTCTATATTCTATATTGTACCACCTTATAATTATCCAATACTACTAGTAGCCATATACGCAATGACATAAAACATGTAACAATGCTTTCTTCGTACAACCATCATGCATGAAAGAATATTCTGTGCGTGACATGACAACACCGACATCGTGCGTTTATTATAGTACATGAGGAAACGCTAATGTAGGCTTCTTGAACGCCTCTGCGCCATCGTCGTAAATGGAAAAAGCCGCCAATACTAGTTAGTAAGATCCAGATCACCATGCAGTCAATATACCACCTCTCGGTATGGCTTCTATCGTGCCGCCGTATTTTCTTTCAGAGGATGAAATGACCCAAATGGCATCTGGGTACTTGTCACTTTTGGTGTCCAACCGACACGTACCGGATATTACTGCAAGTCTTTATGACACTGCTTGATATGCTTTGCTCCCCTCATGATGATGCTGATCCTCAACAAATTTATTGACTTGCTTCACAGCTTGCTATCTGCATTATTCTTCATATCGTCTTTTCGTTGTATACTACTTTTGTAATCAGGATACCTATGATGATGACATGTCAGCTCGCAGAATGAGATGCAAGTTTTACATACATTTTAGCATGTTCGATTTTAGCTAGACGGGCGTGTTCACGATAAGGCTCCTTTTCCTCTTCAGGCAATTCCTTCCACCACTTTGCAATAACCTTGGAAATATCACGATAGCTGGCATTAGGGCAACGAGCGATAATCTCGTTTTTCTTTTCAAGGCGAAACGCCTGAAAGCAGTTCATAGGAGGTGGAATCTCGCTCTTGTTCTCGGCTGAGAATGTGTTTGAAACAGGTACCATTGACATGATTGTTAGAGATCGCTTAACTGTTGTTTGAGGTACAGATGAAATTGACGAGGGCAGCAGATGGCTTCCTTTTATTTATATCCAGGCGAAACAAGCATACAAGGGATTGCAGAAGACACGCTATGTAAGCGTACGTGTGGGTGTGTGTATGCATAATGCAATGTGCTGTTTACAAAGTAGGGCGTAAAGCTAAACGAGTTGTTCTTACTATATGCATATGCATTGGATCTTCCTTCCAATCAGAACCGCTGTCAAATCAAGGCATCCCCAAGTTTATTCTATAAAAGGCGAATCGCCGTACTCTTCAAGGACTCTGAGAATATCCCATATCACCAAGCCCAACTCTGATTTCAACCGACCTGCAAGGAAACACATCCAAACATTGAATTCCAATCACTGCCACGTTCCAAGGAAGAAACCATTGTTGTGTAGGGGCTTTATTACAGCCATAAATACAGTACATATAGGGATGTCCTTGTTCAAATAAATAATCGCGTGTCTATGCGTTGTCGGATACAACAGCAACAAGCACTTTGCTAGGTGGTCGACCTTCACCCGATCCCATGACCTGCATCATTTCAAATTTGGGGTTTTGGCCATTGACAGTGCATGATGGAACAGGTGCTGCTGGTGTTTTGGCACCAAAGAGATAATCACCCATGGCCAAATAGACTGTATGTTTGCGCGTGTTTTGCTTGTGGAATCGGAGATCAACCGATGTGCCATCCTTGCATGATAAATGCTCAATTTCTGCACCAGGAACAATATGGCTTGTGGATCCCATGAACAGAACGCCTGAAGATTGAGGAGGAGGAATGTGCATAAAGGTCTTGGTTTCATGGCTCTTGATGTTGATGTTGGATGATGGATGATAAAAGAGAGGGAATGGTTTATCACGCCATGACGATAAACCGCCACCATTCGTACCAAAGCGACTTGTGTGGATTTGATTGTCGGCGGCAAAGAGCAAATGTGTCGTATTCGAGGAGGGTGGTAGGTATACTGTCTTATCATCACGAGACAAATTGGCAATTGTAGTGTACTCGCGAGCCACACCGTCCAAATCATTGGCCTTGAATTGAATCGTGAATACGCCAGGCTGGAATTCGATCACTCGGTCGACCAATGCAATCACTTTGGGGAATGTTGCCTTGTATAGCAAGTGCTCATCCTCACCGTATTCGTCAACATTGTCTGAGCTGAAGACGAGCGCACCCAAAATATTGTTGAGCACACATAGCGTGTATCGTTCCTCAAGGTTGAGCTTGTTCTTGTTGTCACGAAGAATCATCACATCAGGGTCGTTGCCAAACATACGATCTGACATTGGCCATCGGCTTAGTGTGGATCTCAATGAATTTGCTGTCGATACACGTTCTCGCACATGGAGATACTTGAGCTTGCTATCTATTGGACCTCTTAGTATACGGATCTCTCTCTCCCTCTTTTCAATCATCCATTTTACCTTCCCACCAGGGAGCCACATCTGAACCAATTCGGCAATAATCTGCATTACGCCATGCACATGCCAAAGGAACACCACATCCAAGCACCAATTTATCGGGTCCTGCCAGGTCACGCACAAATTGCATAGCATCCCACATAATCTCACCACGAGAACGTCCTATACGATACGATCATGATCAGTTTCTCCTTTCAAAGCCCATCAACCTTTTCTCATAATCACTTACCCAAACGTGGAATCATGGCAGCAGCAAATAAAAAGTCAAGCTTGACCATACCAAATCCCCATTCACGTAATACGGTATCAAAGACTTTTTTGAGATAGGCACGTGCTTCTGGATGATACATGTCCAAGCCATAGAACCCGCCCCAATTAGGACCGGCAACAACAGGTTTACCGGTAGTTGGATCTTGGATCAACCAATCTGGGTGATCGGCAGCGAGTTTGCTTGTAAAGGCAACAGCATAAGGAGCTAGCCATAATCCAGGGGTAAATCCAGCCGCGTTGATCTGATCCGCCACAGGCTTCAATTTGTTGGGAAACTTGTCATTGATGGAAAGCCAATCACCAATCGCCGTCTGAAAGCCATCATCGATTTGGAAAATGTTGATGGGGTACTGATGCTTTTGCAGTGCCTTGAGGTTCTGTAGCACAATGGATTCGCTCACGTCGCCATAGTAATTGTACCACGATGTCCATCCATTGACATGTCGTAAATGATGCATGTCGCCAGAAAGGGCACGACGATCCGGAAAGAAGCTCGCGTATAAATCCCACAAGGCCCGCTCAGCATCCTTGCCTTCAGCCAACAAGACGCGTACTAATTCGAGGGGTTGATTTGCGTCAACATGCTTGCCGAGTATATCCTTGTAAATGCCCAAAGTATTCTGGTTAAAGTCTGCCTTAAAGTAGGTGTATCCAAGATGTTCTGAAAGTGATCCAAAGAATCGCACATTGTTTTGGACGTCGCGGAAATGGGTATAGCTACTGGAATGAATGTGTCCTTTTTCACCAGAGTGTGGAAAAAAGTCATAGTCGCTAGATCACAGGTATTGTTGTCAATATGCGGATCATCATGCCATCTTTTTCTTTTTCTACTTTACCCCTGAAGGTTGTATTGAGTCCAATAGGCCACCGAGGATCGAATAGCTGGGATGCGATCATGCGCCTCATATTCACGAGCTTGACTCCAACTCTGGAAACCGTTGGCAAGCATGCGTTGCCCATCCAAATCCACAAGATACTTTGCTTCAAAATGAACAAGCTCAATAGGCTTCAAGGCCGTGATTGTAATGTTGAGCAAACGCCCTGAAGGAAGAGGTTTGCCGTCATGGGGTTGAATGGACGTGGTGATGCTCAAGTCGCGATTGGAAAATGGTTGATCAAGACGTAACACCACCTGTTTAAGCTCGATGACGGGATCAGCACTGTCGCGATGCTTATAGGAGATGTCGACGCGTGCGGCAGCGGATTCAAAACTAGCGAGATCAAGAGGCATGATGGAGCATCAGCGGATGAAGAGAAGAGAAAGGAGTTTATGCACTTGATATCCACACAGCCGGAAACGATACCGAATTTGGATCCTCAGTGAAAAAGAAGCCAAGACTATGTGTAGCCATACTTGCATTTATTTCCCTCTCTTCCTATGATGAACAAACAAATAGATCCATATGGACCCTACTTATTCACAAGATCCATTTACTGCATACAAGTGTAAATACCATGATCAGCCTATAGACTACTTGTAATAGTACTAGTGTCCCACAATAGCTGTGTTGTTGTGTGTCGTCATGCAAATAAAGCATACAATACAACCCCCTCATCCGAATGGATGTTTCTTTTCCTTCCATCTTCTTTTCTTGGCAACCACCCTTATCATCATGCTGAGTTGTATGTATGTGTCTCACATAACATTCTCGCTTTCTATCTTTCTCGCCCTCTTGGCATAAAGACTTCCGTTTTGCAGGAAGTGTCCCATTTCTTATCCATTTTTGAAACAAGTGGATCTCCCCCACTAGTGTGACATGCTCTTTTCTAAAGTACCATTTCTTTCTGCTGTACATGGGGTCGGTATTTTCTGATGCCTCGTGCTTTTCCGATCATCATTGGTTCCGTTAACAACACAGATCTTGATTGTTTTTCCATCATGACATGGAGAAAGGTGGATTTGATGGGAGTGTGAGAGCGTGTGTGAGAAGCGCGCCACCAGCAGGCATGTTAGTAAACATCAAGAACACCCATTCACACAACATCCGAGTGGGTGGTACACAAGGAACACAAAATAGGGATTGATTAGTCAACAACATTACAAGGTGTGGGGTGGTGCAGAGATAAACGTGCTCAGTTTTACAAAACAGCACACTTTAAGAGTTAATGATCTGTGTAACCACGGCAAAGAGTGAGAGAGAGAGAGAAAAAAAAAAAAGAAAGCGAGACGGGTGGAACTCGAGGAAGGCCGTTGCTTGGTGGAGAACGAGTGAGGAGCAATGATGGTGGCGTCATGCAAGTCCAATCAACAAGTATATATACAATCTATATCTTTTACCCCAAAACTTTATTAACAACCACCTTCTCTTTCTCTCTGTTGGGTGGTGTGTGCACATGGAAAGATCCACGATTGTGTTCGCTCTAAAAATTAGAGTCTAACGTGGCTCGGCATGTATCATAAAAGGGTGGTTGTGAACAACAAGTCATATCGATATACTACACACAATCCATCGATTGCTGTTTTCGATGCAGAAACATCGAGCGGGGAGAAATCTCCGGGCTCACCGATAATGAAGATATATGTCTCGTTGTTTATCAGCGGGATTACTCCAACTCATCACTATCCCCTCGTTTCGGAACGATTCATCAAGCTGGACCATTTCGCCCATGAATCGGTCGGGGTGCCGAGGATTGGGTATTCCATACCAATTGCTGATGTGACACGATTGATATATATTAGCATTCGCTTGAGGACCATATAGTAACATACAAAGTGTAGGAATGAAGGGAAAACTGATTTACACGCTAAGACAAAGAAAAAGAGAGAGAGAGAGAGGATGCGATGACAACGACAACGACGAAGGAGATGTGGAAGCGTAGAATTTGGCTAATGAAGAAGAGGTGCACACATATACATACGCACAAACACACACATAGATACATATACACGTGATGGGGATAAAAGAAGGGGAGACAAAAGGGTGCTTGAAGATGTGGTCATGGTAAAGAAAAAAAAAAAGATGATTGGATTTGGAATTGCCATAGTAGGATCTGCCATTTGCTATCGAAAGCACATGTCAACAAAGGTTTCATTGTATCCACTTATTTTTCATTATTACCTACCTTTTCATTCTTATGCGGCAACTGATGAGGATTCCAACCTCATATCATGTTCTTGTGTCTCATCATCAGGCGGCAAAGAAGGACTACTACTACTACAGCTGTTGCCATCTTGCTGCTGCTGTCGCTGTTGATAGAGGGCTGCTTCCTTGATATACCGACCCGCGGTAGCTCGTGGAATGCTAGCCAACTTGGCTGCTACTCGTACAGAGCGTTTCTCCCCATAATAAATCTCCAAGAGTTTGGCGATTTTCGACTTGTCATGACGCTGATAGTTGCGTTTACAACTACTGTTATTGTTACCGCATAGTGATTGTTCTTCCTGTTGCTTTCCAAGTATTTCTGGTGGCGTGGATGGTGGAGGTGATGAGCACGTGGATGATGTACTTGAAGGCGAGAATGAAGCAGGACAAGAGGTGGTGGTATCGTTGGATAGGGTGCTTTGACTGTCAGCCATCAACCGCATGGATTTACGTTTTGGCTGATACGGTGACGATGTAGAGTGGCGACGACGACGACGATAAGGTATGCGGTTTTGATGTTTTGATTGTAAAGTTGTGGGGTTGTTCATACTACTACTACTACTACTGCTGGTGGTGTTGGTGGTGCTGTTACAACAACTGGGTTCTTCGTCATCGGCATCATAGTCGCCTTCGGATGGGTTAAGAATATAATCAATATGTAAAACGTGGCTCGAAAACAAGGACATGTGTGTTGATCTGAATATGTTGCAATGTGGTTTGAAGATATGTGATAATGGTAAAAAGAAAAGTGGTAAAGGAGAAAAGAAAAAGGGAAGAAGAAAAGAAAATCAAAAAGTTCAATAGAGGGAATTCCGTGGTATATATATTTATCCCCCTACTTGTGTTGATGTGTGAGTGGACACGATGAACGGCTCCAAAAAGGGCCAAGTGAGTGAGTGAGTGAGAGACAAAGAGTGTAGTGGTGAATGGTGTTTGGGATCGGTGATATTCGCCCGCGCACTATTGCACTGCCTGGTGGGCTGAGTTGGGACAAGGCTTGTTTGCCATCCGTGAGACATTAACGCATGGCTCATCTGACAAAGCAAAACGAGATTTGGTAGGAGCAGATCGCCACCAGGCCGCTGCTGATAATCGAATGGGACAATTTGTCTCTTTTTTTCTTCCGAATCGACGGGATCCCATCCCTGGGATACCTTTTTCATGCTCAGATAAGGTTGATGGCCCTGTTGATGGAAATACCCAAAGACTCGTCACTCATTCTCCCATCCACACTTTTTAATCCCCATCCCCTTCCTTGGTTTCTCATTGGTATATTCATTCTTCCGGAGTAATAGAATTGCCTATATGTTTGTTTCACTGCCTTCATGATTCATGCTGAGATCTGCTGAGATCATGATACCGATGACGGTAAGACCGCGGATGAGCCACTGCTGCCACTGCTTATACCAAAAGCTTCTCGCCGTGGAGGGGGTCGAAGGAGTCTTTTGATGGTCGTTATGACACCCAAAGTTCCAAACATGTACACAATCGCAAAAATAGTCGTTGTCACCTTTGTGATCATTACAACAAGAGGAAATGTCATGGGACAAATGGCATGAAAGACAGCAATGAACGAGACAATAATGGTGGGACAATGAAAGAAGCACACACACACGCACGCAGGTGCACATAATATAAGGATCATGATACACAACGTTTCTTTTTTTAGTAGGCTATACGAAAATCAGTTCATTTCAATCCACATTTCAATCAATCATCATCATATAAAAGTTCCAGAACATTTTCTATTTGGATTGTTTGGATCACTTGCTTCGATAACAAAGAAAAAAGTTACAATGTAAGTAGTTCATTGTGTGTAAAAAGGTCCATTTGAATGGATTGGGGGGAGGGGTAATAAAACTTGAGTGGAATAGTAAGAAAAAAAGAAAAAACTTGTGTATACTCTCGTGTGCTCATCTGCGCATTGCACAGAAAGCCGCGGCAATGGAGGCGGGGTAATCTGGCTCAGTAGGGTATATTCTAAGTAACATAATATAACAATTGATCATCATATGAGACGCCGTTTCAAGCACGAATTGAGTTAGTCATTGATAAAATAAAAGAATAGAAAACACCTTACATTTTTGTCACAATGCTGTTTGACTTGGTCAAAGACTTTGAGCATCTTTCTTCTAGCACCCAGTGCTGCCACACCTTTGACGCTCAGCGCTTCATCATCCAACCGGATCATCTCCTGCCATTTCATGGTCTCAAAAATTGGGTTGTACTTGTGTAGTCTCAAGCTCCTGAGCCACGCAGGAACATCTATGGTCATTGCTTTAGTTTCTTGTTGTAGTATTTCCGCGACAAAGAAACTTACCTTCCAATAACTGCATATCCACAGCATCCGTGTACTTTTTCTCCTTGTTGTTGCCAGAGGATCCACCACCACCACTGCGACCAAACATTTTCTTTCTTCCACCTCCTTGTTGTTGATTGTTGTTGCTGTTGCTGCTGTGTTGCTGTCGATGATTATAGCGGCTTCCACTCATGTGCGACGATTCGCTGTGGTCACTAAGATAATCCTCGGGTGGATAATCATTGGGATTCAAGAAACGGCCATAACCAGCATTACCACCTTGTCGTTGTTTGGTGCTGTTGTTGCCACTACGAGATGGTACAGGCTGATGATCCCAGTAAGGTGTCGCAAGAGTAGCTGAAGTCGAAGACGTGGGAATGGCAGATGATTGTTGTTGTTGTTGTTGTTGTTGTTGACGATAGTTTGACATGGGTGAAGTGGCTGTCCCTGTACTAGTAGTACCCATAGTAGTTGTACCAGCGGCGGCGGCAGCAGCAGCAGCAGCAGCCATCAATGAAGCACTTGTACTTTTTTGTGGGACAGGCGAAGGATGATAAGTGGATAGGACGATATCGGCAAATTGACGCTCATCTGATTCTGGCACTGTTCCAGGTATAATCATGCTATTTGGACGGCGATTACGTGGAGGAGGCGTATTGAGACGAGCATTATCATTGGGATCATTGAGAAACATGGTTCTTCCAAAGTTATTGTTCCGCATATATTGATGATGATCGATATCTGATGCCGAGTTGGGTCGTTCAATCGTCTTGGCATGTTCCAAAAAAGTGCTACGAGTGGGCGACAATGGATTGTTCCATGCCGCGGCTGTTGATGAAAGAGACTGCTGCTGCTGAGGATCGCTGTTATGATGGTGACCAAATGACCAACTGGATATATCTGCTGATTTAGGTCGACCACCAGTCCTATGATCCATCATACCGCTACCGACCATTCCACCATTTCCTCCTTGTGGTCGTGCCCCTGCCACACCAAATGATGACCATCCTGCTGCTCCACTACTGCCACCACCACTGCCACCATTGAAGATGGATGAAAGATCGCCTTCGATCACCGATCTTGGTCTTGCATTGCTACCAAACAAGGGGCTAGTAGGCGCAGTGGTGGGTTTCAATCTTGAAGAAGAAGCTGATGATGATGTCGATGTAGGCATTAAATCACCCACTGTCATACCGAAATGAGCGGATGCTGGCCTTGGTGATAAAAAGTCATTGTTGCCAAGATTATTGCTGCTGAATAATGCATGCTGTTCATCCGCTTCACCCAAAGCATACGAGTGACGATAATGATCCACCATATTGCCTTGTCCTCCGTTTCCAGTGTTACCGCGATGGTTCATGGATGATGATGCTGCGGCTGCTGCGGCTGCGGAAGAGGATGGTGTGCGATAGGGTCGTAACACAGACATAAACTTTTGACTGGCTTCCATTTCAGCTTTGGTCATAGCACCAGCCAACTGTGCCTGCATAACATCGGCTATCAAGATGGGCCGTGGTATTAGCATGATATATATTCATAACCAACGCATGAATCTTACCTTTATCAGGATACGCTGGTGATAAGAGCGATTCCACTGGATCTTCTTGTCCCATTTGTCGTAAAATGGTCATAAAGAAACGGATTTGAACACGGTTGAGTTGTTGCAATAAGCCGTATACTGTTGCGGTCCGTTCGACATCATTGAGTGAGGAGAACCATTTGTTCACATGATCGAGGTCGTCCTTGAACCACGTATCCAGATTGGTCGATGCCATGCTGTTTAAATTACGCTCATACTCTTGTAGATTCCTCAACGCTTCACCTACATTATGGATTAGGATCGATGCTATAAAGACCTATTACTATTATTATTATAACTTGCCTTCAGGAGAAATATGACTCTCTGATCGAATGACTTCGGATAAAGGTCGAGGAGGTATATTGTTGGCGCTATTGCGTTGAAAAGTGGAAGGAGATGATACAGGTGCTCTTGACGAAGAAGACGATGGTTGCTGCTGTGCTGTTACACTGGTGTCTGAAACCATGTTTTTCTCGGATGAGGAAGGGACAGCAGTAGTTGGAGGTTTCAGGGACAATGACGACGACGACGATGACTGGGTGGGAAACTTGTTGATGGGCTGGGATGGCTGTTGTTCAGCAGTCGAAGTTGCATTGGTTGACGAGTTGGCATTGTTACTGTTACGAGACGATGATGAACCACTTGACTTTAACATGGAGGTGAATGCATCGGCAAGGGGCGATCGTAGGAAACTCGAGTGAGTCGAAGTCATAGAAAAAGGTATATAGATGCAGTAGAGAACGGGTGCTTCGGAGTATGAGCGTTATATATAAAGACACACACGGAAGAAGCAACAAGGAACAAGGTTTTAAGTAGTAGTTTCAAGAGAATAAGAAAATATATCTTGTATATGTGTGAGAGAGCGTAAGAGAATGCGTGTGTATGTGTGTGTGAAAAAGCAGGGGGAAAGAGAAAGAACAAGGGGAGAAATGTATCAACTGGCTGTCAAAGATAATAGCAGAGAAAAAGAAAAAGAGATATTTCTCACAGCAATCCCCGTGTGAGCGTGTAGAGTGTGTGAATGGATGCTTTATAAGTGTAGGTGCGTGCATCGTCGGTACAACTTGATCCGTGTCATTCGATACTTGAATGATCGAGGATGTGGCAATAATTCATGCTTCGTCCTAGGTCATGCTTTGTTCATGCAGGCACTGCAAAGTTTCCTGTCCGCTGCCAGGGCATGGGGCAAGGATGACGTTTTTTTTAGCATCTTGCTTCCCCCTTGACTTGCCTTTTATGTTTGTACATACACATCATCATTATACACAGCCTCTTCCCCTTCATCTTCTTCAATCATGACCCATTGAGCACTGACACTGCTGCAATTAAAGTTATCAAAAGCAACAGTATTCATGTGCTACCATTTCTTCTTCTGGGTTTTGTCATCGGGTAAACGGTTGTGTTATGTCTTGTTGCCACGTTATCCTTGCCACTTTTTTCACTCGATATGGTAATCAACATTGGTATTACTGTACTTTTTGCATGATGAGACACCGCTCTATCTTGTCTCAAAACTATCTTTGGGTCAAGCATGTGCACATTCCATACATTTGACATTGGTTAATTTCTTTAGCTTTTGCTCCCTTTCTTAATGCTAAAACATATACTGCATGGCCTATAGGAAAGGTAAATAAGGGGTTTATATTTACCAAAAAGCAACTCTTTATTAGCATTTGAAACACTCTGTGGTGGGGCTAAAAGGTAAGAACAAAAGAAAGGATTACAATACATGTTTCATCATGGAAGTGGAATAACTCTATTGGGTTCTATCACATATGTGGTCATGTATCGTTGATAAGATGTTACCCAGGTAAAGAGGTCTATCTATCATTCACGTGACAACAGGCACAGATAATTTCATGCATGGTGGCGGGTGGTTGCTGGGATTCGCTTTGTCTCTTTCTCTATCTTTCTCCCCTTTCCATGGACATTGATTTGTCCCAGGTTGAACATTGGATCTATGGTGCAGAAGGAAATGAAACGATTGTCTTGAGATACATTGGTGACAATTCACGTTTTGTATGTCTCCCTTTTATTGTTTGATAATGTGCCCTCGTACTGATAACATTTTGGATGGTAGAATGGATACGTCTTGCGTCTGAAGAAGCAAAGTCCTTCGCCAAAGGATCAAGGTCCATCGCCTCAGTTTTCACTGAACTTTTCCAATCAAGTGATCACGCCATTGATAGGCCCCGAATATATGGTGCCATTGGTAGGTTGTTCGCGGCAAGCCAAGATGCGATCGGTGGTATTCATGTCAACTGTAGTCCATTGTAGGCGTGTCAAAGGACTTTCTTCAAGCCATCTCGAGCAAGATTGAAATGCATAGACCTGAACGGCGAAGATCGCGTCGACTTGACTCTACTCAACGATGGGGGTTTCTTGCACCTGATCTTACATATCAATATCCATGGGCAGTCGAGCTCAAGGTTAGTATCATAGTGTGTATTGTGTTTCCTAGACAACTCACTTATATCACACCACAGCCCAAATGGGGATTCAAGCCTGCATCATACAAGATTCATCCCAAGCATCGACACATCAAGAAACGCACTTGTCGCTTTTGCATGCATAGCTGTCTCAAGCATGGTCGCACCGATCTTGAATATTGTCCACTGGATCTTTATTCACGCAATCCTACACGTGTTCAGCGCGCATTGAAAGCATTACGTCGCGAGAAGCATCTTCACAAGAATTATCAAACCCATGGAGGATATCAGCATGAGCTACAAGATGACAGTGCTACACCTTGGCTGGATGAACTTTTACAAATGGTCTTGTGTCATGATCCTATACTGACACGGCTGCATCGATTACAACGACGGCTTGATCATATGGACATTGAGCATATATGGAATGTCTACACATCCGTGCACGATGGTAAACCGTTGCCAGGTGTTTTCGATATCGATACATGGAAACGAGTGGTGGAACGATTCAAAGCACGATCATCATCATCATCATCATCACAGAATACGGAACATGACAACGACTACCAACAACATTTGTTCGAATTTGTATTGTCAATGATATTCAAGGACTGCTCAATATTTATATCCATTGCTGAGGTTCAGAACACCAATACCAGGTAAATTGCCACATGTGCATGAAAAAGTGGGATAAAGCATGCTGACCGCTTCAAATAGTAATACGCATCCAACATTACGACATCCTCAATTCATTCGCTTGAGCAATGGGAATATGTATGAGTACAACATCAACCTCGTGGATGTGGATCTGAAGATGATGGCCAAAATTCCCTATTGGTACGAGTTGGATCAGCGTATCGTGTCCCACACCATCAGCATGGATTACGTCAAGCACTGCGAAGAAGTCGTATGGGAGAGTGAAGATGAACGATGATATGACCCAGAAACAAGGAATGGCTTTGAACTCTCTTTTTATGGGCTATACTAGAAAAAGTTCTTTTTGTTCTTTATATGTGAAACCTGCAATACATTTCTGGTATCTACCAACACCATGATGCTCGCAATATCATTTGAGAAGATCCCGGAGATATGCCTGGTTTATACACTCCCCCAATTTTGGGATTAGAAGACACGACGCAAAAAGGAAATAAACTGAAAGCTGGAAAGCTGGCTCCCGTTGTGCCATGTGCAACATTATATACAAATGGACAAAAGGCCGGCAAACAGGCTCATGTGCGTTCTTTTTGGGAAGGCTGAACAGCGCGGGAATGAGGGTCAGGGAAATCCCAAGATACACATACGACATGTATGCTCTTCTCGCCTTTTGGGTGACGCTTATCGTATTATGATCCACATTAAAGAATTATACGTCCGCAATGCTACCACTGCGTTGGTTAAGGGGGGTTTGTCCTAGTAAAGCCTTAATCAAAACAAGGTTAATTCTGTGGAGAAAGATGTGGAGAAATGGCATGTGTCACAAACTTTGATTTTGCACAGCAATGGAGCACCCAGATATAAGCACTTGTTCATGACGATTCAAGGGAATATCGAATCCCACGGCTCTACGTACGAAGATGATTACGATCATCAACCACTCTTTTTTGTCATCATCTATTGAAATCTGGGAACGTGTTTTAAGATGATGAGAATAACACGACCCAATGTGAACCTGACACAGATGGGAGCCAGCACAGAGCAAGATATTCACATGCACAGCCCATCAATCTCCCAGAATCAAAAAAATAAACACGTAGGACATATACGGAAGTGCTAGATAAACATCATTCATTCATGTGGCACTTTGATTACCTTTTCTTTTGTATTATTTCTTTTTCTCTTTTTACCTATCTTCATCATGCATCGCCAGAGTACTAGTAGCAGTGAGCATAGCAGTGGCTCATCCCATTATCAGAAAGCAATACACTACGAGACCACAACGACATCAGGAAAAGATGGTGGAAATAATCTTAGTCGATCCAATTCATCAGGTCGCCTAGCAACCAGTATGATGTCAGCATTAACCACAGCCATCGGCATATCTGTCAACACATCGACTCCACCAATCATTGCAGCATCCACGCCACCACCTGAGATCATGCAAAGCCCCTCAATCTTTGGTCCTGTTCATGGACAAGTGCAGTCTGATGCGGTGTGGCACTATTTTACATTGCGTGGTTGGCTTACAAAGCATGTCCCACCATCGTATTCGTTTACCAAGAGCAGCAAATTACGCTATCTTATTCTTGCCGATCGTATGTTATATGTCTTCAAGAATGACCAGCCAACCTTGCAATATCGTGAGTTTTTCGAATTGACCAAGGATACCCAAGTCTTTGTGAGCGATCGATTCACAGGTGTACTCTACTGCCTTGTCATTTCAAAACGCGATGGTTTGGACCAAAAAAACTGGTATCTGGAATGTGCTGATGCTGAGACCATGAAAGAATGGCTTGACAAGCTGAAAAAGACGGTTGCATGGCTCAAGGAAAACGATAATAATACCAGTACCGTGATCACTTTGTCTAAGCTATCCAATATCCAATCCGAGCATGATGCACTTGTCAACAACCACAAGCACGAATCATCATGCTTACAAGTGGAGCCACTATCACCACGATGGCTGCGTGAAGGTGGAAAAAGACAAGAAAGCTCGCTTACTACAAGCTCCTATTTCGATGACAGCTGCAGCAGTGAAGAATACCTAAGTGGTGCACCATCGCCCACGAGCAGCACAATGAAAACACAGCTGTCACCAATGACACCACCTATGTACGATTCTATGCGGCTATCACAATACAATCAATACCCATATAGCCCCATGACAACATGCTACAACAGCAATTACGGCGATAGCAATGAATCACTTGTCGATGAACATCATCCGATTCGGACATTTTCAACATCACCACCATTTGCAGGATCCCGATCACTATCAGCTTTACCACCTCAGCGGCCGCCACCAAGGCGACCTGTGCCACCACCACCTTCTTCATCATCACCAATGCACCACGTAGATTATGCATCGTCACCACAACATTTTATGTATCCCTGATTTATTTGTAAATGTTTCTTTCAACAGTCAAAACTGAATCCATTGTCATCCGCATACGCTTATTCACCATGAGCTGGCTTACTGGATATGGGTAGAGATTTGTTACCTTGCTTACGTACGCATGTGCATGGGCTTCACACGGGCACAAGCCCCTGGTGCTGCTATATATCGATGCATCGGTCAACCTCCTAATTTTAATTATAGGAGGAGGTTGTCGGTTTGATCGGATCCGGCTGATGTTTTTACTGTCAGCCGCTGCTGGGTGGTGGTGAATTTTATGCTAATACCTTTCTTTCGACACCCCCTTTTTCCTGTACCTGGATCCTCCTCCTTCTTCAAGCACTATACATGTGCAGTTTCCATTCTACATGCATATGACATCGACTTGGGATGAAAAAATGGCTGAGTCGGATACGTGTACATCATCCACTGCAGCACAAAAACACGGCCTATACAAACACGTGCCATTTGTTCAACGTATGGGTGCGCACATACCCAATTTTACGATCCCAGCATTACATATATCCGCGCACTAATGCAATATAAACAACATACTGCATGTGGGTCAACAATCCGACTGATTTCTTTCTCCTCTCTCAATGCAGATCAATGAGCATTGAATAAAAAGAAAAGAGTTGCTGCATCTTTTTAAGGCATCATTATACATGTCGTGTGACCCAATGCATATAATACATGTGGATTGCCCGCCACTTTTTTTTACACCGCACAATCTTAAACTGAACGCATGGAAGGAGAAGAAGTGGTAGTAGTAGTAAAAGCATCATATAGATGTATATGCGTAAGCTTTGTAATGTGTGTCCATGTACAACATTTAAACGAGATCATGTGTATGGCACGAGATTCAGGTCCAATTGAACACGAACAGGCTAAGGACAACTTTTTTGTGTTATATGGGTGGCATCAAGTGTAGTGAGTTTGATCCATGAGCCATAACCAGGGAGCGATGACGTTTGTTGATGAGGATAAATGTAAGTTGATCAAGGAGGGAGGAGATGAACAAGAGCAAAGAAGTAATCGGAAAGAGGAGAAGGATGGTAGTCATAATGTTGGGCTCGGAACAGTAGTAAAAGCTCAGGGAGTTTGAAAGGCACAACGTGTCAAGTTTCCCAAGTGGGTAGCATGTCTTTACAACCGACCCGGTGAGGCTGATCGTTCTGTGTATGTGTGGGGATCATTTACGCTTGATCTTGCTCCTTTTGCTCTCTCTCTCCTTGATCAAAAAGTTGGGATGGTATTGCTGGCATTGTACACACTCTCATCCCCGCGCTGTGTACAGGTGTGAGAACTGCATTAAGCTCTTTTGGCATCCCATTCACGCTCAGACTTTTGCTGATGCTACACAAACACAGCGAGCTTGATGTTTGTTTGTCGACGTGAGATGATGACAAGATATAAATGCTGCAAAATAAGGGGACAACGAGCTTGTGGGTTGATACATGGTAAATAAAAAAGGGGAGTGGGTAGCGACTCACACGATTTAGACAAGCCATTGCCGCATGGGTGGCAATCTGCTTTGGTACCTGCAATAGTACATACACGCTTGAACATAGCCAGTAGCCTTCTATCTCGTTGTGCACCCCTTGGTTGATTTCCAATGACGGAACACCTTTTTTCGGCGTTTAGCTTTCTCCCAGCCAAACTGAAAGTCAAGGAGGCGGGGAACACCTGCTGAACTAAACCCAATACGGATTTCTTTCTTTATGGAGGATCTGGGTAAGACTATGAAAGGATGGTGTTCTTCCAGCGGACGCGATGTGCAAGTTATCGTGCGTGTCGTTGACGAGGAGAAGGAGAGAAACGACAAAGGACTGCGAATTTGGCCGCACATTCACCTCCCACCAAAACGCACACACCCATCTTGTGCACAAGTCCTTCTTCTGCCCTCCTCTCTTTCTTTTTCTTTCTTTCATTCCTTCTTTCCTTTACTTCAGGTTGTACCGCCTCGAGCTCGTGCAATACAAAAAGAATAAAACTCCATCATCAACCATCATCTACTTCCTTTCTTCTCCCCCACTGCTCTCCTTCACTCTTAAAAACCACCATCCTCTCACTTTCAACAATCCTTATCAACCCCGATCCCATCGTTTCTTCATCTCGCAACCTTTAAACTTCCTCCTCTTCACACATCGACCGCCCATCCTATAAAGTCACTCACTCCATCTCTTCCTCTCTCCTCTTTGTAATCATTATCCTTTCCAATCGGCATAATAGACCATGTCATCACCATCCGCATCATCCAACAACAACAATAACAATCCAGCACCACCGCCTCAAGTCAGCTCGGAACAACAACCTAATAGCACTAAAAATGAAAATACCGGCAATGCAGCAGTAACATCTTCCAACACCGACAACTCATCCGGCACTGCCACACCTACACCTACTCGCAAACGTACACGAGCTACAGCTGAGCAGCTAGCTGTATTGGAAGATACATTTGCAGTCAACGTGAGCCCAAATGGCAAGCTTCGTAAACAGCTCTCTGAGCGTTTACAAATGAGTGAAAGATCCATCCAGATCTGGTTTCAGAACCGCCGTGCCAAGGTCAAGCATATGCAAAAGCGTGCACAAATGCAAATGCAACAAGCCTCTTTACGTGCTCAGATGTATCAGTATCAGCAATATAATGCCGCAGTTGCTGCTGCTGCTGCTAATGGAGGAGCAGCAGGAGGAGCTATGATGCCACCACCACCACCTCCTGGTTATCATCAACATCATCAACAGCATCATCATCCGTACTACTATAGCCCTCGTGTACCCTTGCCTCCACGTGCTCAAAGTGCCGAAGCTTCATACATTGATCATCACCATCACCATCATCGCTATCATCCACAACAACAAGAAAGTGTTAACCCACTTTCACATTCGATGCATCAACAACAGCAAACATCGGCTCCTATGATGCCAGCGAATAATCAACAAGCTTGGCAAATGGGTGATGCACACTATAATGCTATGGCAAACGGTACACCAGCTACGACAACAACCAGCAGCAGCAGCAACATCCCTACCTTGATTCCTGTGCCTAATGCTGGGCCTACTGCTATGTTAGCCACAGGTGATTTACCTTCATCTTCTGGTAATGATGGTGTGCATGGTTCATCGCTATCATCATCTCCAGTTGTGTCGGATGGTTCATTCTGGGGTGCATCACCTGGTATGTTACAAATTAAAATCCCTTGTTTCAAAAGCGTACCTTTATTCATGCCGTTTTATATACAATAGATCAACACACTGTTGACCCCGCCTTGGCTGTTCGAGCATTGAGTGATCCTCCTATTGTTACCACGATTGATCCCGCTAGCATCATGATGACACCCCCCGATACGATGGATCATGCAGGTCATGTCACCACCCATTTGAATGCTACCACCTTGACTATTGGTACATGGCAACGACTCAAGCTTCGTGCCAACGATTTAACTTGCGTATACGATGGGGAAAGTAAAATCTTTTCCTGGCAGATTGCCGACAATGGTTGTCGGTTCAAGATTGACATGGCTCTGGATGCCGTGTCGAGTATCGAGTTTGTGGATAATCCTAGTGATGTCCTAGCCGATGTTCATTTTGATATTAGCGAGCCACCTTTATTCTACATGGAGCAAAAAAAGAGCAATGAGCAGCAGCAACAGGAGGATGAGGAAAAGAAGCAACAACAAGACAACGACAAGAACAATGAAAAAGACTGGGTGCAATGCAGTGATTTCACAGAAGGCAAGCAAGCATCACGCTTCTTTCGGCATTCGCTTAAAGGTGTCGCCCATCACCTCAAGCAAGAGCTTGTAAGTCTTACTGAGAATCATCCTGAGACACAACGCTTGGTACGCTATGCCAGTGTGAATCAGCAACAACAGCAAGAGGAACATGACTTTTGGCTTGCAGCGGCTATTGCAGCGGCTGCTACAGGTGGACCAAGTAGTGCTGCTTCATCACCCCCAAATGCAAGTCATCATTATGGTCCAGCATCCACCCTTTATTGGACTCCTCCTGATACAGCTATTACCTCCACCACCGCATCAGCTATGCCCACCATGATGCCAATGACTGTGGAGCCTTCATCATTACTCGGTTAGACTTATTCCTTATCTCTATCTCCCTCTCTCTTTCATATCATTATCTCATTTATCCATAACCTTCAACACCGACACTACTCACGCTCATAGCTCATCCTTTTCCCCCAACCCCACTCCCATTGTTGTATCTTGTTGCATCTCTCTTCCTTATCCCATTCTTTCTTTTATTGTAGCATATCATCTCGCTTATCCCCACATCTCGTCATTGATTAAAACCATATGTATATCTCGGTTCATTTGTAATGCACTCTGCTTTCAATTGGTTGGAAAACCTCCTCTTATCACTGCACCGTAACAATGAACTATCCTTTGGATTGGTGCGTTGAGTTTCTTTTTAGGTTTTTTTCTAGCCGCTTGTTGCACATGCACCTACCTAGTCGGCTACCATACAACACGGTGCTTTGACACAAACTTGGGTTTTGACGGCACCTGCCAGCCAGGATAGATTACATGCATCCAAAATTCTCCAAACAATGCCATCATGTGCATCTCGCACAGATGCTTTAGGGACAGCCTATGTTGCTCCCCTATCTGGAAATGAAAGCGTGAGAGATCTTGTATCACACCCACAGCAGATCGTACTTGTGGGAACATGATAACAATATGAGACAAGCCGACAGAATCATTGTTACACAGCCCAGTGATAATGCACAGGGACGACGTAGCTCTGACAATATAATCATCCATACGATAACCGCCTCTTTAAAAAGACTTGGATTGATCTACCTTCTCACACACGTACTTTTTCTCTCTCTCTTTTACTCTCCTTGCCTAAAGTCTTTATGGCCCTTGAAGACTATATTACAAGAGCACAAAAAAAGGGCTCATCCTCATCGTCCTCGGAAGATAATACCGATTCAGATAAGGCCACTAGCCATGTTGTATCCGTCAAGCATATAGATGATAGCAATGCAGGCGTTGCCACGCATCAAGAATGGGTGCCGCCCGATAAAAAAGAGCTACGACGTTTGTTATGGAAGCTTGATTTGAGAATCGTGCCTTATGTATCACTCCTTTACTTGGTATCGTTCTTGGATCGGGTTAATATTGGTACGTAAAATGTTAGGATGGAGGAATCCATGGTGCTAGATGCTCAATAGCACTGATCCATGTACATAGGAAACGCAAAGATTGCTGGCTTGATGGAAGACACTAACATGACTGAATACGAATACGGCTGGTCATTGTCGATTTTCTTTGTTGCCTATGTAATGTATACTTGCCAATGCATAGTACAACACCCGACCCCTTGTTACTCATATATGACATACATGTAGATTGTATTTGAAATCCCATCCAATTTGGCACTGAAACGACTTGGTGCACGTATATGGATTCCCATCATCATGGGAGTGTGGGGTGTCATTATGATGGCCATGGCGGCTGCCAAAAGTGGAAGGCAGCTAATGGTTGCACGATTTTTTCTCGGAGCGGCCGAGTCAGGCCTTTATCCCGTAGGTGAATGCGTCATGTGGTATTGGTGGTGAATGAATTTTGCATGTTTGGCTTTTTCTCACACCTTGAGTTATTCTTCTTTGTGAAATGAAGGGAATTTGGTGGTATCTATCAACCTGGTACACTCGACGTGAATTGACCACAAGGATTGCATTTTATTTTGGAAGCTCAACGTTGGCAGGAGTAAGGAAATAACTATAAGCATGATGTATTGTATCAAGAAAAAGCCGTTTACATTGACGACACCCTTTTTTCCATTTAGGCTTTTGGCGGAGTATTAGCCTATGGCATTATGCATATGAAAGGACTGCAAGGACTAAATGGATGGCAATGGATTTTTATCATTGAAGGCATACCTCCTTTGATCCTAGCAATTACGAGCTACTTTGTTTTGGCTGATGGACCTGCCACTGCTAGCTGTAAGTGACATATAGAATAGGGTTTGGATGACACTATATCCACTAACCAATGCAAAAGTTCTTTCATCCCGAGAACGTGAAATCGCCGTAAATCGACTTGAAGTGGATGCAGGCCCTGCCACCGATACCAAATTTTCATGGAAGGAGTGCTGGGATGGCATAGTAGATTGGAAAATCAATTATTTTGCCCTGATGAATCTTGGTGGTTTGATACCCATGTTTTCCATCTCGATGTTTATGCCCCAGATTGTCAAGGACATGGGATTTTCCAGTATCAATGCACAAGCCATGACCGTGCCACCTTATGCTGTTGGTAAGTCATGGTATACCGCAAAGTGATAAATGGAGGCATATAGCTAACCATCCCTTGCAGCTTTTGTGATATGCATCATTGTTGCTTTAAACGCCGATCGGATGTTTGAACGTGGATGGCATTCTGCATTTGCTTCATTCATCGGTGTCATTGGCTATCTCTTGCTCATTGTGTTGAAGGACAAGGGTATTGCTGGCCTTTATGTTGGTACCATTCTTGCAACCATTGGATCATTTGCGCAGCTAGCACCACGGGCTGCATGGGGCTCAGGATGTATAGGTGGTCATACAAAACGTGCTGTAGGCGTCGCAATGATTTCCAACATTGGTAACATCAGTGGTGCCTTGGCATCCACTATATATCAAGATGACGATGCTCCTCATTACGTGCGTGGACATGCAGTGTGTTTGGGTACCTGTGCTGCTGTCTCTGTCATGTGCATCGCCTTAAAGTATATTCTTAAATACATCAACAAGCGACGTGATCGATTATCACCTGAAGAGTACCAAAAAGCATGCCAGGGCCAACATCTTGGCGATGCAGTAAGTGTTCTCAGAAGGATTATGTGTATTCATAGGAAATTAATCATGCATGTATTGATATGTAGCATCCCGATTGGCGTTATGTTCATTGACAACATTCCTTTTATTATCCATGTACTCGTAGAAAGATCTGCTGCTATAATGTCGCATATGTATATACCACGTACACCACTACTACTATTATTCTAACAATACAAATTGATGCTATTCTTGAACCGTGCCATCCTCAACATCCAGCGGTACTCCTTGTAAGGTTGATGAATGAACCATCACCGACGTGTAAGGTTTCCAAAAGAGAGGGAGCATATCAGATCCAGAAACAGTAGGCGAGAGCACCAACTGACATGTGGTGATTGATATCAGCGACCATGATCCTTATCCATACTGCCAAAAGTAACGCGTCTTCGTAGATCTCCTTGTAAAACATCTCGATCCGGCTAGCACATGGGTACAACTCCCAAAGTAGAACATATAGGAACCAAATGCTTTTTCCACGCATCGTACATATCCAGATCCTTCCATCAATGTATCAAAGCAACATCCATATTCATGTATCCGCTGTGTTGGAAGCAAGCTGCTTGCATATAATGGTCATCTGCTGCTCACGTGAAAAGGCTGTAAGGCAGGTTGCTGCAAGTAGATGCTGCTGTTTGGAGGCAATGGAAATGAAAGCCTTGCTAATAGCAACTGCTGGAATGAATGCTGTTACGATTGATTGTCGTTGAGGAGTATACAAGAGAAGGTGTGGAGGTCAAAGAAACGCGGGTGTTGTAGTAGAGTGACAAGGCCGTGTACCCGCCATTCAGTCGAAGACGATCGGATCAAGACAGCTGTAGGATTGACATGATGGGTTGAAGCAGGGCAATCGTTCGCATGCGCTAGTTGTACTTGAATGGGCCAACAACTGGAAATGGGAGGAAGAGGAAAGAAGGAGGGAGTGGGAAGAGCTGGAAATTTAAGTTGGTTGAGCTGCCAGGCATATCATGCACACCGTAAATTGATCCATCATCTTGAGATTGCGTACCTCGAACCTCAAACTTTCACACAATGTGCTCTTGAACATGCTGATCAACTTTGTATTAAGAAAGAACCCACACTTCATTTAAAAATTTCGAAAGGGAGAGCATAATGTGGGGTTTACTATGACGGATGGAAATTGGGAAAGCGCCGGATTTATGAAAAAGTCAATTACTATGTAGGTAATTGGGATTCCCCATTTCGCACTTGAAACTTGGTCAGGCGATACTCTCGCACATGCTGATCAACTTCATTCATTTAAAAACCGCATGGTTCATTATGAACATTTTGAATGCCGGCCAGTCCAAATGTAGGAGAAAGTAGGGTAGACGCTCCTGCTCCCCGAGATTGCCCACCTCAAACCTGAAACTTTCACACAACATCCTTTCGACCACGCCGAGCAATTTCGTTCTCATAAAGACCCCAGAGTTCATTATGAAAACCTTGAATGTAGGAGAGCCGATGAAGGGATGGAAACATAAATAGGGTGTACGGCCGTGCGCGCCGATATTGCCCATGGCGACGTCGAAACTTTTTTTTTTTTTTTTTTTTTGTATGGCCCTTGCGGGGCTTATTTTATTTATGCGACTACGTATACGTAGAGTGACAGAAGCCGCGGCAGGTACAAAATGTGATAAATGAGAGGAAGTTTAAACAGGATCATGGTTCCTCATCGAAGAGGAACTCCCCAGGGAACGTGATGATGGCGGTGTGGAGGAAACAAGAGGTTTTCCTTGTTGCTTAAGGGTGGCAGAGAGTTGTTCTAGAATTAAAGGCGGTAAAGAGGCAATGATATTTTGGGCGTGATCAGACATGGGATACGTTTGAATGATATAATCTTGAAGGCTGGATTGAGGCTGAGGTTTTGGTGCAGGCGTATTGTCATTAAAATCATCAGGAATGAAATCGCTGATGATGTTGTCGTTGTGGTTCTCGATTGGCGAGGGGTCAAGGTTGAGCATGGATACATCAGACGATTGGCTGGTAACAGAAAGAGCGGATGGTGACTTGATGGGTGTTGTTGAGGGAACAGGCTTTGATCGGCGGTTGAAACAATTGGCAGCACGGTGACCTTTTTGGCCACAAGACCAGCAAACACGAGAACGAGCAGGATGTTGAGGGCAAGAGGAGGTGGCGTGACCAGGCGAATGACAACGGAGGCAGTGAAGTGGCATTTCTGCCCATGTAGCATGAAACCGATCATCGGAGAAATGGTGTGAGAGAGTTGGTCGAATCCTGATTGGGCAGTAATTTCCAGGGTGGCATATCCTCTTCCCATGAAAAGGGATGAGTCAGAGTCGCGAAAGATGCCAAAGTCAAGAACGTTGCCATATGCTGAAAGTGCCGTTTGCATACCACTGGACAACTTGTCCTTTGTGGTGAATGGAAGATCACTGAGGCGAAGATGAACTAAACGTGCATCCTTGGAGAGTGGCTTGGATGGTACAATACGTTGACCGTCAGGGAAGCTGATACCCTTGACATTGACGGTAATATAATCCTGGTATTCAGGGATGAAAAGTTCAACAATGCGTCTCGCGTGATCATTATGAAGACGCACTCCACAGTTATTGGGGTAACTGGTGTTGACTAAACGTAGCAAAGTAGAGCGGTTTTCAGGTCGAGAAGTGAAGTCGAAAAATATACTGGGACATGAGGCAGGAGAACCACCTAATTTCCAGACATTGGAATGAGTTGCATATTTACGGTCCTTGGGTGTCTTCAACGATTCACGAATCGAAGAAGGAGCACGCGTGGCTGCTGCATATGATGGTTTTTGAGGACTAAGTCGAGTGCCTGATTCCTTATCAGGCGATTTGTTTATTTGCGCGAAAGACATGAGACGTCGAAACTTGGTTAGGAGGTGCTCTCGGTCATGCTGATCAATATCGTTCTCATAAAGCCTCTACACATCATTATGGAGATTTGGAGATACAGGCACCTTTATGTTTTTACTATGCTGTAAATGTGATGCTATATGACAAGTGGTGTTTGTTCATTGTGAAGTAGATTGAGCCTGATAGAGCGGAAGGTGCGCAGGGGCGTGTTTGTGTAACACAGCTCATTTGCATGATACTCCACAATGAACAAAGACCACTTGTCATATAGCTTCACGCTTACAGCATATGTAAAACATAAAGGTGTCTGTATCTCTAAACTTTACAATGAAACATGGGGTCTTCAATCGAACAAAGTTGCTCGTCGGGGTGAAGCGCACCTTGGGTGCAAGTTTCACGATCAACCTCGCCGATCCTAGATTTCGCAATGTCACCGCCAGCCAAAGTGGATCTTGGGTTGACCTCTTGAAATTTTTTTTTCAACTTTGGCTGGTGGCGACATTGGGTGAATCTGAGATCGGCGAGCCTGAACGTGAAACTTGCACCCAAGGTGCGCTTCACCCCGACGAGCAACTTTGTTCGATTGAAGACCCCACGTTTCATTGTAAAGTTAGAGATACCGGCATCTTTATGTTTTATATATGTTATAACCATGATGCTATATGAATGGTGATCTTTGTTGATTGTCAACCGCCTCTCTCATATGGAAGCTAAATATGCAGAAGGGCATGGATGGTGCCACAAGCCCAGGTGCAGGTGTTGAAGGGCCGATCCTATTGGGGGAGACTGCATGATGGTGTTGTGATGTAGCTTGAGACTGTTAGTAGCTCTCACACGGTCATGCGTTTGTAAGCTTAGAGATGCATGCGTATTATAAACCATTGACCGACGACAAATAAACATAAGACTCTCTTCCCAACTTACCGTAGGGTACGGATGGACACGGTTTTGTCAAGGACGCTTTTACCCTAGTGGTATTGAAGGAAGGACAGGTTGGCGACCGCGTTTTATGTATTCTTCTCCAACGTGAGAGTCTCCCTTGTGTATCTTATCCCCATGCACATTGTATCGCGCGTATGTTGTGAGTGGTGTTTAGTTAGTGTAAACGCTGAGCATCACTGCAGTTCAAGATCCCCTTACAACAATGGATATTTACCTTTATGTGTCTATAGTAATGTCCGCCTACAATTGGCGTAGAGGATGGCTCGTTCTTATATAAGGTCGCATAGGACAGTGTAAACTAAAAGTTGTTATAGTTAAGCATGGCAGGTTCATCTACTCCTGTCGGATTGTATCACAGCTCACTCTTTCTTGAACATATAGATGGATTAAGCTTATAAGGAACCACCAAGAGTTTACCTAACGAACAAGCGCAACTATGATCGGCATCTTCATTTTTGAATTTATTATAGATCTTTGTTATACAAGCATTTGAGGATCCTCACCGCCTTTCGACTATCAGCTTGTGAACAAGGAAGTTTTAGCGAATGTAGTAGTATATGATAACATGACAAAAGAACAAAAGCAACTCGATACGATCTTATAAATTGTTAAATCTCCTCGCTTTCCAACCTTGAATTTCTATTCCCCCTTTCAAACCAGAAACCAATCAATTGATCCATATTATTCACATATGAAAGGATGGTATATATTATGTTAAATCGAATGTTCATTGAAAATAAGTCGATGAATAGGACATGGTAGTGCGGATGTTTATAAAGTAAGTACAATGCTAAAGGAAGCTAGTTGCACATTGCATACAATGCGGGCGAGCGACGTAGAGAACCATTCCATCGAATCCATCATCATCCTCAGCCGCATCCACGTGATATGATCCATTGTTCTTGTCGACAGCATGTTCTCAAAGCAGCATTGCAGGATTTCCCATCACCGCACTTGATTGCATCCATCCATCAAATCCGATATGTTGTTGAAAAGAGCCATCTTGCAATCGCTGCTGATATGCTTCCTTGTCGATCCAGCTGTTGGTCTATCTCTTTTACGGCCATTTCCTATCGTAGCTCACTTGCAATCGAATAAGTGCCAGCCATCACCGCCAACTGCTTGTGATATTGCTTGATGCGTTTGACATCGTATGTTTCCGGCATACTATATTCCCAATTTTGATTAGGATACCCGAATGTTCACGATGAAGTTCGACCCATAAGAAATGCAGTGTGAAACACAAAATGACAATAGGAAGAAAAAAAGCAAATGAAATGGTTGCTTGTGTGAGTGAACGGCATTGGCGTTGGTAGCTTTGATTTTAGCAGCAGACGCGGTATCCATCATCTTGATAGAGATGCCGTTCTTTGTTGTAGAATCGGCAGCATGCCAGCTTCTCAGATCCCACCAGTGCCTCCAACAACGCCAAACATGATATGACCACCTGCATCAAATGTGATGCTTGACTTCCTTGAGAAATGCTTGTTTGAATGGCTCGAAATGTAACGCATCTCTTGTTTCTGATTAGCTTGTAGATAGCTGTGTCTTTGCAAGCAATAGATAGCATCCTTGGCCCATCCTCGTGAGTGGCTGATTGAGTTGACACTGACTTCTTGAGATGTTTCATATAGATCCATATCTGCAGCAGTGAAGTGTCGTTTGGTCTTCATGCTGACAATTTCGTTATCCAAATGTGCCTTGTCAGTTAACTTTTGCCATAGGTCTTCACTTTTGATGGTCCACATCCAAGGTTAGCGTATGATGACCAGGGCGTTTCTTGATTTGTGCACATATCCATTTGCCAAAACGCGTCGTTATGGTATCAGACGTTGGTATGATGAACTCTGTCGCTGCATAGCTGAATTGGAGATATATTTGCATCAAGGAGAGGGGGATCCGTTTGGTGGGCAGCCGGATAGAAGTGGAGCAAGCGAGTTGCAGAGTGTTGATAGGGTTGCCATCGAGATCATAGGTGTCATTCACGCATAGGTTCAAGCTTGCTGCCCATAGTGAAGGGTGGAGTGTTGCCAGGTGGATGCGATCCTGCCATTCAAGGTACTTGTGCAATAGCAGCACAATGCCGAGCGGAAGCTTGTGGAGCATTGTGCGTGTGTGCTGTATGAAGCATGCACTTATGCCAACTGCAAAGGAGTCGTCCCATCAGGCTGAGGTTGCCTTTTGCCTATAATGTACAAGGCATCGTTTTAATAACATATATCAACATACAACGAAGATTATGGTCATACTTACCACAGAGAAGGATCCATCAAGGAACACAGCCAAATGTCATTAGGCAGCAATGAGCACATCAAGGGTGGTAAAGCAATAAAATGTGCTATAGGTGGATGTATGAGTACCCTCATTTTCAGAATCACATAAATGACTATCCTTGAGACTTACCAAAGGCCATTGATAATGATAGGTATTCACGTAGAAAGAAAGGGCGTTGGACAGTGCTGGTGACAACAGCCTTGTATTTATAAGTGAGTGGGCGTGGGAAATGTTGTCATGGTTGATTGATCGAGCTGATAAAGTGGTCAAGCATCTTGGAGTACTGAGTCGAAGTGATGGAAAATGAACAACTGATAAATCCCCCTGCCACTTGAAAGGTGATGTTTTGTAGGTGACATATGTCCTGCTGCCGTCATAAACAACCTTCATCCATGATTGTGAAATAGCTGCTGCATACATTGACTCGAGTATTCCAATGTCGTAAACGCCTTTCGTCCATTCCATCCAATCCAGCATCATCCTCAGCCGTATTCACGTGATAGGATCCATCGTTCTTGCTGGCAACACGCCCCCAAAAGCAGCATCCAAGATTTCTCATCACTGCATTCGATTGCATCCATCCATCCATAAACAGTGCAAGTCCAATATTGTTGCTGATATGCTTCCTTCTCCATCCGGTTCCTGGTCCCTCTCTTTGTTGGTCACTTTCTATCGCAGCTGAACGAGGCGAAGATTGCTTGTATTGCCGGGTACTTGATAGCTGATATGGCGACATCCATTAGAATCTGTATGAAATAAAGCAAGTTGATACACGTAAATAAAGCCGCTGCTATACAATGGCTATCAGCTGTCCACGTACAAAATGCTGCAAGGCATGCAGCTGCAAGTAGCTGTTACGTTTGGTCGTGGCAGAGGAGCATGCAAGAGCGTGTATTGTAGTAGAGTGACAGGTTGTGAATGCTGTTGGAGACATTGATGTAAAGACCTTGCTAAGGCAACTGCTCGTACGATTGGTTGTGGTAAAGGAGTGTACAAGAGAAGGTGGAATGTCAAGGAACGCGGGTGTTGTAGTGGGGTACTGTACGCCACGAGCTTGCCATTCAGTCCAAGACAATAGGATCAAGACAATCGTAAGCTTGACATGATAGGTTGACGCAGGACAGTCGTTCACAAGTGGTAGCTGTACGTGAATGGGCCAACAATTGGAAATGGGTGGAACAGACAAAAGAAGCGGAGAGAGGAGGAACCGGAAATTCATGCACTACCAGACAATGAACACCCAAAGTCATGGGATTGCCCACCTCGAACCTGAAACTTTCACACAAGATCCTTTAGACCACATCGAGCAACTTTGTTCTAATAAAGATCCTACACTTTATTTATACATTTTGGATGGGAGGGTTTAATGCTGGATTGACTATGCACGTCGGAAACTGGTCTGCACCGGATTCATGGATTTATCGAAATAGTATACATTACCTTGGGATTCCACATCTCATACTTGAGACTTGGTCAGAAGGTGCTCTTGGATATGCTGATCAACTCTATTCATATAGCAACCACACGCTTCATTATGAAACTTTTGAATGCGGGATGCTCCAAATGTAGACGCTGCATATCACTGCAATGCAACACACACTCTTTGACTGCATTTATCATACAAAGGTGATACATTTGGTTGACCTCTGGTTCATTGGGCAATGGCTGATTATCTCTTGGTGTCACAGTACTAGCATCATGCATATCAAGGGCGGGAAATTGTTGCTACATATGGTATCCAAGCAACACTAGAACATCATTCTCAGCAATGAGCATATTACTGCAATCCACTGTAACAGCTGTCATGGTATCCAAGCAACACTTGTTTTTTATAACTAGGGCATCGTTCTTTGCCATGACCATATTACTATGATTGATATCCTGCACAATAGCATCTATATAAATGTCTTTGGGGAGAAATGGCACAACAACTCGATGACAACGATGGTTTTATGATGATATAAAAGTACTTGAAGGTTTTATTCTAATACTACAAACATATCTTTTATACTATCGGAATGTCTTCTCTTGGTTCACAAGGACAATCCTTGATCCACAGGACCAACCGCGAGAAGGTGGAAGACAACTGATCCCAAAAGGTGGTTGATGAAGCCCCGGATATGAAACATTCGTACCAATCCCCAAGCAGCCAGCCAAACCGTTACTGAAGGGGGATCTCATAGCAGGAAGCTTTGAACCAAAAGACAAAGCCATCGCCACAGAGAGACCAGTAACTCCTTGTGAATGCCTCATCGCCAGTAACTCCTTATGAATGCCTTGTCCCAGAAAATAAGTTATGAAAAAGCGGTGGGCAATAAGCTGTGCGCAGCATGGAGGGATTAAATTGTTACACCAAAGTCGTAGGCCAATCAACGAGCGGTTACGTGGACAACGATTCACACAGTGTAGTTAGCACCCAACCTCTCTATTTTGCTACCACTCGCTGGTTAATCGTAACGAGATAACAGCTCGCATATGTTTAGAGTTTGCTGCGGGGCAGTGGAAGCTGGGTTACCGTCGCGACTTGGCTGAAACAAATGACACCTTGAACCGAGTCACGTGACAAAAGGCAGAATGGTTGCTCGAAACGATTTCACGTGACGAGTAGTGGATGGTGTTTTGAAAGTGATATAAAAAATAATATAAAAGTGTAAAGGAGCATGCGTGTGTGTGATGGGATAATATGACGTTGCGTGGATTGAAAGTATGACTTCGTATATGAATATGGGCATGCCATAGTTAAAAAAGGATGCTGCTGCGATTTTTCAACTGCACCCTTTCCTTCACTCTTTTTTAACTTTTCTTTAGTATTAGAAAGTCCCTCTCGCTCTCGGTACCCCCAATTACCCGCTTACCACCCTCACATTGACGCGCAACGGAAAAGCCTGTCAGCGGAACAGATCCCACTAATAACCACCATCCTCTACATGGTATGATGTGCTGTGTACTTGACTCGATCACGCTCCCTGCACCTGGGTTTTACCCGTTGCGCGTAATGTGCACACTTTTGAACTTTTTCTCGCATCCCCAAAACATCCCCCTCTCTCACTCTCCAAAGTTCTCAACTTGCGTTCTTTTTCGTATTCCACAAATTAGCGCGTGTACCAGGACTAAGACTAATCTTGCTCAGGCAAGGCAACGTGTACTTTATGGTTTGCACGGTGTCAAGCAAAGAGCATACATATCATTGTCATAAGCCAAAGTGCATAATATCATTATCATAAGCCAAAGTGCATACATATTATTATAATACCTTGTCCTCCCCTTGTTATTCATTCCCTGAAATTTGTATCAAACCAAGTTTTATAATATAGATCATAGTTGTAACCCTTTTATGAGCTTATTACTATTTTTTGTCGTACGTATACTGTATCCAACCCTGCCACAAAAAAGCCAATCCTCCCCTACTTGACATTGCCTGTATATGTATCAAAAACATTCTTCATAAAACTCTCCTCTCTTTTTTGGTCGTCGAGTTGAAAGTAATATGTGGTATCATTGTATAACATTTTCTGTTTTCTGCTTTGGACAAGTGTAGTGTTAAAAGAGTGTGTGTGGTGGTTGAAAGGGATGATGTGCAGATCAAAGCCCCAACGACACATTTCCTTTTTTAAAAACGGTATGTAAAAGTGTCATATCATTCATTGAATCAACACGTTCATAATGGGATATGCAGGTATCGTTTATTCCAATCATGGGGTGATAGTAATAGAATCATAGCAATGGTCCATGTTATACAAGCCAGCCTTGATATGTGGAACGCTGAACATGTTTGACGTGTGCTTGTGATTGGCCCTGACCAGAAATCATGCGCGTGTTCCAGCAGTTTCCTTTATCCACGTTCTTCTTTTCACTTCCTTTGAAAGCAACAATACACCATGCCTTTGGACTATAGCAAGTGGGACAATCTCGAGCTCTCGGACGACTCTGATATCGAATGCCATCCCAACGTCGACAAGAAATCCATGATCAAGTGGAAGCGTGAAGCTATTCATCGTGAACGAGCTGAACGGAAGGCCCAGATTAGCCAGCTCCAAGAGTTCATTCCGATGGAAGAATGGGTGCTGCACCATCTCAATACGATTCGCTCCAAAGATACCACTGCCGAAGAGACCCTCAAGGCTATCCAACGTTGGCTCGAACTGGCTACTCAAGAAAACAAGCATATCGTTGCCGTGGCAGCTTCAACCAAACCAAACACACCACCATTGACTCTGGGTGAAGCACTCGGATCCATTTTGAAAGACATTACACCTGACAAGGAAAAGGAACTCAAGGAACGTTTGGATTCTTTACATACCTCAGCTACTTCAGTGTTGGAGCGCTCAGAGAAGGAATTGGAACGTCTTAAAAAGGAGGAGGGCAAGAAACTCACAAGTGAAAACATGTTCCATGAAACATCGAATCGCACGGTAAGAATGAGGTGGGATGTCGTGGTGGTATATGCTTACTGACATGATGATATAGATTCTTAATTCATCCAAGGATCAACCAAAACCATCATCATCCAAACCAAAAGCAAAGGAACAAGTCATTGAAACATTGAACCCCGGTGTACAAATGAAGGATTTGGTAATGTCATTTGGTTCAGTGGTTGAGAAGGGAGTTTATACTTAGACAACGTTTTTAGTCTATCCATGATAAGCAACAAAATGAAGCGGATGAGGAGGATGACGACAAGGATATCGAATTATCCAAGGAGGCTGAAGCATTCGCTAAGCTTAAGGGATTCGAACCAAGCTACAAGCATCTTATGAGATATCCTGAGATTATCAACGAGACCATGTCTGATCAGATCTTGGCCGAAGCATTTACCCAGCAACTCAAGGGCAATGAGGACTTCTCCCGCAATTGTGTGATTCAAGCCTTGACATTACAATATTGTGGACAGCTTGGAAGTAATGGTTTGAATGTTTTCTTTTCAAGGTATGCACTATTTGAAACATATATGCGATTGGATGGCTAATGATGGGCAATAATAGAATGAATGGACCAAATCAACAAGCACGCAAAATGTTTTTTGATGATGTGGATCGAACATATGGTCGTATCAAGGTGCGATGTGCTGAGATTGCAGCTGAACAAAACGCTGGCGTGGAGACAATTCAATTGCAGGCTGCTGAAGATGGCTCACCTTTAACGATCCGAGTGCCTGACCCCAATAAGGAAGAGGAAAAAGAAGCATACAAGGTGTTTGAAGCCATGCCACAAGCTTTCCAGGATGCTCTTAAAACGGGTGAACTCGACAATCTCAACAAGGTTTTGGAAAAGATGTCCGTGGAGGATGCCGAGACATTGGTGCAAGTGTGCTCTGAATACGGATTTTTGGATGTGGGAGAGCAAGTCATTGATCAAACAAAATGAGATGGTTAGGTAGTTTATTGTTTATATTTTCATTGTGCAACAACAATCATTAAAATACAATGATAAGCATCATCATTATAAAAAGTAAAAGAGAATGAGGCTTCTTATCTATGGCCCGACAGTGGTAGATTCTTCTTGTGTAGATTCCACCTCCTTAAATTTTTCTTTGTCCTCTGGAGCTTGTCGAGGAAGCACCTTTTTCTTGGCTTTAGTGCTTGCACGTAAATCCCTGACAATCTTTTCAATGGATCGACCTTTGGTCTCGGGAACAAAGATATAGGTGATGATGAAGGCAACTGTGCCGACACCAATAAATATACAGAATGTATAACCAGCAATCTCTTCAAAGATAATTGGAAATACAAGACCAATCACAAAATTCATGGACCAATTCATGCATGTGGCTGCAGCACTAACAGCTGAATTGGCATAGGTTGGACAAAGTTCTGAAGTGATCATCTACACAAAGGTAATCAGTATTGTATATCACATGACTTGCTTTATGCGAAATTACCCATGGGATAGGACCAATGCCAATAGCAAATGATGCCACATAAAGGAACACTGCGACGACCAACAAGGCCGGAACTTGGAAACGATATCCAAGGACCAATAACATGGAAAAGATAACACATCCAGCTAACGAAAGCATGACCAAAGGACGACGACCCATGCGGTCAATGAGAATAACCGAGAACAGGGTGGCAACAAAATTGACACCTGTAGTAGCGATAGCCATGTACTTTGACATGTCGGGATTGAAGGCTTCTGAAAAGATGATGGTCGAATAAAACATCACGGCGTTCATACCTAAGCAACAAGATCTTAGTTACGATGATCTCTCGTCTCTGCCAACCTAGAACTGACTTACCGATCCATTGCTGAGTGAAGTGCAAAAAGAGTACAATGATAGTGATGTGGCGCACCAAGGAGTCAGTAAAGATGCCAATCAACGACAAGGGTTCACGGTTGTGAAGTTGCGTTTCGCCATGAATTTCTTCTGATCTTTGCTTTATCTTTTCGGTAGCGGTTGCACTATCATCATGCAACGCTTCTTCTTCCTCGACTGGATTGGATGCAAATTCAGGATCACTTACTGTGGATGCAGCTGCTGCTGGTCCAAGTTGAGCACTGACAATTTCGTAAAACTCAGCATCAATGGATGCATTCTTGCCACGTAAACGGTGCAATGCAGAACGTGCATCCTCAACTCGGTTCACAGACACCAACCAACGTGGTGAATCGACAATCGTCACAACCAAAAATAGCTGTACAATAGCAGGAATACCCACCAAGCTGAAATTGAGGCGCCAAAGAGGTACCGTAGCAGTAGGCAAACCAATGACAGAAGCAAGTAAGATACCAATGACAATAAAGAATCTTTTCATATCACATGGTCAGCTTATGTATTGAATAAAAAACGGGTATACTCAACTGATGACAAGTGCCCATAGCACCGCGTGCTTTGATGGTGGAAATCTCTCCTATATACGTGGGGATGCACACCGAACCAAGGCCACACGATAAGCCAGCAATCAAGCGTCCGACAATAAACATGCCTTCGTGTACAGCAGCACCCATCAATACACCGCCCACGATCCATCCAAATGTATTTACGGCAATGGCCTTTTTACGTCCTAGATATGTCTGGATGTATCCACCCGAAATACCGGCAACAAGACCACCCACGCAAAAGGAAGATACAGCAAAACCCCTATGGTGGATGTTGCATTAATACGATACTGCACACATGACAGCACCTCCAAGTCTTACCATAACGTGGTGTTCATAGGTAAGCAATCCGGCATCCTTGGATCGTTAATATGGGCGTTACCATTTGGGCAATTGTGTGTGATATCGCCTGGTACGTTGGGTGAACCAATGACCCAACCATTACAAAACGAGCCGATTGCTGCTACCAGCACACAATAAAACATGTATCCTGGTATGTTGATTTTACGCGAATCCATGGTTGTTGCGTGTGTATAGGATAAAAGAGAGGAATGATGTTTTGAAAAAAAAAAGAGGATGGGTTGAATGTAGGGCCCCCATGGGCTATACGGTTCAGCAGCAGCAATATCCCATGCTATCTGAGACAAATTTCAAGGTAAAAGGGCATGGCCCCCCCTCCCATTATTCATCATTTTCCACAAAGTAACTATAACCCCTGCTGTCATCATTTGCAACAATGTCTCTATGGCATGGAGAAAAGCTTCTTGACAGAATGCATCAATGACGCCATTTTGAATAAAAAGGACACGTGGTTATCTGTTTTGGTTTTGGTTTTTTATTGACACCAATATGCCACGCAGGGCGAATGACCCGCATCGTGATGAAAGGCTTAGACTTGTTGGGGGAGGAGGAGGCATGTTTGTTACATCCAAGGATGATATCTAACAAACACATGTATTATAGAAATGACTCGTTCAACAACAATAATAATGATGGTGATGAATTATATATATGTATCCCCGGTCTACATAGATATGCAGCCCAAGAGACAGGAGAAGGTGGTGGTGGTGTGTTGCCCCGCATTTGATAAACAAGGGCTGCAGTTGCTATCCAAACGACATCGAAACAATGATAACAAAATGCAATAGTCAAAACAATGTCCATGCCCAAACATCAATGGTACGACATAAAAACCCGTGCGGCTGGGTGCAACTCTGTTACTGCTTAGCCATCCTCATCAGATGATGATGACAAAATGTGTTCGTTTTGAATATGGGCGTAATTGAGGAAGGATCTGCGACAAAGAAAAAGAGATGACCTGCATCATGCATATCGAGGAGTCGTATGCATAACAAGAATGCTGTTGAAAAATAAAAGAGAGAGAGAGAAAGCAAAAGAAAGAAGACCAAGGCAACTGGTGATAATCATCCAACACAAAAAAAGTTACACAATGGGTGAACGTGTACATGTGTGTAACCGAGTGGCTCCCTTCGGACATGCTATGTCTTGGTCCCGACATTGACACGCAGTCGCATTCATGGCATCCCACATTTGATTGAATGCATGCGCTCTATGCATCATCTTGCTACTAGTGTAGAGGTATTATATCCACAGGGATAGACAAAAGAGGATGGGGATGGAAGTATGTATTATCATGACAGAAGCCATTTTACCAACAATAGCAGCAACATGCAGCAGTAATATATAGAGTAGCGATGAATGATAAGACGACAACATGAAGATAACCAATTTGGCTCATGTAAATGAGATGATGATACACACCGACAGGTTGACTCTCCTCTCTCGCTTTCGTTCTTTTGGGGGAAGACCCCTTTCTAGAGCCCCCCTTACATTTTCTTTTTTTCGGGAGCCTTAATTAAATAGTTATTTGGATGGTAGTACTGAATGCCTTTTTATACAATGGGATGACAAGAACGGGTGACCAGACCGAGAAAAGATCAAGTAGAATAGAGACCATGGTTTGATACCATGCTAAACAAGACAAGATGTACATGTGAAAAGTGGTTAGTAGTAGTATGAGACCAAATGTGAGTAGAAGAGCGAGTGAGAGAATATGTGTGTGTGCACCGACGCTAAAGATCTCTCTCTCTTGCTCTATTTTTACCATAGCGAGTGGAAAGATTGGGATGCGGAGGATGTGTTCCATTTATGTCAGGTCAAATCAAAAATAACCAAAGACCGACAACCCACCCGCGCGCGATCCTTTCCCTTCTTCCTCTTTTTCCTCCTTTACTTGTTTGCCCCCCAATCGCACATCTCTCTTTCATTTCTGCCATCTCTTCATTTAATACCCTCCCCCTCCCGCATCGCAGCCAGTGTATGATATTTTAGATGGGAAAACAAAAACGGGACGGCGCCAACAAGACCGATCTGGCAACCCTTTCAAACTTGACAGACGACTCCATTTGCCAATGTTTACGTGCTCGCTACGACTCTTATCAAGTGTATACTCGACTTGGAGCTAATCAACTTGTCGCTGTCAATCCATGCAAACCACTCTCTCTCAACGACGATCAAACGGGTTTAGAATATGTCGCTGCTTATAAGGACACCGATGCACAACAACGAGTTCCTCAACCACCTCATATCTTTGACCTTGTCAACCGCGCGTACTTTTATATGAGAAGAACAGGCAATGACCAAGCTATCGTTCTTTGGTAAGTAGAAAGGAGAAGGAAAATGGGAGGAAAAAGGGTGGTCGACTCACGTTCTCTCTCTCTGTCTTTTTTTTCCCCTGAACTTTTTGTGTGGGTGAACAGTGGTGAATCCGGTAGTGGCAAGACCCAGATCCGAAATTTGGTCATCCGCCATTTGGTACGACTGAGTAGCCACAAGAAAGAATCCAAAGTTCAGACTCAACTACTTCATTCTTCTCTGGTCCTCGATGCTTTTGGCAGCAGTAATAATGGCCCTTCGTCTTCTTCTCGATTCGGTTACTATGCTGAAATTCAATTCAGTGAAAGAGGTCGTATGGTGGGAGCAAAGACCATCCATTACTTTTTGGAAAAGGCTCGTCTCACGCAGAGGAATGAAAACAACTTTGGCGTCTTTTATCAATTGGTCGCAGGAGCAACAGCCGATGAAAGAACAGCATTGCAGTTACAAGAAGGCGCTCAATATTATTATCTCCCATCATCACGTCCTGTCAACCCAGCCGCAGCTACAGAAGCATACAGTCAACTCAAAGCATCTCTTAAACAAGCCGGTTTTAAAAGAGAACACATCTCTCGCATCCTCCAACTACTCGCTGCCATCTTGCATCTCGGCAATATCACTTTTATGGATTCAGCTAATAGCCAGGATGCTGCTTATGTCAAGAACACTGAAACATTGGATCTCGTAGCTGATTTCTTGGGTGTGGATCCACGTGCTTTGGAGAATGTGTTGGTGTTCAAGACAACAATGATTCGAAAGGATGTCACCACATTGATTTTGGATGCTGAACAAGCTGCACGACAACGAGACGAATTAGCACGCACATTGTACTCGCTCTTATTCTCGTGGATGGTGGAACGGATCAATGGAAAGCTGTGTGCCGACGAGCAAAAGTTCAATAGCTTTGTGGGCGTGCTCGATTTGCCTGGTGTGGCAGCAGATAGCAACAATTTCCATGCATTCTTGGTCAACATGGCAAATGAACGTGTACACAACTTTGTCACCACGCAACTTCTTTTCAACGATGTACAGAATCAGTTATACGACGCTGAAGGTGTCCAATATATGACACCCACTCGATCACCAGCAAGCAAGGATGTGAATGAATTGCTTTTCAGACCCTCACGTGGTGTGTGCGCGTTGATGAGCAAACGAATGGCTGGCGAGGATTACGAGTTGATGGATGCAATGACAAAATACAACAGCAATAATACAGCTTTCACATCAACCACCGTTCAAAATCAACGCAAATTCGCTATTCAACATTTCCACGGCGAGGTCACCTATGATCCACATGGCTTTACTGAGGCCAATCGTCAGGATCAAGTGGCTGTTGACTTTGTATCATTATTCCGCGGAGGTGAAGGCATGGCAGCATCATGGAATTCTTTCTTGGTTGAACTATGGGAGAACAACAATATCAGCACAGAGACTCATCCTCGTAATCAAGATGCCGTTGTATCAGCACAAGAGAAATTGGCACGTGCTCCTTCTCGACGCAAGAGTCAACGCAAGGCTAAAAAGGATGATGCAGCAGCTGCTGCTGATAAGAAACAAACCAGTGTCGTCGGCAACTTGCAAGTGGCATTGGATGAATTGCTTGGATCCTTACAAGAAGCCAATCTCTGGACAGTGTTTTGTATTCGACCCAACAACAATCACACGGATCAATTCGATGGTCGATACGTCATGCGTCAAGTTCAGTCTTATGGGTTGACCACTTTTTCAGAGACTACACGTGTACAATATGCAGTGTCTTATACACATGAGGAGTTTTTGAATCGATACGCCGTGCCACTACAATCGTTGGGTAGTCGAGATGCTGGTCTTCCTCGAGCACAGATGGAAATCATTGCACAACAACTTGGATGGACTGCTACGGATGCAGCTGTGGGCACAAGCAGAGTATGTATCTATCATTTGACAACTTGATCATGACAAGAACAAGTCTAACACACATATATTACAGGTATTCTTGGCTGATGAAGCATGGCGATCATTGGAAGATAATTTGCGAGTGCTTGAAAAGGACGAGCAACGACGTAATAAGGACGCCAAGTCAGCAACGGGTGCCATGCCAGTTGATGATATGATGGATGATGCAGGCTCAACAGGTGTTCCACGCGAAATGACACATGACCAAGAGCAATCACTTTTGAATCAAGAGCATGTGCCAGCTGGTGATATGCATGGAGGACCCTTGATGCCACCACCCGTGGGGCGGTTATATCAACAAGATGACCAGCGTTCTTTCTATTCTGAAGATGACTACTTTTATCACGACAACGGCAGCCGGTATCAGGACAATGAGGATTCAGTATACGGATCAGAGAATTACGCACACGACATGATGATGAGACAGGCACCACCACAAGAAAAAGAAAACTTGGATGAGACCGAAGAGGATGAGACAAAACAATCACCAGCTCGCAAACGATGGCTTTTCTTTGTATGGGCAGTTACATGGTGGATCCCATCCAAATTCCTTATTTGGTGTGGTCGTATGAAGCGCAAGGATGTCCGTATTGCTTGGCGTGAAAAGGTGGCTCTTTGTGTGATTATTCTGTTTCTTTGTGCATTCGTCATTTGGTTCTTGATCTTTTTCGGTGAAATCATTTGTCCGCATCAGAACGTTTTCTCAGACAGTGAACTGCAATCAAAAAGCGACAAAGACAAAGCATATGTTGCCATCCGTGGCGAGGTGTTTGATCTCACAAAGTTTGCACCGCATCATTATCCTAGTGGTATCATTCCAACTGACTCAGTACTCGAATATGGTGGCAAGGACGCTACCGATCTGTTCCCTGTTCAAGTATCAGCATTGTGTCAAGGCACCACCGGTGAAGTGTCACCTTATGTATCGCTCAATTATCAAGTCAACCTCACCGACGACAATGGCAAATACCACGATTTCAGATACTCATCAGGCATCTATCAACCGGATTGGTACTATCAAAAGATGACCACTTTGCGCCAGAATTATAAACTCGGCAACATGGGTTATGAGCCTAAGGCTATCAGTGACCAGGCGAATGGCGAGACTACGATCAATGGTGTCAAGACCACTCGCAAGTGGGCTTATATTGATAATCACATTTACGATCTCACTCAATACGACATGGGTGGTCGTTTTGCTGCAGCACCTGATGGTCAACAAGCACCTGCGGATGTGGATGTCAATTTCATGCATGATCAAGTGGTGGCACTCTTCCGGCAAAAGTCAGGCGAGGATATCAGTGAAGATTGGAAGAATCTTGCCATTGATCCCCAGGTCAAGGAATGGCAGCTGGTGTGTCTTCGCAACTTGTTTTATGTTGGCATGCTTGATACACGTACATCCGCCAAATGTAAATTCTCAGAGTATCTTTTGTTGATCGTGACATGTTTGCTCTGTGCCGTCATTGTGTTCAAGTTCTTGGCCGCTTTCCGTATCGGCAGCACGCGTGTTCCTGAAGAGCTTGACAAGTTTGTCATTACTCAAGTCACCTGTTACACGGAAGATGAGGAATCTTTACGCAAGACAATCGACTCATTGGCTACGCTCACCTATGACGACAAACGCAAGTTGCTCTTTGTTATTTGTGATGGTATGATTGTTGGTAGCGGTAACGATCGACCTACACCTCGTATCGTTTTGGATATTCTTGGCGTGGATCCTCAAGTCGACCCAGAACCATTGTCATTCGTGTCGGTGGGTGAAGGTCAAAAACAACACAACATGGGCAAGATCTATTCTGGTTTATATGAGACGGCTGGCCATGTCGTACCCTATTTGGTGGTCGTCAAATGCGGCAAACCCACTGAGCGACAAAAGCCTGGCAACCGTGGTAAACGTGATTCGCAATTGATTCTTATGGAATTCTTGAACCGTGTCCACTTTGATGCACCCATGACGCCGTTACAGCTTGAAATGTTCCATCAAATGAAGAACGTGATCGGTGTCAGCCCACATCTTTATGAATATGTCCTCATGGTCGATGCCGATACCGAAGTAATGCCCGATGGTTTATCATTCCTCGTATCATCCATGGCACACGATGCAAAGATTATTGGTGTTTGTGGTGAAACTCAGCTGAGCAACGCTAATGCAACATGGGCAACTATGATCCAGGTATGTCTTTTTTTTATATCGATAGGAACATGATAAGCTAATCTCACGGCGTTTATAGGTTTACGAGTACTTTATTTCGCATCACATGATCAAGGCATTCGAATCATTGTTCTCGACAGTAACGTGTTTGCCCGGTTGTTTCACCATGTACCGTATTCGTACTGTGGATGGCAAACGCCCACTCTTTTGCAGCAATGAAATTATCAATGACTACCACATCAACAAAGTCGATACGTTGCATAAGAAGAATTTGCTGCATCTTGGTGAAGATCGTTATTTGACAACCCTTCTCCTCAAGCATTTCCCCATGTTCAAGACCAAGTTCGTATCAAGTGCCCAATGTAGGACCAATGCTCCTGATTTGTGGAATGTGCTTGTTTCACAACGTCGTCGATGGATCAACTCGACTGTGCACAATTTGGGTGAATTGATCTTTTTGGAGCGTATGTGCGGTTTCTGCTGTTTCTCGATGCGTTTTGTGGTGATGCTCGATTTGATCAGTACGCTGGTGATGCCTGCCATTGTTGGTTATCTCGGTTATTTGATTTACAAGCTTGCCACGATTGAAGACACGGTTCCCATCTTGACCATCATTGTATTGTCTGCTACCTATGGTCTTCAAGCTATCTTGTTTATTGTCAAGCGCAAGTGGGAGTACATTGCATGGATGTTGATTGGTTTACTCGCTATTCCAGTCTTTTGGTTTTATATCCCCATCTACTCGTTCTGGCACTTTGACGACTTTTCATGGGGTAACACGCGTGTTGTCGTTGGTGAAAAGGGCAAGGCTATGGCAGTTGCTGACGAAGGCGAATTTGATCCCAAGTCGATTCCTACCATGACATGGTCGCAATACGAAAAGATGTTGTTGGCGGATGATTATTGGAGTGATGGCATGTCTCAAGGTAGTGGACGCAGCAGTTCTTATCGTAGTCGCACCCCTGGTCCTGGTGGATTCAACGGTGGTGGAGGTACTGGATCGGTCTATGGTGCAAGCGCAGATACCTTGAGCGTGTACAACAATACCCCAATGCAGCAGTATCATCCTGATACCGGTAGCGTGATGATGCCATCTTCAGCATCTATACCCATGATGCCGTATGCATCACCCCAACCATTCAATATGCAAATGGCACGCTCGTCTATGGCTTCTTTCGGTCAAGAACAATTCCAACAACACCGTCAATCCGCTGCACGTCCTTCCATGATGATGCCTTCTTCTGGTTCAGCTTACATGATGCCAGGCTCTGTTCATGGTGGTAGCCAACAATCACTCTTGCTTGAAGATATGTCACAAACACAAGGACCATCGAATGAGGAAATCTTTGCCGAAGTCAAACGCATTCTCGACTCGGCTGATCTCACCAAGGTCACCAAGAAGCAAGTCCGTGAAGAGCTACAACAAGTCTTTGGTGTCCCCATGGCAAGTAGAAAGGATTACATCAATGCTTGTATCGAAAATGTGCTTCAAGGTCACATGTAATTTGGACATCCCAACATTTCTCTGCAACAACTACTACAAATCATCACTCACAAGACTCCATTTTCTTTTTTCTTTTCTGTTTCTCAACACACACTCACACTCACACGTCCCTTGTATTTAATCTCTTCACACTTTTTTTCTTTTTCTCTTTCCATCAAATAAAAGCTTGCATCTAACTCTCTCTCTCCTTTAAACAAATAACTTGTAATCGTGATGTAATATGACGTGGGTTTATGTACCACCAGGAATAAAGTAAACAAAGCGTAATATATGATATACATGGATGATATCTAGGTTAGATCAATGGGTAATCTATCAAGGATAGCACTAGGTGATAATCTGAATTTCTTATGTTTGCGCTGGTCCTCGTTTTCATCATCGCCTGTTATGATGGGTACATGTAAACCACCATCTTCTTGTTCGTGTTGTTCACCTTCTTCCTCTTCTTCTTCGTTTTCGTCTGGCTTTGTAAGAGTAAGCTTGCCAGTACCCACACGCTCAGCTTGTCGTGCATCATGCGTGATCCATATACATGCATAGTTTTTCAAATCATTCTCAACCTTTTCAGCTGAATCTGGGTCCAATGCAGAAGTTGGTTCTAAGAAAAAGCAAAACCACAATCAGGCTCTCTTTCCCCCCTTGACCCTGCTTCCTCCCTTACCATCCAACAAGAGAATCTCTGGCTTGAAACAAAGAGCAATAGCTAATGCACATCGTTGCATTTCACCTCCAGAAAGATTGGACCACTTTTCTTGAAAGTGCGATTCGCTCAAGTTCCAGCGCATGCCAATTTCGATAGGGTTACCAATGTTCTTCTTTTCCTTTTGACTGGAATACTTTTTGACGAGATGGAACAGATCCATGGGATTGCCAGGATGAGCCGAGGGTCTTTGAGGAATGTACATGACTTTGGATCGCCAGATGGGCACGCCATAATCCTCGGGTCGTTTACCATGCAAAGTGGAATATCCACTGGTGTATGGAATCAGCTCCGCTATGCATTTCAATAGGGTTGTCTTGCTATATACGTCAACCGACGTAGGACAATGTTAATGCAGCCAATCCCCAACGACACAGCCTTGACCTTTTCACACGCACCACCCTAACCACATCCACTATAACCCTTACCCTGTACCACTGGGTCCCTGCAACACAAGAATCTCGCCCTTTTTGTTCAATTTAACATTGATATCCTTGAACAGCCACCTTCCACAGTCATTCAACCTCATGGAAATGCCATGAGCTTCAAACAGTGTCATTGTATAATGAAAAAAGGGAAAAAGCAAAAAAGGATGGAGGGGAGGGGAGTGGGAGAAAAAAAATAAAGCTAAAAGCACCCGAAGGAGATTTAAAAGCACCACCAGCACCACCCAACATTGTTTGTTTCTTGTCTCTTTTTTTTCTCACCAATGTCTTCCTTTGCCATATCCCAACCAACCTGGGTGGGCAATGAGCCTTATGCCCCTCCCTCATCTCGCACTCGATCGAAGCGCAAATTAGCTGCATCTCCTAGAACACATTATGGTAAGAATATCCACGCGTCCTTTTACTTGCTGGCTGTGTGTGAATAAGGTTTCGCCTTTTTGACAGTATGCATTATTCTTTTTTTCAACAGCAGCAGCAGCGACAACAACCGTATCCCATCGACCCACGAATACCAATGCTATACGAAAGGCAAGCAGCTTTTCATTTTCTTTTGAAGCGTTATACAAATCCAGGGCGAAAGTGATGACGGTCCATATGTCATGTTGCATGCATCCTTCTCTCTCTGTATCTCTCGCAGCATCCAAGCTATAACGATAAGGATGGTCATTTGATCTTTTGCGCCAATACATTTCTGGATGGACGATGTAAGTTTAGAGGGTGGGTGCATCAATAGATGAGAATGGGTTTATTCATAGAATGGTGATCTCATTAGACAAGACAATATCTATCGTGGGCAAGGGGACTTATGGTCAAGTCTTCAAGTGTTATGACGTTGTTCTCGACAAGCTGTGTGCTATCAAGGTGATTCGTGCCATACCTAAATATGTAGAAGCCAGTCGAATCGAAATCCGTATCCTGCAGACTTTACGAGAACACGATCCAAGCAACCAAAAGTAAGTCTATACAATGCAGGGTTCTTTGTACTCATAGTTGGCAAATATACACATTAGGAGATGCATTCAGCTTCGTGCAAGCTTCCACCATGATGATCATGTGTGTATGGTATTCGACCTGCTCAAGATGTCCGTGTACGACTTTATGAAACACAACCATTTTTTACCGTTTCCGCTGTATCATATTCGATCCATGGGTCTCCAATTACTTTCAAGTGTTGCATGTAAGCACCACACAAGTAATGGCAATGATATACTTGATCTTATTCTGCGTAGTTTTACATAGGCAAAAGTTGATCCATACGGATATCAAGCCTGAAAACATGATGCTCAAGGATACGAATAGCAAACAACAACCACTGACTGTTTTTGACAACGAAGCCAATCAGCCAGTAACCGTGCAACGCCAAGTGCTTCTGAATGCGGATATGCAGCTCATTGATTTTGGATCAGCCACGTTTGAAAATGAATACCATTCAGCCATTGTTTCCACACGTCACTATCGAGCTCCCGAAGTCATTCTCAATCTCGGTTGGTCTTATCCTTGTGATATCTGGTCAATTGGTTGCGTCCTTTTTGAATTATGCATCGGTGAACCTCTGTTCCAGACAAAGCAAGACCATCAGCATTTGGCCCTCATGGAGAAAATGATCAGCCGTTTTCCTACTCACATCATGAATCATCCAAGGTATACTTTTTATTCCAGTACAGTAGCACAGAAACAAAAGGCTAATTCATCAATGCATATAGGGCAAAGAGATACTTTGACTCTAGAGGACTTGTGCGGACACCGGATGAAGCTGACATCGATGACATTGAGACGATACAAATGGCCAAACCCCTTCACGTAGGTGGTACATACAGCTATATATATATGATCTAGGCTTACCTTGTTTACATTTTACTAGACTCAACTTCCACAACAAAACTCTTTACCATACAAGCAATTTGCTGATCTCTTGTACAAAATGCTCAATGTTGATCCCAATACCCGTATCTCGGCTGAACAAGCCTTGCAACATCCCTTCTTTACCCAGAAACCTGAACCCAGTTTTTGTCTTCGATAACTTTTTTCTCACAAATCAATATATCCCTCTCTTTTTGGCTGTTCAACTTATTAAAAATACCATGTCCATGTATTCATTAGATGGCTTTCAAACATTACTCTATTTACATAATTGCTCTAGATAGTCATAATCCGGCCATGGCTTCATTTCACTGTTGCTGTAGAATCCCATAAGCTTGAGACTACAAGACGCAACAACAAAAGTGTATCAGTAAGAAAGATCATTCTGATAAGAAGGATGTACTTACATTGCCGGTGCAGGAGATGGTTGTCTGGTACATGTTTTTGAAAGAAGTGAGACCGCCAAAAAGATCGTGACAAGGACCAATTGTTGGATAGAGGTGTGGGAGGTATGTATGAGCTTCTTCAATGGATCCACCTTACATACTACAGAAAAGATGGTGAGCCTATTTCAGATCACTGCGTCTTATCTTCCTCTTTACTTACAACTTGTCGATCACTTGCTGTAGTAAAGTCAATACGTCTTTGTGGCCGGTGCAGCATCCGGGAGGTCCTTAAGATCCTTAGCTCGGAGGAAAGGGCGTACGCGACCGAAATCAATTACGCAAGTGGTGTTGGCAATGCCAGTGGGCCATATGTAGTCTACCTTCCTGTAAAAGAATGAGTCCACTCGAATAAGTGTGAAGCCAAACACTTACTTGAGCTGCCATACATCGTTGTTGGAAAGATCACCCTTGTAGAGAACGTAGGTGATATGGTGTGCCAAAGGAGGTTGCAGGTCCATAAATGGTGGAAGTAGTTATAGACATCACCGCCATGCGAGCTGTAGTAGAATGAGCCAATCCAACCCTGCAGATGCATCTTGGAAGGTAGTTACATCAAACGACCATATGAGTATAACCTTCATGAAGCAGGATTGGGATTTACCTTAATGAAAGAGCCAAATATCACAATGACAACAATGACAATGAAAGTAGGATAACAATGAAGCACTAGAGATCATCACAAAATATTAGCACATGGATCGCTCACTAATGACGATCATCCACCGTGATACTTACCAAGGCCTTTTGAAGTTGTCAACAATCAAAGAGCGATATGATGGAATGGGACATATATATATATATATATGCATGGTGAGCGTGGGTATCCTTGTGATCAGAAAGAGTGATAAAATGCTCGCTGGGGATGGTGAAGCTGATAGATGCAAGGAGTTCTTCACAAAGAGGCTTGGTATTGTGTCATTCTATTCTTGGTTGCTGCCCACCATAATCATCCTTCTCCGTGATTTGAAATAGCTGCTTCATGCGCTGACTCGAGTATCGCATCATCCATGGCTGCCAAACACCTCTCGTCAATTCAGTCCTATCGATCCACATCCTCAGCCGTATCCACATGATATGATCCATCTTTCATGTTGACGACGCGCCAAGTATTCGCCTTGATTCACATCACTGCATTGATTGATCCCATCCGCTGTAACCATGCCAGATCCCAGAGGTTTGTAGAAATGAATCCCATAGATTGCTGCCTTTTCCCGCCTGGCTGTTCAACCAGACGAGCATTGCTTGTATTGAGTTGTACTTGGTAGCTGATGTGGTATCCCATCCATAGGAATCCGTTTGTATTGAAGCAAGTTGCTGCACGTAAATAAAGCTGATGCTATACAATGGCTATCTGCTGTTCACGTAAAAAAGGCTGCAAGGCAGGTTGCTGCAAGTAGCTGAGACAATGGAATAGCACCTGCTGTTACGTTTGGTAGTGGCAGAGAAGTGTACAAGATCGCAGTGGAATAGCAAGGTTTTGAATGCTGTTTGAGACCATGAAGTCAATAGCAACTGTGCAATGAATGCTGTTACGTTTGATTGTAGTTGACGGAGTGTACAAGAGAAGGTGTGGAGTGTCAAAGAAACGCGGGTGTTGTAGTGGGGTACACACGCCATGAACTTGCCATTCAGTCGAAGGCAATAGGATCAAGACAGTTGTAGGATTCACATGATGGGTTGAAGCAGGACAATCGTTCGCAGATGGTAGTTCTACTTGAATGGGGCAACAGTTGAGAATGGGAGGAGCAAGAGGGAAGAAGCTGCAAGTGGAAGAGCTAGAAATTTAAGTTGGTTGAGCTGTCAAGCATATTCATGCACACTGTAAATTGATCCATGATCTTGAGATTGCTTACTTTGAACCCCCAAACTTTCACACAACATGCTCTTGGACATGCTGATCAACTTTGTCTTAATAAAGAACCCACACTTCATTTGAAAGTTTTGAATGGGAGGGTGTAATGTGGGGTTTACTATGATGGACTGAAATTCCGTACCCCGCCCGGATTCACGAAATGCCATTTAGTATGCACTTCCTTGGGATTCCCGATATTGAACTTGAAACTTGGTAAGAAGGTTCTCTGAGTCATGCTGATCAACCCTATTCATTTAAAAACCGTATGCTTCATTATGATGTTTCAATGAATCGGACGGCCCAAATATAGGACGGACGGAGCGCAAGTAGGGTGCATAGTGCACACCCCCGCAATTGTCCATCTCCATCGTGAAACTTGGTCAGGCGGGTGGGCTACGACATTCTGAACAACTCCATTCAAATTAAAGTCGCAGGCTTCATTGTGAGAATTAAAATGGGAGCGCCGGACGTTGAACATGCAGGAATATATGTAGGGTGGACGGCCCATGACTTTGAGATTCCCTTTTTTAAAGATGGAACTTTCACACAAGATGCCCGCAGGCATGAAGATCATTTTCGTTCTCATAAAGACCTCATACTTCATTGGAAAATCTTGAATGGGAGGGTATAATGTGGGATTCACTATGACCGACGGAAATTCCGCACCCGCCCACATTCATGAAATGTCGATTAGTATGCATTACCTTGGGATTCCACATTTCGAACATGAAACCTGGTAAGAAGGTTCGCTGAGTCATGCTGATCAACTTCATTCATTTAAAAACCGCATGCTTCATTATGAGAATTTTAAATGCGGGACGATCCAAATATAATAGAGACGTAGTAGAGTGTATAGTGCACACCCCCACGATTGTCACCTCCATTGTGACATTGGTCAGACGTTGGGCTTCGACATATTGCTCAACTTCATTCAAATAAAAACCACACGCTTGATTGTACAGTTTAGAGATACAGACACTTTTATGGTTTTACATATGCTGAAAACGTGATGCTATATGACAAGTGGTGTTTGTTGATTGGGAAGTATCATGCAAATGAGCAGTGTTACACAAACACCTCCCTCTGCATCTTCGGCTCTATCAGGGTCTACCCACTTGACAATGAGCAAAGGCCACCTTTCATATAGCATCATCGTTACAGCATATGTAAAGCATAAAGATGCCCATATCTCTAAACTTTATAATGAAACGTGGGGTCTTCAATCGAGCAAAGTTGCTCGTCGGGGTGGAGCGCACCTTGTGTGCAAGTTTCACGATCAAAATTCATGAGGTTGACCATGACTCACGTTGCCTGGTGGTGGGATTGCGAAAACTGGGCTTGGCCACCACGATCGTGAAACTTCTACACCAGATACTTTCGGCTCGGATGAGCAACTTTGTTCTATTGAAGAACCCACGCTTGATTGTAAAGTTTTGCGTTAAGGGCATCTTTATGTTTTTACCATACTTTAAGTGTGCTGCTATATAAAAAGTGGTCTTGTTTCATTGGCAGTCGCCTCGCTCATATTAGAGCCTAAGATGCAGAATGATTGTTCGTGTAACTAGCCGAGAGTAGGGGGCGAGTTGAAGGGTCGATCCTATTGGTGGAGAGTGCATGATCGTGTTGAATGGGATCTTCAACTGCAGTGATGCTCAGCGTTTACCCTAACTGAACACCACCCACAACGTACGTGCGATACAATGTGCATAGGGATAAGATACACAAGGGAGACTCTCACGTTGGAGAAAAATACATAAAACGCGGTCGCCAACCTGTCCTTCCTTCAATACCACTAGGGTAAAAAGCGCTTTGACAAAACCGTGTCCATCCGTACCCTACGGTAAGAAGTTGGGAAGAGAGCCTTATGTTTATTTGTCGTCGTTCAATGGTTTATAATACGCATGCATCTCTAAGCTTACAAACGCATGACCGTGTGAGAGCTACTAACGGTCTCAAGCTACATCACAACAATCGATGTTGTGGCCTATACGCCTGGAGCAAGGCCTGCCTATGATAACCTGTATGCACCTTTTTTTCAAGTAAATCACGGTATGGTTAATAATCCAAAAGTGATCACTGCACTCGGGAGTGTATTTTCTGGCAGTGAATGAAGCGTTAGATGTAAAATTTGCTTCTCGAGAAGGTCGCCACGGCAGTACCTGTGATCCATGGTGCGATGCCCATGTAGAAGCCATTTGAGTCGCAACCCGTATCCTACAAGCATTACGAGAATACAATGGCACCAGCAATTGAATTTGAGTTATACGATGTAGGGCTCCTTGTACTCGACCTTAGTATATACATGCATTAGGAGACCCATGGTTGATGATTATGCGTTCATGGTATTCAACCTGCTCAAGGATACCAATAGCAACAAACAGCGGCCATTGATTGTTTTTGACAACGAAGTTAATCAGTCAGTAACTGTCCAGCGCCAATGCTTTTGGATACGGATACGCAGCTCTTTGATTTCGGATCAGTCAAGTTTGAAAATGCATATCACTCCTCGGCTACAGTTGTTTCCACATGTATCGAGCCCCTGAAGTTATTATCAATCTCGGTTGGTCTTATCCTTGCAATATATGATTGATTATTTACGTACTTTTAAATTATGCATGATTGAACCTCTGTCCCAGACAAAGCAAGGTCATTAGCATTTGGCCCTTATGGAGCAAACGATCAGCCGTCTTCCTGCTCACATCATGAATCATTCCAGGTACAGTTTTTATGCCATTGGCACAGAAAACAAAAGGCTCATGCATCAATTTATATACGGCAGAGCGATATTTGACTCTAGAGGACTAGTGCGGACACCGGATGATGCTGACATCGATGGCAGTGAGACGATACAAATGGTCACATATAGCTATGCCTTTTCTTATTTACATTTCACTAGACCCAACTTCCGCAACAAAACTCTTTACCATACAAGCAATTTGCTGATCTCTTACATCAAATGCTCAACGTTGATCCTCATATCCGTATCACGGCTGAACACGCCTTGCAACATTATCATTGTTTGCCCATAAACCCCGAATCCAGCTTTTGTCTTTGATAATTCGTTTCCACCAAACGAATACAATCCTTATCTTTATGGTTGTTAAACGTTTCAAACATTGCTGTTATCCCAAACTTAGTGAGGGGAACCTAGCAACAGCCTAGCGCCTACATGTTGATCACGAGTAAATTAGCACGTGGTGATCGGAAAGAGTGCCGAAGGATATTCATGGATACCTTTCCCGAGGATGCACAAAGTGGGACAAGGAGGCTGGGGCGGGAGGTATTTAATTGTCGTCTTGCATGAGGTTGAACTCAACAATGAAAAAGGTGGTCATCTCATCTCGTGTCTTTGCATAGTAACGAAGTGGCTATGTAATCATCCGATTTCAGACACACAATGAAATACGCAATACAATGAAATCATTTTCTTACCTGTCCATCCCAATACTTGAGAACATCGACATCCAACATAGGTAAATGTACCACAAACTATGCAAACAACTAGATTCATGAGAAAATGCAATGGATTCATGAATACCAACATTTACAGCTGACCTTATTGAAATCAATGTATGGATTTGTGAAGAGCATACTCCACACTTGATCAGGTTTCACAGCAACATCCTGACGATGGGCCGCATTGGCAAAGTAAGCCCGACGATGGGTGGCGTCTGTCAGGCCTTGTACGACACTTGAAACATCCTCGTTTATGACCGAGCGACTGGATTCCGTTGCTACATTGTTCAAATCGGCATGCTGTACTTGAAGTCGATTCATGGTGACGACCAATGGAGAAAAAGCACGAGGTTGAGATGCGTACAAGTTGGCTTCCAATCCAGGATCGAACCAATGGGCAAAACGTAGTGCTAAGCTAGTACCCGTGGGCAGCCGTAAAGCTCGCTCAAATTGATTGCCAAATAAGATATCATCTGCTGTCATTCCTTGTATAAGAAATTTGCCGGTTATTGCTATGCAGAATGCATTGTTGTTGTTGTTGATTTGGTCGAGTAAGGTGGAGGGAGGCTCATGATCGCGGATATGAACGCTGATAAATCCGTCAAATGAATCATTTTGTACTGCAGTGGGCTGTGTAGCATTGATCGGGATTGGGCACAAAGTGTCGATCGAATTACCAACACGTACTTGAAGGCGAGGCATGTTTAGAAGCAAACAATAGTAACAATAAACATGGATAAGGAACCGAAAGAGAGCAAAAGTATATATGTGTGCGTGTGTGTGTGCATATGTATGTATGTGTGTGTCTGTATAAGGATGGATGTGATTGTTGTTTCAAACAGCTTTTACCTGATTTGACATAACAATGATATCACGCAACATACACAAATCCAAGGTAGCCAAGATGTTATGGGTATGGACGTCCTGCTCCTGCTCCTCTTGGCATGATAGGCGATACCAGGAGTTGTTGTTGATGTGCTGTGGAATCTTGCATACCCACCCATCGGTATATCCGGTACACATAAGTCCGCGCGCCTTATTTGTGGCCCTATTCAGCGCACGCTCTGCATACAGGTATAAAAAGGGGAGGTTCCCTCTTGGCCCATTGATAAAGTGAAGGAGAAACATCTAACAACATTATCATGTCCTCTCTTAATATTCTTTCACTACTTGACAACAAGCATATTAACGCTTTCTTTGACAACCCATCCCGTGCCCAATCCGGCATCATTGCTGGCTCTGTTGCTATTGTTTCCCTCTGTGCTGCTTATTCACTTGGGGTAAATGATATATAGAACAAAAGGAAGAATGATGACCCACTGACACCAAATCCCGTTTTTCATTTCTGTTTTCCTTTCTTTGGCGGGATAATTATTCTAGTCGCGATTAAGAGGCAGCAACAATGGTGTGCCTTTGGTGCCTTACACATTCCCAATCATTGGTTCTACCAAGGAATATCAAGCTGATCCACAAGCTTTCATCGAAAAATGGACAGCCAAGCTTGGTCCAGTGTTCAGAGTGCATCTTTTTGGAAGGGTAAGTGTGGAAAAAGCGGGAAAAAGTGCGCGGTACTTGGGCACCGGTAATCAAGCTTAGTCCTCAGGGGGTCTAACCTTAATTATATAACAGATTCATACAGTGGTGTCTGATCGTTATGTACGCGAGGTCTTCCTCAACAATGATTTCGATTTCCTCAAAGGCACCGGCAAGGTAAAAGTTTACATAATCGTTCCCTCATCACATGTTAAACTTACATGGTCTTAGCGTTTTGATACCTTGTTGCTGACCGATACAACATTGGAAGATGTTGATATCGAGGTATTCCGCACGGTGGTCATGAAGCATCTGACCAAGGAAATGAAGCACTACACCCCCCGTGTAGTGGAACATGTATGTGTCATGTGCTAAAAGATCCAGGGACCAGTTTTCTCATCGATGATAACACGTGTGAACATGTAGTTAACTGCTGGTGGTGATGAGAAGCTCGGCGATGCTACAGGTGTGTGTGTGATCGCATGTTACATCGGAGACAACCTGAGAACTAATTTTGCATTGTATAGAACCCAAGGAACTGGTACACCTGTTCCCTTTGTTACAGCACATGGTTGCCAAGGCTAGTGCATCCATTTTTGTGGGCACCGAGCTTGCAGCTGATGATGCTGTCGTTGAAACATGCAAAAATATTGCAATTGATATTGGCAGTGAACTTGGTCCAAGCAGCTATATTATGGATGCGTTCCCATCGCTAGCACGTTTGCGTATGTGGTATATCGGCAAGTACGGTAAGGCTATTAACAAGCACAGACAACATCTGCTCCATGCACTTGGCCCTGTCATTGACAAGCGTTTGGCTGCTGCCGAAAAGGGAGGCGATTGGGATAGACCTGTAAGTTCCTTTTCCAATTGTTCAAATGCCAAATCAATACTCATATTTGGGCTACTATTACTATAGCAAGATATTCTTCAAGATATCATTGAAACCATCAATCTCACTCTCGAGAATCCAAAGCGCCATATCCTTCCCGTAAAATGGCTCCTTGCTCTATTCTTCGCTTCAATTCACACCACCAGCGAAAATTCAACCATTGTCCTTTATCGTATTATGCAAAATCCAGAGATCATTGACGTCTTGTTGGAAGAGCAAAACGAGATCCTCGAAAAGCACTATGGCACCAACATTGATTACAGTGATACCACCAAGTTATTCACTGGTGAAGTGATCAAGGAGATGGTCAAGCTTGATAGCGTATGCCGTGAAGCAATGCGTTCTCGCAACTCATATCTTGAACTTCCTCACACATATGTTGGCAAATCTCGCATCACTTTGTCTTGTGGTGCTGTGATTGAACCAGGTATGTAATGTAACAGCTATGTGCAACGAAGAAAATAGCCACTTTATGTTGACTTGATTCTCTCTTTAGGACACGATGTATTGATCAACATGTGGGGCAACCACCGTGATGCTAAGATTCAACGCGATACTATTGGTGATCATCATGACTTTAAGCCTTTCCGCTTTGTTGGTTTGGATCGTCAATCAACAAAGATTGGTGATGATTTCCTCATGTTTGGTCAAGGACGACATGCATGCCCGTAAGTAGATTCCTATGGTTAATCCACATTATCCATGCTCAAATATTGTGGAATCAATGTAGTGGTCGCTGGTTTGCAATCCAGGAAATTAAGACAATTGTGTCTGTGCTTATCCGATACTACAAGCTTACCCCCAAGGGTCCGATTACCTTCCCTACACATCCCCGTATGCCCATGCCCACCGGTGAAGTCATTATCCAAAGGAGACAAGAATAGATCATTCCACCGACTATATATATGTATGTATTATGCAATAGTAGCATATAAAAATAAACCATCTTTATTACATATATTGGTAAAATGTAATCACGCCAGATGATTGACGCGCCAAATGCAATACGGGTTGTATCATCATCCAATATAAAACAATAAGCGTTTATGATCAGTGAGCAGTAGCACCATTAAGCTTATGCCCAAGTTTGGGAATCTGAGTTGATGCAATGAATGTTATTTAACACAGCACATGCAGAGAGCCTCATTTACCCAGCTTTCCAGCTACTTTTATTTCACCACCATATCTTTATGGACTATTCGAAACGTCTCAATGAGCTTATTGAACTATGCCAAGACACGTGGGTTACATTACAACAGCGAGAACAGCAGCATGAGCGCAACCTATCGACAGGCCTTTTGCATCAAGCAACACACGACTTGCATCTCGGCATCAAGAAGCTCGTGCAACTACAGAATGAAGTCGATGAAAATGGAGCGGTAGTCAAGGATTCGACATGGACTGAGAGTACTGAAAGGACCATGGAGGATGTAAGACGTCAACTACAGCGTGCTACTGCTGGTAAGTTTCATTATTGGGGCATGTGGATGGGTGGGTGTGGGTGGGCCTATTCTCCTTTAGAGAGGGGTTTCTTTTCGAGGAATGCTGAGTTTGCCATGTGTCACATTTCCCACCAGTAGTATTGTCGGATAGCAACAATGCATCATCATCAACATCATCAACAACATTATTGACGCCACCTATAAAGTTGTCAGCAACACAATCGACTCCTGCATTAACGAGCAGTACTGCATCCGTTTCAACTACAATGTCATCTTCACCACCGCTACTGCTTTTACCAGAACGGTCGGTGGGCTCCAGTGCATCATCCATCTCGTCTAGCATTATCAACTCTCAGATACCCGAGGAACAAGACCCATTGCATGATCATCCAAAACCATCATCATCCACCAATACACAAAACACTGAAGAACGCTCATTTGGACGACGCTCTATCCATGTAAGCATTGTGGAAGATGAAAGAAGGAGTATGACATGTCATATGATAACACAAACTATAATACATAGGCAGAAGAATGGCCTCCAGTACAACCTTCTACTTCTACCGCACGACGTCTTCGGATGCTACCACTGTTTAAGGGGTTACAATCCACACGATCCACGCCATTACCGGGTGCTCAGGCTCAAATCAACTTTTTCAAAGATGATAATGAAGGAGGCCGTAAAGAGATATTTGCCTGTGATGCCATCGTCAATCAGCCCATCAGGATAGGTGTCGGGTGAGTAAATGTCAACAAGTGGCATAGGCTTGGTTATGCTAACATTGTTTATTGCCTTGGATGTAGATATGGAAGCTATATCTGCTATAGTTGTACAGTGCTCAGTGATAAGGTAAAGAGGATTGTTTGGATGGGTGCATGGCAAGAGACTCAACAATACTATCCATGATCCAGGGACCACCGATTTCAGTACGTAAGCGATATTCGGATTTTGTTGAATTGCGAGAAGAACTTGTAAGGCGGTATCCACGATTGAAGAGCAGTATTCCCAAGCTACCTCCGAAAAAGGTGGTTGGTAAGTCACTTGCATGAGTTATCCGTGTTCACTTTAGCTAATATGATTTTTATAGGCAAGTTCACACCAGCATTTGTGGAGCAACGACGCCGCGACTTGGAGTACTTTTTCAAGTATGTCGTGCTGCATCCCACTCTTGGAACCAGTCCTATCATCACTCAGTGGATCGCACCTTGATTACCATTTGTATCTGTATTATAATTTCATTGTACCCTGTACTTTTCTATTTATTTGCATAAACTGGATGGCTTCTCATTGAAGGATGTTGCTAGGTTGTAAAAGGGCAATTGGGAAGGGAACAGGCTACGGAGTATGGGCAACAGTAAATTCTCAGCATAGTCGGCATTTGGCTCGCGCTTTTCGTCTTCCCCCCACACACACCAGCTTTCTTTACACTTGTTCAACGTTCATGGATCTTGACTCATCACTGGACGACATTATTGCAAAGAGGGGAAAAACACGGCCCCATTCTCGATCACAGCCATCGCAGCGACGCCCTACACCGTCGTCGTCACGTCGACCACCCACTTCCACAGGGTCAACGAGGTACAGCTCCAACGATAGCGGCCGATTAGGAAGAAGCACGCACCATGCTATCCATCCCAAGTCAAAAACTATCACCAAGTCTACGAGTGCGTCTTCAATTTTGAAACGTATCAATCCAGTCCCTGGAGGAGGAGTAAGCAGCATCTGGTTCGATCCCAAGTAGAAGCATGCATTGACCTCATTGTGAATATATATAGTTTGTCACCAAAAAGCCCATCTCCACCTCATCGCTGGCCAATCGTCTTGGACCAAAGAGCACAACACAGCAATCCAGCAGCAGTGGTAGCAACAGGCTCGATCCAGCCAAGATCGTCATCACCAAGTCAACAGGACGTCGAGGAGGAAACGAGGACAATGATCATCCTCGCTATGCTTCACCGGTAGCTCGGCATGATAGACGAGATTATGGAGCTTCATCGTCAGGATTAATGGAAACATCGCCAACCATGATCACAACAACATCACATCGCCATCAGCAACCATCCTCTTTTAATATTCGTGGGTTATCAGGCAGTGGTAGCGGCAATGGGTTATCTATTCGTGGTGAAGCAGGACCTAGCACTGTGTTGATTAGCAACTTGGATCCTGGTGCCAATGCAGAAGATGTCAAGGTATATACATATATATATATACAATGAATGTGAATCAAATGGTTGATTGTGTGCCTATTTTATTTAGACAGCATGTACGCAATTTGGAAAAGTGTATCGCACTGAAGTGCTATTGGATGCATCGGGTCGCTCATTTGGCGAAGCTGAAGTCGAGTTTGCTACAAAGGCAGCTGCATTGGAATGTATTCGAAAGTTGGATAACGAGATTGCAGATGGTCGTGTTCTGCGTGCTGTCTTAAGAGATCGTCCTCCCGTTCCTATACAACAACAACCACCACCTCGTATGCATCCTCATCCTCATCATCCACATCCACCTTCGCCAGCACCTCCAATGGGACATTTTGCCACACAAACATTGCGATCTGTGATAGCTCCCACCCGTTCTGGATACACATCTGCAGCCAGGTAGAAGCATTTCAATTATGCCCTTGATTGAATGGGTTCTGACATACACACATTGTATTTATAGTGCAACAGGCAAATTATATTCGGATCAAATGATGCAACAACCACCCCATCACGACTATGCTCGATTCCCACCCCCACATCCAAGACGTTATTGAAGCTTGTAGTTTTTCCCTTTTTGCATTCTCTCGCTGGAACTTACGTATATAAATAAATGAAACCCGATAGGACTATCAACAAAACACATTGCTCATTGTATTCATTGCTTCCTCTTATGTACTGGCTCTTTCCATGGCCCTTTGTCTAAAAGATGATAATGCGCACGCTTGGTTTAGTGGTGGTGCTCACAATGCGCTTGTGTCTTTGTCTCTTGATGAAGCTTAGGTTAAATAATAGCAACGTATAGCGTCTCTTTGTCATCATTCATTGTCCATGTGTATTTAAGCGCTTGCTTATATGGGATGGAGCATGTTACAGCTCTTCCATTCCTTACATTTCCTATCATTTTTATACATCTATTATCATCATTATGCGTTGCCGGCAATGCCATACGGTGCAATATCATGAGGAAAAACATCAAAAGTCAACTACACTCAGGTTCACTGCTGCAGGAGGTATGACAAATGCACTCATAAGAGATGTGTGTATTAAACTTGATATGTATTGTAAAGGTTGGTCTAGATCGGTGAACCGCCAGAGGGATGGTTGTTTCCACTGTTTGTGTGGTGAATTCGGATGTCGGAGACCTGATGAAATTCGACATCATGCAAGCTCTTGTAGAGATGTACCAGATCACCTACGACCTTCTACACGACGTTCGCAAAGAATTGCTCGTCGCAATGCAGCTGCTCCTTATGTTCCCCGTACACCTTCGCCTCAACAGGCACAATCAGGCAGTTCTCCTGCTGAAGCGACTAGTACAGGTTCATCGCATCAGCAACAGCAACAAGCTGGGACGCCTCCTGCTCAAAGCAGTGGGTCAGTTTCATCGCAGCAACAACAACAGCAACAATCAACGCCAACACCACCATCGAGTTCCGCCTCTGAAACAAGTCGACCAGTTTCATCGCAACCACCTCCTTCCGCTGAAACAAGTGGTTCTAGTACAACATCATCACAACAACCACAACAAGAAGAGTGGTTTTCTTCTGCTGAAGCAAGTGGTTCTAATACAACATCACAGCAACAACAGCAAGAAGAGGCTTTATCTTATGATGGGGATGGCGAATTAAGCAGTCATGGCTCTTTTGATACTGCATACGAAGGTGAAGCCGTTCCTACACCACCACTTCACACACCACCACCTCAAGCCCCTCCATTGACTGAGGAAGCACAAGCTGAAGTAGCTCGCATCAGAGAAATGCTTGTTCAATTGATCACTTCACATTATCGTAGAGTGGATGATCTTCCTGAAGCGGATGTGATGATAACATTTGATGTACGACTTGAGGGATTACGAACACCTGCACTACGAAGCACTCTCGATGTCACCCGACATGGTGCCAATGTTGACACTTTGGCGAGAATGATCCATGGTATCGTGGATGGTGTTCCTGGTGGCACTCTCCAAAACCTTCGTATCCATTATTACCCTTCCCATTGCATAGTCATTTAAACTTTGATGGTATATTATGTAAACACAATCACTCATTTAGTCGTAATGCCCAAATAAAGTCCCTTTCTTCTAGCAGTGTTATCCTTATGATTCCAGGATTGTATACATGCGCGGGAAAGAATGTAGTGTTTTCATTTCGTTTTGGGTTGTTTGTTGTATTACAATGGTGACAGCTACGAGAAAAAAAAAGAAAAAAAAACATTTTGGGGATTTTTGTCGATATATAAGTGTAAATGACCAGAAACGGATGTTGTCTATGATGAAGAAAGAAATAAAAGACAGGCGTGTGTTGTGTGTTGTGTGTGTGTTTGTGTGGAAGAGAAAAAGGGACATGACATACAGCAAAAAAGAAAAAAGGAAAGAATAGAAAGTGGTTCATGGAGATACAAATGCTCAAGGAGCTCCAGTTGCAGGGCTACTCACGCTACCCCGTTGTTTCTATGTACAAAATCGAATTAGTTTCATCAATGATATTCAACTTGGACAACTTACACCATGATGGGGCACTTTGTACGATTCCTCGGATTCCTTTTCGGGTGCCTTGGCATTTCTAAAGTCCTCAACAGACTTGTATTGGGACAACAGGCTGTTCAAACGATCACCAATCTTGAGCTCTCTCTTCTTGTCTTTGCGATAGTACAAGTATGCCCAGAACTTTTCAAGACCGTACAAATGACCATTCTCATAATCCGACAAGGTCAACTCTTGGAAGTCAGCAAAGACCTCCTTGCGATAACGCTTTTCAAGACCATAAGAGTAGAATCGGAACAGGCATTCGAGACCATAACTATATACATATGCATATGCTTAGTAAGTTCACATGATAGGATTCCCGCCCATGTATATAAATCACTTACCGGTAGTTTTGGTTTGCATCCTCAACAGCCAACTTTTTAAATTCATTGTACATGCGCTTGTTATAGTGATCACGAAGGAAATGGGACCAGAAACGGAAGAGAGTGTTCATTTCTTGGGATTGACCAACGCCCAAACGCTTACGTTCCTTGAGAGCCTTGGCATGGTACTTGTAATATTTGTGTTGAACAAAGCCATTCTCACGTAATAACTCGTGGCTGGGGTGCTCAAAGTGGGGGAACGAATGGGCCATTTCCATAGAAGTAGACAATTCATGCATGGCAGGCGATTTACCATAGCTGGTAGAAAGAATATCGTTGGGGTTGTAGTGATAGGCCTGGTCGCTCAACAACCAACCCACATGGCCGTGATCGTGATCTTTCCTTGAGCGAGGAGTTGAACCATAGAATGCACTACTGGGAAGGGATTCAGGTCGAACAGGGTAGAATCGAGCGCTATTCTTGTTGGATTTGATACTATGATAATAATATCATGGATTAATCATTACACTTTTGTCATGCAATAATAATAATAGACTTACGGTGTAGGATCGACAGCGGTCTTAGGAGCAGCAGCAGCTTCACGTTGCTTAGCACTTGAGCTGAGCTGGGCAAATTGCTCAGGATCAATGGTGCCAACCTTTTCATTGGGTCTATTGTTGAAGCCAAGACCACTCTCGTATTGGTAAAGACCTTCGTTGATCATATCGGTGATATCATCATTCATCTTGGCACGATCGTATGAGGTGTGGGTGCGATCACGCTTGCGCTGGGTAACGATCATGATGCGGGCAACGGTATCTTCATCGATTTCAAGGTCATCATCCTCAAATTCAGAATCATCGTCCGACAAGTAGTACTTTTGCACAGTGTTGGGGCGACTATCACCAACCCAATCGTCATCAAACTCGAAAAGTTCATCCTCATCCTGATGTTGAACCGATTTCCGACGTTGTTCACCATTGGCAGGTTGTTGTTGTTGCACCTTGATGGCAGGGTTGCCAGAGGGGGTGGGTCGAGCAAGTGAAGCCAAGGTTGGATGAGCTGACGAAGAAGATGAACCAGGCGTTTCCTTGACGACATCAGCAGCAGACTTTTGTGCACCAGGAAGAACCCATGTTTGCCATCCTTCGCTCTTGCGAACCTTGTCACCCTTGACTTGAAGAATCTTGCTTTCTTCCATTGCTTCACGCACAAGACTGACATCATTGGCCAATGCCTTCACGCGGTTAAAGTCGGCAATAAGTTGGATGCGTACGTAACCTTCAGGATCCATCTATGAGGATACAACGTTCGTTAATACTTGTTTTCCTTTCATCCGCTTTCTAATCCAACTAACCTGGCTACGCAAAAACATATCCTTGCAGAGATTGTCAATGCTAAAGTAGTATTCACTATAACACAAGGGTGAGCAACACATCGAATCCATTCCTTTGTCATACACATACATTTGTTGAAGAATATAGTACTTGAGAGTCTCGGCATCGACATTGATGTAATAAGGCTTGGTACGGCCATTGGCATGATCGAAACGACGATGGCTATTGAAACCACCACGACCTCTACCACGACCACGACCACGGAAACCACCACGACCATGATGCGAAGTGGATCGCTCTTGTGTAGTACCGTTAGCTGCTGCGGCAGATGACGCATCCGACTTGGAGCTGTCAGCAGGTTTGGTGGATGCTGCGGTTGATGAAGATGGTGACTTGGCATCAGTTGTAGTGGTGGTAGTAGTAGCAGTAGCTTCCTTTGACTTTTCTTGAGTGGTAGCATTGTTGGTAGCTGCTGCTGCAGTAGTGGAAGAAGCATCATTGCTGGTGGAAGTAGTACTGGATGAAGAAGTAGTTGGAACAGTAGAAGTGTTGGCATTCGACTTTACAGATTGACGAGGAGGTTGGCTGCTACGGCGTGGCTTTCTTCCAGAACGAGCACCACCGCGACCAGAACGAGAACGACCATTGGGTGCAGGAGTTGAGTGAGTGATGTTGGGAGTGATAGGTTTGCCTCGTCCCTTGCCTAATGATCGAGATAAAGTAAGTATTCTCGGCAAATAAACCATCTCATTCCCGAGAATTCTTATTCCCACAATCCAACTTACTCTTGGGAGCAACAAACTTGGGTTGTTCTTCTTCAACTTCCTTTGCCTTATCCAATGCTTCTTGAGGTGCAGGCCATGAAGTAGCAGGAAGCGTGGAAACTACACATGTCAAAAAATAAGGTTGAATTACCCCGTAATGAAAAAAAGGGCCGTGCTTGCCGTCACAATATGACCCAAGGCATGCCAACCGATATATTCAAAGAGAAAGAGAGAGCGAGAAAAAAGTAACATACCATCAGTGTTTTCCACAGCAGTCGAGGCTGGTTTGGTTTCAGTCGTGGTGCCATTTTGCTTGCGAACCTGCCAAACATTGACAGCAGGAGCTGGTGCTGCTACGGTCTGTTTTTCCGATGCTTCCGGTTGCTTGTCAGTGTTGTTGCTGTCATTGGTAGACTTCGGAGCGTTTTCACCGTTGGTAGTTTGCTTAACAGGCTCCTGTTGCTTCAACTGTTGTTTTTCAGGCGAATTGGCCGAGTCAGCAGTCGATGCATTCACCATGGTTGATTACAGAAAGGGAATATAAAAGGTTGTGGAGGAGGGAGCACTGGGTGAAAAAGAGAGTAGTCGCCTTTTTTCCAGCAAAAAAAAGAGGGTGGCTGGTGCATCCGCAAATTTATTCTGGCACAAGAAAAACACATGGCTAATCTTCCATGTGACTCAGAGTCCTGGCGAGTCAATGTCCACCTATTGTATATGTGTGGCTGGACCTGATTATATCTTTTATACATCGACCACTAAGATGGCGATCCATGTGGACCGTTTTTGTTTTCCTTCTATGCATCCAATGGTATGCTCTTTGTGTATATTGTATTTATGTTTGGGGATAAACGATATCGTTTTGAAGATGCTTGATGATGCATATTATGTATGAGACTCGAGTTGGCAACAAAAGAATGGATAGTTTTGTGGTCAGATGCTACGGCATCCCTATACGAAAGGGCGTTCTCATTACTAGAGGGGTGCTGCACTTTTCCGCTACTTTAAGTGCTGAGTACTACATCTGTACGACAACTTGTCATGCGGCGACCAGCGTTGCCATGTAGATACCTTAGATCAAACAACCCGTCAAAGGATGTTGAGACCATTTTCGAAAAGATGTTGAGGGTTATGGTTGCTGAGTGGTGTACATTGTTGATTGTCAATAATAACGAGAGGGAGAGGCTTCTTTCTCATAGAAAGGTACCATTATATAGCAAACATGATAGCCTATGTGGAAGATTGTCATAGCGATTACATGAAGTCAGCACCCCACAAAGCACATAAATGCACCATCATTGACTGCTACATAACTTTGACACCTCAACCAATCAAAAGGAACAATGCTACAGGTTGTTGGTGGAAGGACAATGTCGATATCAAAAAAGCGTTATTGGAATGCAGCATACAGCTTTGACAATTAACTTGACTACAAATAGCTCGAGAGCTGCACACTCAGCGTGTCTCATCAGCTAATTATGGCAACACTCTTATATGACGCTCATTATCATAAAAGATAAAAAAGGGATGCAAGGGAGGAGAGAGTGATGAAAGATTTCAAAGCAAGATCAAAGAAACAGCAATATGCTTATCCCCTGCTGCTGGTGCTGCTCCCACAAATGTATAATGAATGCCGACAAAAGTTGGTTTTTACCCCACCACCACCACCACAATGTTGTATACAACTCCAACAAGAACATGACCATGCATTGTGTGGTGGTGGAGGCAACAACATGTGTCGATGGCTACATACTACTAACGGCAAGACAGCAACCAAAAGAACCAACGACTCTCGCTACCCTATTCCAATTTCAGACATGAAGCTCCCTAATGTTGTTGCTGCCCATGGGCTTGAAAAGCTCACTCTTTTCATACAACCCCTTACTCGATGTCTTTATTTTCGCACCACAGGTGTGCCTGAAATATACAAATCTAAAGGTCTGGAAGGATCGAACGTCTACTCGTTCCTTTTTTTCCTTTCTTTCTTTTGTAATTGCACTCACTACATAATTGATTCGCTTGAACAAAGAAATTTCATTACTTTTTCCTTGTCGTCGCTGTCCCACACTACGGTCCTTAAACCCACTTTCTATCCTTTCCATCCCGCATCATTCATTTCTAAAATATCATAATATGGGATGCTGTCAACGGTAAGGTTGCATATATGTTTGCATCCTTTTGCATACGATGTTTACAAATACACCCTAGATTGAGTCGATGCTACATTCTCGTCACCAATACCCTATTTGCCATCTTTGGTGCTGCTCTCATTGCATTTGGCGTGATGGGGGCACAGCATCGTATTGAATCTTCAATCTTGATTCCAGTGAATATCTTGAAAAGTATGTAGGCTCATTGAAAACGGATGCATGCATACGCGTTCTGTATTCATTGACATTACATATATAGTGGTTAACATTTTAGGTATCATGATATGCTTTACAGCTGTTATTGGCATTATTGGTGGATTCTTCCCTGAACGTCAAGCAATCCATATTCTATATACAGTGGTCGTCTTAATTACATTGGTATATCAAATCGTCGTGGCAGTGATTGTGTATGATCAAGCAGCACATACACGATCATGGTTACATCATGCATGGGCAGAGGCAACCCAAGAATACCGATACTATGCACAAGAAAAGGTAAGCAGCAGTAAAGGAGAGAAGAAAGAATGAGGAGATGGATTGCAAGCAGGGGCAAGGTGGGTTGGTCGTAGTAGAGAGAGAAAAAAAAAAGAGAGAGAGATAAAAGGGATGATGATGATAGCTGGTGGGTGGGTGGTTGAGTGGGTGGATGATAGCATCAAGTGATATGACGTGGATTGACGTGGGTCTTCTTTTGTAATAGTTTTCATGCTGTGGATTCTCTCATCCGCGCGATCATCCGGTGGCAACAGATACGTGTCAACCCGACGATATAGTCAACTCAGCACCAGCATGTTTCCATCCAATGACTTATTTTGTCAAGCACAATTTGAAAATCATGTACATTGTGTTGTTTGCAGCATTGAGCATTCAGACACTAGCTTTGTGTAATGCTATCACCATGTTGTGTGCTCGTTTTTCGGGATCAGCCGACGACGACGATAACAACAACGATGAAAGTGGGCTTGTCACACAAGGTGGTAGAAAGGGGCGCTGGCAGCCCTCCTCTTGTGGTAAACCAACATCAGCAGCACCGCCACCGAATGAATCAATTCCATTGGAATCATTACCCTACGGACCACAACAACGCAAGAACAGCAAAACACAGCAGTATATAATGATCGATTCCGCCATATCCGGCAAGGATGCTGAAGACGATACACCACCACCATCCTATCATCGGCAGTATTGAAAACAAAAAGAAGCAAGGTGACACAAAACCGCGTGCTGCGTGTATAAAGGATATGTGATATGCATCACATTACATACACAGAAGAGAGTTTATTCCACGTTATTTCAACATTTGATCCCAACACCTCCAATCTTTGGTTACATTACCAATCCATGTGTGCCTGTGAGTGAGTGAATTGTTGTCCTTTATTGGATATTGTATACTATACTAGTAGTGGCTATAAAGACAATACGATACGTTAATTGTAAAGAGTAAGAATATGATGATCCAGATGGCGAGCTGTTTTTAGGCGGAGCGGGAGTGGGAAGGATGACAACAGCAAGATAGCAATACATAAAAAACAAGTGCCGAAAAAGATGACAAAGCAATGAGTGATCATGTCATGGCGAGCTATGTTGTTGTCTTTTTCTTTTGAATGAAGATATTACGATTGCATGATGGCATTTATATCCATCTAATGACCGTTACCCAATAAAAGTAGGATGCCCGTTTACCAGTAGTAGCAACATATAATCTCGTGCCACATGGGAAAGATCGTGCTTCCAAAGCCGAATGCGGCATGATGGGTGAATGAGCGAAGGACAAACATAAATGAGAATCAGCCATCCACTAAGAAGACACCTCTATTTTTGGTAAGAGCGGCCCCCCAGCTTCATTGCAGCCAGCAGCTTTCTCTGTGCCTCACACACTCTCTCTTTGTCTCTTGCAACATAACATATACACACGCATACACAACTCCTCCCCCCTTTTTTCGTGACCTGTATACTATAAAAGAGCGTTCCTTTCCCGTGGGCTACAATGAGCCTTAAAACTGCGTTTACACATCACCGTCGTTCACGTTCCAACATTACCCCTGGCGACCTGCCGCCTATTGAAACACGTCAATCTAGTTGCGACACCACCACCACTACTTGTTCTACTTCTCCTAATAGTAGCAGACGTAATTCTGACGGTTCACCACGGGTCCCAGTAGCTCTTGTCAACACTTCAACCCCTTCACCACCACCCGACATTAACATCTTTGCCCCATCACCCTCAGCCATTGCCAATACAGACTCTAGTCATCATCCCATGCCTACTGAAACCACGACTACCACAGTTGAAGAGAAATATCCGTCGTCTCGCTCAGCATCACCCATACCACATGTATCTGATCCACAGCCCACTTTATCCAGTACAAGTGCAGTCTCTCGTTTATTCGCCAAAAAACCTCGTTCTCGCGGCTCAAGTTTGTCCAATCACTTTCACAACAGCGACTCGGTACCAGCGCCGACGACTTCAGTATCGGACATCCACCTTCCCATAATGAATCATAGCAATACAAGTGCAACTAGACTAAGACCATCGTCACCATCTCCTCCACCACCATCATCATCTGATGCTGCTGCTGCTGTACCTACTCCTTCCTCAGTGAATGATCGTGTTGTTGCTGCTCCTGGTACTATTGCTTCCGTATGTGGTGTCGAACTTGCAAATGCAAAACGTAATCAAGATTTTCATGCACTCTTTCGAAGCGTCCCTGAAGAAGATCCCTTGATTGAAGGTAATGTATTGATACTCACAAAACAAAAATTCCCTTCTAAACAAGTCGAAAACTAGATTTTGGATGTGCTCTACAAAAAGAGATCTTGTTACAAGGCAGAATCTACATTTCAGAAAACCATATTTGTTTCAACGCCAATATTTTCGGCTGGGTCACCAATGTAAGTTTGGGTCATGTGTGAGTGCTATGTGTGTGTACAAGAAATGGCTGCTAATAAGATCCATTGGATAGCTCGTCATCGCATTCACTGATATCGTCGAGATTGAGAAACGTACTACAGCCCTCTTTATTCCCAATGCTATTCAGATATCCACTTTGCAAGCCAAGGTAAGGAAGGGAAAAAAGAGCCTAGCCGAATCTCATATCGTACTAACTCGATCCAATACTAGCATTTTCTCACATCTTTTCTATCCCGAGACCAAGCTTATGATCTCATTGTTGACGTTTGGCAGCAAACAAAAGCACCAGATAATGACAAGAATGAAAATGGAAAGGATCATTCACAATCTGCCAGTGACATTGATGATGAGACAGATACGTCATCCGACGACTATTCGTATACTTCATCAGAAGAGGATGATCAAGAGAATCACGATGATGATAATACTACTCATGGTAAGATAATAGGGGGGGAGAAAGTGTAAAGGTTGAAGGGGAAAGAAAAAAAGGGCTAGATACTAATGCTATAATTTCCACTAGCAGCAGGTGAGCAACAAGATCGTCAATCGTCTCTGCCATCATTACCGCTACGAGCTGGTCTTGCCAAAAAGAGCGACGCTGATGCATTAAGACGCCGAGCTATTTCGGAAGCCGGTCCGCAACCACCCAATCTTAGCTCCCTTGTTAGTTCAGAATCGGGTGTCAGTGCTACGGATACCAAGGGAGGTTCAAGATCAAGTACACCACCTGTGCCTCCAATACCATCATCGTTTGGATCATCCACAACAGCATCGTCACAGCAGGTTCATGAAAAAACTGAATGTGCTTGTCTCAAGTCCGGTGATCATTATCCCAAGGTCGTACTGGATCAAACTTTTCCTTGCACAATCGAAGCTTTGTACAACCTCCTTTACCAAGGCAGCTTTATGAAAAAGTTCTTGACAGAGCAAAAGAATACAGGTACATGCTCTCTTCTCTTTTATATACCCAGTTCTTTTATTCATCTAACTTTACATATATAGATCTTACGATTGGTGATTGGCAAAAGGATAGCAACAATACCGAAACGACACGTGAACTCTCTTATACCAAACCCCTCAATGGCTCGATAGGTAAATAACGTTGTGAGGTTTCTATGAATGAGTTTATTGACGTTGTTCAATCAGGTCCCAAATCCACAAAATGTCTATTGACTGAAGAGATTATGCATGCGGACTTTGGCGAATATGTCACACAAATCACTACCACACGGACACCTGATGTGCCTTCAGGAGGATCATTTTCTGTCAAAACCAAAACATGCTTGATGTGGGCTGGTCAAGGCCAAGTACGGATGCTGGTCACCGTATTGGTTGATTTTACGAAAACATCTTGGTTGAAAGGTAAAGCGTTGTTGTTGGTTGGTTGTTGGTGACGGGTTGGACTCATGCATATGGATATATAGGCACCATTGAAAGTGCATCCATCAGTGGACAAGAAGGCTACTATAAGGAACTTGACGCTGCTATACGCAAGCAATTATCCAAACCATCTAGTGGCGACATGTCGGATCGCAAAAAGCGAAAGCAGCGTAAAGGCAAAAGAAAGCATCGTCCCCAAGCTGATGCTGCAGCCACAGGAGCAACGGAGAATGCACAAAAGGATCAAGGTGTAGCTGCCAAAGCAATGTCACTTTTATCGGATGGTATCGGGTGGATGATTACCAATGCGTCTATGCCTTCCGCATCCCAGGCCACTGTATTTTGCATGTTGATGCTGGTCATCATTAACTTGTTTATTGCCAACAAGATGGCTCAAGTCGATCGACAACTGGAATTATTGAAACGTCATCCACCCTCATCCCTGCATCGCTATGGAAGACAACATCATGGTGCAGCAGAGAATGAATTATGGTCATGGTTAAGTAATATGGATCCTGACCATCGGCAAGAGGCCCGTGTTGCGTTAGAAAACGAGCATGATGCAATGTGGTCTGCAAAATTACACGAGTCACGAGCAGCAAAAGCGAAGCTAGATGAACACATGGATGATTTGGAACAAATGATACAGCGTGCTGGCAATAATATGGAACAAGTAACCAAGATGGTCAATCAGCAACGACAAAGAATCATGAATAATTGGACAGCTTAATTCCCTTCATCATCATCACCACCTCGTCTTTGTATATAGCGTTCCCCCGCCCCTTTCTTATTCCTCCTCTTTTGATAACAATGACATTGGTCTTTTTACCCTTCTCCCCCAAATACCTTCTCCTTTTTTTCACAATCTACACTGGGGCATTTGTTTTGGTTTAACAAAGAGTCAAGAGAGGGATATGTAAGACAAAAAAAAAACAATGGCATCGCCTTTATATAATTTAGTGGACAAGACGAATCGGAGGATGGATGATGCATCGGCAAACAAACAAAGCTGTACATGGAGATAGGGGGGGGGGTGGTTGATGTTGTGAAATTGAAAATCCAAAAGGCGTAAAGAAGTAAAAGGAGATGAGCTTGTTGATCGTGACTATTGTGTTGGACCGTTGCGCTTCAAGGATGTGAGCACTAAATATTATGTACACGTAATAGCGAAAGAGAGAGAGAGAGAGAGAGAGAGAGGAGACAAGAGAAAGCGAAGAAACATAATCTGAGCAAGCGATCAACATAACAACAAGGGAAATTAATGCGAACCTATGATGACGATGATGATGATGATGATGGTAAGTCATGGGTTATCTATATGTTTATCCAACTACATGCCATACACATACCTTGACGGAGACCTTCTTCACCTTGAGAGAGGGTGCCGAGTGGAAGTTTGCTGCCATTCATTTGCTTGATTTCATTGACAAGGTCAGGATTCTCACGGAGCACAGATAATTGACGAGACAAGCGTCCAATGGCGATCACTTTCTTTTTGATAATATGTCGACGACGTTGTTGGATGGCACTGAGCGATGAGTTGTGTTCGTTGTTGAGCAATTGGTCGTCTTGAGAAGTGGGAATGTTGAGGATAGCAAGCGACATGTTGTAGTATATTCACAAAGAGATGAATTCAATGGTGAAGGGAAAAAAAAGGTAGAATGAGATCGACTCTTTATATACTTTTTCTTTATAGCCCTAAAGCAAAGGCGTAATGGTGGGTGGGAGGTGGGCATTGGATAGGCGCACTCATTCACTCATCGGCTCTGCTCATGTGAAGAGAAGGATAAATATTGGGGGGGGGGAGCGGGGTAGTGGAAAGAAAGAAGGGGAGTACAAAGGGGAACCTGAAAAGAATGTGTGTGCGGAAGGATCGGCTTTTGGTGGAATACGCAGAACATATCTCAGGGCTCGAAACTTCCAATACACCGTTTGATTTGTAAACCTTCCTTGCCGCCTTCTATTCTTCCTTTGTATCTCCTTTGGTGTCTCACTTTACATTAAATCCATACACACATGCTTGCCTCTCTCTATGAAGAGGCCTTTTGTTTATTGGATATTGTTTTTGCCCCCATCCCTACTTGTACAACCAACAATCGACGAGAGTTTTGAAACATAGATGTTTCTAATGTTCTTGCAAAATGATTGATGCACGTATACATAGCATCGACGATTCTTTATAGAAGGCATACAAGCTCAAAAGAAAGGAGGCAATGCATAAAGAGCTCATGGTATCGCTGATATATCAATATTCAAGCAAAAACTTCCCCCATATCTTCCCCAAGGCGATTTGAAAAAGGAGATAAACGTAGGATATACAATCATTCCGCTGCAGTCAATGTCAACTATGTATGCGACAAAGAAAGCGCCTCAAAGCAGAGCGCCAATTTCAAATGTGTGTATATGTTTGTGGGGGGGTAAAAGTGCCTTTTTTCCGTTCTCAGTATAATAGACACACACACACTCTCTCTCTCTCTCTCCAAGATGCGACTGAGATGTAAAATACAATCAAGGAACAAGGGGGAATGGGGATGCATATTGTTGCATACCTATACACACACATCCAAAGGCGTCTTGACCCTTAGCCTTGGTTGTGCCAATGTATTTTGGTTTGGGTGCTAAAATGCAGGAGAATCGAATCATGTGCAATGGAAGATTCGTTGAAATGCTCTGCATGATGCTTGTTGTCTCTGTGATCGATTGTGTTGTGTGACGACCCACGAGAATTGTAAAGAAACATAGAATCATCCATAGTCATCATTATTTTGTCTCATTGACGGGCTTCTCTCAATATCATGAGACGCGCGATACGGGCTCATCACCTCTTGATCATCATCATCATTATATTGATTACATAAAAAAGATGTTTCTATGCACACATCTGCAGAACAACAAAAAATAGAACAGAGGCAAACGCGGGGGTGGTGTATTAATGTACGAGGGTGTGGTATACAAGCATCTATGTGCACTAACTTTAGACATCCTTATTAGCCTTGAGCACCATCTTTTTCAGGAACTTTTGCAGTACATGGCGCATGCGTTGAGGAGTCATGTTTGGAGAATGGCGTCGGACACGGTATTCAAGGCACCGGGTGACAATGTCTTTTGGGACAAATGATCGTTGAAGTTGCTCAGTAGAAACAGTGTTTTCCGCATAAGGTGCTGCGCTCGTTTGACTACTACTGCTGCTGCTTGTACTACTAACACGGCGATGTGCATCACGAGATGGTTCACGTACAGGTAGCATCACTGATGTAGCAGGGCGGCTGTAATAAAAGGAAGGTGACATCCAATTGGCGTGGGCATTCTTTTGTGTCGATGCAGAGTACCACGTTGGCGACATGGACATGCTTGGTAGGATCGTGTTGGTAAAAGATGGCTGATAAATGGGTGGAGGGGGTGGCGGAAGGGGTTGGCTTGTGGATGGATGGTTGCTGGCGCTGCTGCTACTAGTGCTATTACTAGTACTCGGTCGTGATGTTAGTGCTGCAATGGACGGTAAACTCGTGCTGCTACGTCGATTATCATGATCAGCTGCAGATGGTGAAGATACTGTGCTGAGCTGAGGAGATGACGGAGTCGATGTTCCTGATGTCGTTGTTAATGCACGATAGCTGCTGCGTATAGCAAACTCTGGGGGGATGATGTCAAAAATAACTTTCTCGGTCTCATGGAGTGATCGAATGGTTTGTAATATCTCAGGTACTATACAACAACAAGTACTCGTTACTAATCCACATCTTTCCTGAATAACTACCACCATCCTCTTACCATATATATATTCAAGAAACTCCCGGTTCTTAAACGTACGTCGGTCCTGCATCTTCCGAAGGATATTGTGCCAAAAGTTGGTTCGTGTACTCCAATATGGCCAGCCATACTGCATCAATACAATCATGTTGCCTGCTCGGTCATCCCATTTCATGGCCGAATCGATCGATGCCATTCCAGTACGTTGCTCTGATTGGTTGTCAAGGCTCACAATAAGGTGCTTCATGCATCGTACAACCAATCCCTCTTGAGTCACACGCATTAGTCCAAATTCATGCCCCTTGAATACTGTTGCCACAGTCCGACAATCCATTTCATCCGCAACAAAGTGCTTGGCTTCCAAGTCATTGGGAATTGGGAACACCGATAAAATGATGGCTATCTCGAGCGTCGATTGCTGTAAACTGCCCACAAGGAGATAAATCACGCTGATGTTGTATAGCACTCGGAACGCAAACATGAACGGAATATCATATTCTGAGCTGGCTTTCTGTGCATCCGTTTTCTCTTGCCGTCTCTGCACCTCAATGCGGTCACATATACTCTGCGAGAGATCGAGCGCTTTACCAAGGTTACCAGGTACCGAAGGCTAGTATCGGATATAATGTTAGCCATAAAAGTAGAACGCATAATACAAAATGCACTTACCGATGAAAGCGCAAGATCACTGCGCACTAATAATACTGAATTGTGTATGTCAAATGGGAGCTTATAGAGATCGATCACCCGGCATAATTCTTGTTACACGCTGTGTCATTAGTAAGAGGCGCTCTTTGACCCAGCATCCATTGTAAAAGAAAAACTCACCTTCTTCCCATCCTCCAAACACAGTAACCCAATTGGTTTTGGGAGATTTCATTGCTGCCCACTGCCACAAGTCAACAAGGTGCCGTAAACAATCACCAGCTTTGCTCAGTATTTGAAGTGCTTCGTCCACACCTTTCATACAATAAGCATTGAGCCCTTGTCCACGCTCTTCCAACATTTCATCCAATCTGGCTTTCTTTGTATGCCTCTCTTCGTCATCTTTGGACGCTGAATTATCCTCATTGTGCTCATCGATTGTGCGCTTCCTTGTGGAATCTGTATCATCGTGTTCAGTGCGCTGCAATTGCTGGAGCGGCTGTTGTTGTTGTTCTTGTTGATGAGGATCGTCGTCATTGCTTGATATCAAAGGCATGCTGCCCTTCTTCAATACGCCAGGTTGAATTGCACATATAGGAATCAGACAGGCTTTTTCATCTTGCGCACTATCGTCGACAACGCACACGGCTTTGTAATAATCATAGCCAAACTGCACAAATTGCGAAGTTGCTGCCATAAACTCGCACATGAATGCAACCAGCACATGTAAATCTTCGGGTCGTTGCCGTTGTTCTTCTCGTATTCCTTCTGCTTGTGCTGTAGTCTCATCCGTATCCAGCCGGATATTAGGTCGCTGCTCTTTCATGTATTGAAACCGGTTGGTGTGTGACAAGAAATCCAAACGTCCCAATCCTGCATATCTATTGTAATAAAGTCTAAATTTCCACGCCCTTGCTTGTATTCCTTGCTCCAACTTACCCACAACAATCCAACATGGCGCATGTGAATTTGACGAGCTCAGCCCAATCATGCTTTTGTATATAGTAACGTTGTCCAATAAGCATGTAGTGCTCGAATAGGTTGTACGGTATAACGATATAATGCTTGCTGTCTGTGGACTTGACGCTAGGTGCACGGTCTCGACCAGTGAGTAATATCCGCTGTTTCCATAATCGCTGCAGCAAATCAGTCACTAGATGGATATATACAGTAGAATCAGAGTCAAAAAGTGCTCCGCTTTCATTCCCCGGCAATTGTTTGTTACCCCACACACTTACCAAGTATCCGTATACATTTATCCCTGTGTTGATCATCCGCTGCTTCCACCGATTGTACATGCAGAGTCAACGCATCGATAGCCCGTATCTACCAATGTATATCCACGCACGTTAGTATATCCAAGCTATATTCCCTCCACGATTACTTACCAAGTATTTGTATGCATGTCGTGGATATGCTTGAATATAATCGAAAAGAATCTGGAATGCCTTGAGCATATCGGTCTCTTCCAAGTAAGCTGGATTTTATCACACATCACGTGTCAGGAATTGAATCGACCAGACTTCCCCTTCTCCACTATTTTGTACAACCTGTGGCGTTTTCAACAATGGTTGATTGAATAAGCGCTGGTAATGATGCAAAGAACCCTACAACAAAGGAGATGGTTGGCATGGCTACAACAACAACAACAACGCTATTATCAACACTTACTGCTCATATCTGAATCTCTATTGGGATCAATGTGGTCCGCCATTTCCACCAAGTACTTTTTGAATAATTCGTTTTGCGATCCATTGGCTTGCCTACATATCCACAACTCTTTGTCAGCATCCCTGTTGTCCCTTGGAATAATACCATGATCGTGCCGCATTTCCCTTTCCATCATCCTGCAGCTTACAGCATAATAAAACTCTGTGTAGCTTTCTCCAAGTCGCCTTCCTTAACATGCTGTTTGTGATTATTGAACTATACAACACATGTCCGTATATCAGTCGCTATCACTTTTGTTCGTTCTTGTAATCTCGTACACACCTCTGCTAGAAACGCATTCTCGTCCTCATGCTGTGATTCACTCAGTACTTCGCCATGTGTATCGATATTGTCTGCTGAAGAGGTATAATTGCCGCTACGCGGGCTGGCGTTCATGCCGTGAGAGATTGACCTTGAAGATTGTGTACTCGATGCTGATGGATCCTGGCTGGTGTTTGTATTCTCATAATGCGAGGTGGACAACTCTGGCGTGTCGTTGGCCTTGTCATGGGATTGCGACATGGGCGGTAGTTGGGATAGAGAAGTTAGAGAGAGATAGAGAGTCAGTCCAAGAGTGTGGCAACATCCATAGCTGAGAATTTACCATTTCATTCACCTCAACCAACAATCACGGAGTATCCTGCACAAGCAGTTTTACCTCTCTTTCACCTTGATGGTATTACTTATCATATCAACCAATATAAACATACCGATTCTCACTTACATTCTTCCTACTCTTTTGTAACACACCATCGTGTAGTATTAATTAACATCTGTAAACCCAGCTAAAAGTAAAGTACCTTCTCTGTGCGTCTCAATCGATTATTATAAATGCCTTCCTTACAAACCTACACGTCTTCATTCTTCTAATTGAGTGCTATTGACGGTTGATAATTGAAGTCAATGCTTGCCTTGCTCTTGAAAGTACATTGTGTCACATCGTTGGTGGCAACATCCCTTTCCGCGGTACATATGCTTACATAATAAGGATACTCAAATCTATCCACGCCCCCCACCTCCAATGGCTGTACATGTTCTTCACAATATACATCTGGAGATGGTCGTGACGATCCAAAAGCCGACACATACAACATTATACCAGGTGGTTTATTTAGGTAGCTTCCATTCAAGCATACTCTCAATATATAAATATTGAAACCTATAGTGCAGGTTATATGACCATGCGAGACGCCATTGTCCCTTTGTCGCATTACATGATCGAAGCTTCATTGTTCATATGCTGCGCAGTCTATAGATAGTGGTGATTTTTAACTGATTGTACTCGCGTTTTTCGGTGCAAGATGATGCTGGTGGTATCTACCATCAACATCCAACTATACTTTTTGTTACAGAAACTTGGGTTGTTGTCAGCTTAATTCATGAAGTTCATGAAGAGTTGAAGAATTTCTAGTTATGGGCATCTTTGTGCTTTACATATGCTGTAACCATGATGCTATATGTAAGGTGATCTTTGTTCATTGTCAAGTAGCTAGAGCTTGATAGAGCCGAAGATGAAGAGCCACATGTTTGTGTAGTATATCTGATTGCGGTGAACAGAAAGGGCAAATGCATGATAGTTAATGGACGATTCAGTAACGACCAGAAATTGGCAGCTAACATGCACTTTTTCCCATTCCCAGCTTTTGCCAAATCTACTTGATGGGAACGATGCGCCTGCTCCAGACATTCATATCCATCATCCAACTTTCTTGATCCGAGCTGATTTCACTGAGCCACGATCCAACATAGAGCATATCAGCCGGTATATACAGCATGCACTATATATCGCAACTGATGTCTCTTTATTTGAGCGTAGCTCAGCCAAATCGCCTCGGATCAACAAAGTTGAATGATGGAAATGTTGAACAGGAGCAGGAGCATCGTTCCCATGCAGTAGATTGGGCAATAATCGAGAATGCGAGCAACTGAATATCAGCTGCCAATGTATGAGTGTTATCAAACAATCTATATAGTATTATCCATTGATTCTTCCATTCTGCATAACGAGCTGTGTCACACAAAGAAGTCCACCTGCATCTTCGGCCCTATTATCCTCTAGCTGATTGACAATGAACAAAGACCACTTTCTATATGGCATCATGTTTAAAGCATATGTAAAACATAAAGGTACCTGTATCTCGAAACATTACAATGAAATGTAGGCTCTTTCATAGAACAATATTGCTCGTCGGGGTGAAGCGCACCTTGGGTGCAAGTTGCACGATCACACTCGCCGATCTCAGATTCACCCAATGTCGCCACCGGCCAAAGTCGAAAAAAAAAATTCAAGAGGTCAACCCACGGTTCACTTTGGCTGGTGGTGACATTGCGAAATTTGGGATCGGCGAGCTGGATCGTGAAACTTGCACACAAGGTGCGCTTCAGCCAGACACGCAACTTTGTTCGGTTGAAGACCCCACGTTTCATTGTAAAGTTTAGAGATACAGGCACTTTTACCTTTTTGCATATGCTAAAAGCAAGATGCTATATGTAACTGGTGTTCGTATATTGTCAAGTAGGTAGACCCTGATAGAGTGGAAAATGCGCAGGGGCGTGCTTGTGCAACACAGATCATTTGCATGATACTGTACAATGAACAACACCACTTGCCTTATGATGATCATGGTTTTAACATATGTAAAAACGTAAAACTGCATGTATCTAGGATTGGCAAGCTTGATCGGGAAACATGATTGGAAAGGTGCGCTCCACCACGACGAGCAATATTGTTCTACGAAAGAGCTCATGTTTCATTGTAAAGTTTTGGGATAAATGCACTTCCTCGTTTTTACATATGCTAAAACCATGATGCTATATGACAAGCGATGGCTGTTCATTGTGAAGTATCATGCAAATGAGCTGTGTTGCACAAGTACGCCCCTGCGCATTTTCCGCTCTATCAAGGTTTACCTACTTGACAATATACGAACACCAGTTACATATAGCATCTTGCTTTTAGCATATGCAAAAAGGTAAAAGTGCCTGTATCTCTAAACTTTACAATGAAACGTGGGGTCTTCAATCGAACAAAGTTGCGTGTCTGGCTGAAGCGCACCTTGTGTGCAAGTTTCACGATCCAGCTCGCCGATCCCAAATTTCGCAATGTCACCACCAGCCAAAGTGAACCGTGGGTTGACCTCTTGAATTTTTTTTCGACTTTGGCCGGTGGCGACATTGGGTGAATCTGAGATCGGCGAGTGTGATCGTGCAACTTGCACCCAAGGTGCGCTTCACCCCGACGAGCAATATTGTTCTATAATTGACCCCACGTTTCATTGTAAAGTTTAGAGATACATGCGCCTTTATGTTTTTACTATGCTGAAAGCGTGAGGCTATATGATAGGTGGTCTTTGTTCATTGTAAAGTATCATGCAAATGAGCTGTGTTGCACAAAGGAGTCCGTCTGCATCTTCGGCTCTATCGGGGTCTACCTACTTGACAATGAACAAAGACCACCTATCATAGAGCATCATGGTTACAACATATGTAAAACATAAAGGTGCCTGTTTCTCCAAATCTCCAAAGTGTTGTGTAGAGGCTTTATGAGAACGATATTGATCAGCATGACCGAGAGCACCTCCTGACCAAGTTTCGACGTCCCCACCAGCAATATCGGCGGGCACGGCCGTACACCCTATTTATGTTACCATCCCTTTGTGGTCTCTCCTACATTCAATGTTTTCATAATGAACTCTGGGGACTTTATGAGAACGAAATTGCTCGGCGTGGTCGAAAGGGTGTTGTGTGAAAGTTTAAGGTTCGAGGTGGGCAATCTCGGGGAGCAGGAGCGTCTACCCTACTTTCTCCTACTTTTGGGTTGCCCCGCATTCAAAATGTACATAATGAACCATGCGGTTTTTAAATGAATGGAGTTGATCAGCATGTGCGAGAGTACCTTCTGACCAATTTTCAAGTGCGAGATAGGGAATCTCAAGAATCTACATACTAATTGACTTTTCATAAATCCGGCGCATTCCCAAATTTCATCCGTTATAGTCAATCCCACATTATGCTCTCCCATTCGATATTTTCAAATGAAGTGTGGGTTCTTTATTAATACAAAGTTGTTCAGCATGTCCTAGAGCATATTGTGTGAAAGTTTGAGGTTTGTGACAGGCAATCCCAATATCATGCATTGATATCAGTGTATATGGATATGTCTGACTGCCTGACAGATTTAATTTCCACCTCTTCCACTCCCATTTTATTTCCCCCTTCTTCCCATTCTCAACTGTTGATGCATCCAAGTACAACTGCCATCTGCGAACGATTGCCCTATTTCACCCCATCATGTCAATCTTACAACTGTCTTGATCTGAAAGCCTTTGACTGAATGGCAAGTTCCATGGCGTGTACTCCCCACTACGTACAGCAACACCCGCATTCCTTGATACTGCACGTTCGCTTGTACACTCTTCTGCCACAACCAAACGCAGCAGCATTCATTCCAGCAATTGCTATCAGCAAGGTCTTGACTCCATGTTTCGAACAGCGTTCACAGCCTTGTCACTCTACTACTACACACGCGCTCTTGTACACTCCTCTGCCGATACCAAACGTAGCAGCAGTTGCTATTACCAGGGCTTTACTTCATTGTCTCAAGTTACTTGCAGCAACTTGCTTTGATACATACTAATTCCAGTGAATGGGCTCCCATATCAGCTATCGAACCCACTGCAATATAAGCAATCTTCACCTAGTTGAGCTACGATGGAAGACCAAGAATGCGATAGACCAATAGTTGGATGCGAAAAGAGAGCATATCAGCAGCAATCACATGGCTATCTTTAACCAACATATTGGATTTGATGGGTGGATGGAATCAAGTGCAGTGATGAGGAATCCTGGAATGTTGCTTTGGTTACTTGGCGTATCGTCAGCAGGAACAATGGATCGTGCCACGTGGATACGGCTGAGGACAATGATGGATTGGAAGGGGTTGTCGAGTGGGCTTTTATCTTTGACGAAAGGCGATTTGCCGGCATGGATGATATTGGAATGTTGGATCAAGGGACGCACAGCAACTAGTTTGCGATCATGGGTGAAGATGAAGACGCTTATGACAGCAGCAACCAAGAATACAATGGCACAAAGATACCCGCTGATTCTACATGGTCCACTGGTTGGTTCTGGAATGAATGGGAAGATAGAAATTTGAAGGTCGGAAAGCGAGATTAGACCATGTACAACATTGTATCGAGACGCTTTTGTTCCTTTTGTCATATTACATTCGTTAAATAAAGCTTCCTGGTTTATATGCTGATACACGATAGGCAGTGGTAGATCTTTGGATTGTACGCAGGTTTAAATAGGCGCTTGTATTTGCAAAGATAATAAACCCATAGAGAGGCACCCAACAATAGAGCTTGTTACAGAAACTTGGTCCATTGTAAGCTTATATCATTAGATTTAAAAGTGAGCTCTGATATATTGTGGCACGAGTACATGCATATACTTATCCACTGACAACTTCCAGCATTCGCTATTTTTTATGTATAACATCTATGAGTACGAAACCTAGAGATAAGCAGAAGAATTACTCCTCTTTTACTCTCGGAATGCACTGATCTTTTTTGGTTGGTTTTAGGATGTAGGGAATCGAGCTGCATCATATACCAATCTGCATAAACCCGATCAATTTAATGACAACACAATAGAGGATCGCTTTATCTCTTGGGGTCAACCCACTCTTTATTGTATCAGAAAAGGCGTATGCTTCTTACAAGATCAATCAGGAAATCACTTCTATTCCACCTATAGTACATTAATCCACGAGCACGCAAGGGAATGGGCTGTCAAAGTCGAAGGGATACATTTGCTGCCATGCAAACAACCAGCAATCCTGTGCCACTGTGTCTTTGACACCATTCACGAGCTTCCACGGTCAAAGGTGTTCCTGATCGGTGCCTCCATGTCAGTAAGTGATCGTCGCAACCTTGATTGAGTCCTCCCATTCCTCATTGTTCTTGTTCTTGTGTTCTTGAGAACCCATGTCAGCATTCTTGTTCAAGGTGTGGTGAGGTTGGATGCTCGTTTACTCATCGTGACAAAAGGATCGTTAACACGTCTCCACCAGCTTTGGTTGCCATGATACCACTCACGCTGCATGTGCCACATACAATCAAGATAGATAGAGACCATCGAGGTGCATACATACAATAATAACAATAAACGTATATATTGTAATAAGGATTTGATTTATTAGTATACAAAGTCTCCATTATAGTAAAGAAGGGCAAGTGGGTGATCTATTATGTGTAGGGTAAAGGGGACTCCTAATACTATCACCACCTTCTAATACTACTATTATCATTTCATACTTTGGCGGCGGTCAGAACTGCTGGTATAACGCAACACTCCAGCAGACTGCGCCTCATCTTTCCTCATTGCAGAAGGGGAACCGCTTCACGTCTGTTGCGCTAGCGTAGCCTTACTCCCTGCCAACTGCGAGGTAAAGGACTCACTACACCAACCTCTCAAGGAGCAAGGTGGAAACTCCACTCCTGCAGCAATGATCAGAACACGCTTAGCGAATAACATCCAGTCATGCTACGACCCAAGAGCATCCATGAATACGACCAGCGCAACATGAATACTTTCAGGCGGAGGGGTTACGAAGAAGGGAAAAAACCTTATCTTTGTTACGCGGCAAAGGCTAAGGAAAAAAACCCCCCTGTGCAGGCCACTCCAGTCAACTTGTTCTAACAAAAACTGTATGAGCACACAGTGTCAAGAGATGAATGAATAATATAAGACTTACCGGGCAAGAGAAAGGAGGATACTGCGCCTCTGAGGAAAATGGCTTTCTTTTATAATGAAGACGGGCGCTCTTTCAAACGCGCAATTATTTTAGTCCCAGCGTGATTTTTTTACGTGCTCTTTTTCGCGTTTTTTCGTCCAATTTCCTTTTATACTCAGCGCGTTTCGCGTAGCGCGTTTTACAGGCTAATCTCTGTCTAAAGACGCCGTTTTTTCTTGTACATGTGGGCAAGTAAAAGGGAAAGTAGAATTGTGTTGTCATGGCAATCATGCAAACTGACACCTCCTTACTGTGGTATGAAACTATCATGCCGACGCCGATGCGGAGAGACGTGCAGCTAACAGCGACGCCATGTACTACTGCTCCTGCTATATCCGTGCATGCTGATCCATTACTGACATTGACAAGCAAATATAAAAAGCTCAATATTGCATATGAATGGATTGTCCTGCTACAGCTCATCATTTTCTATTGATCCGAGAGGATTTGACTGAGCAACACTCAAACAAAGAAATATCATTTCATTTCCAGTTCTTCCACTCCGGGCTTTATTGTCTCTTCTTCCCAATCCCAACTGTTGGTGCATTCAAGTACAACTACCGCCTGCAATCGATTGTCCTACTACAACCCATCATATCGACCTTCATTTGTCTTGATCCTATTGTCTTTGACTGAATGGCAAGTCCATGGCCTGTTTACAGCCTTTTCACTTTACTTCAACACACGCTCTTGCTCACTCATCTACACCACCAAGCGTAATGCTATTAGCAAGGCCTTTACTCCATTGCAGCACTCTCATTACTTGCAGCGTATTGCCGTACAACCCTTTTTACGTGGACAGCTGATAGCCATTGTATAGCAGCAGCTTTATTTACGTGTAGCAACTTGCTTCAACACATAACGAGTTCCTTTGGATGATGCCCTATCAGCTATCAAGCACACCACACTACAAGCCTCCGAAAATTAGGATAGATTGAGCAACAGCCGTATGGATACGGAGGCATATCAACAGCGGCTACTGAGACTTTTTCTTATCGCATGCAATGGTTATGATGGATGGCATCGACCTCGTTCAAGCACAGATATGAGAAATCCTGGAATGTTGTTTTGGTTACTTGGCACGACGTCAGCAGGAAGGAAGGACCGTATCATATGAACACGGCTGAGGGTGATGATGGATTGGAATGGCATCGATGGGAGGGCTTTTATCCTTGACGAAGGATGGTTGATCGCTTTCGATGGTATTGGAATGCTCGAGTACAATCACGCTGCAGCTGCTTCGGTATCATGGATAGTATTGCTTATGGCCGCGGCAACCAAGAATACAACGACACAATGAAATCCCATTGACTCCATATGAATCACCCATACCTTCTTGATTTGGCAATTGTTTCTTTACGATGTCCACTTCTTGATAGATCCCCACACACTCCATTTCTTATTTGTCGACTTGCATTGAAATGAAAAATTAAATTCAACATAATGTCTAGAAAGGTTTCATACCATCGGCTCATGTGTGCAATTGTGGATCACTTGAATGGTTTCTGGATTGCTGACAGGGGAAAAGTGAGGAGCGTTTTGGATCATTTGCTGGTCCACCAGCTGATAGTTGAAAGGCAGTGAGGTTCATTGAACGCTTGTACTGGAAAGATAATAAAATTCAGGAGTGATGATGCCCATCATAGTAATGTTTGTTCGCGACATAAGCTCTTGGTGGTTCATTGTAAGCTTAGTTCATTATGTTCAAGAAAGAGTGAGCTCTGATACAATGCGGCAGGTATACATGAGCACGCCATGCTTGACTATGACAATCTTCAGCTAGCGCTATCTTATGCAACTTTATGTAAGAACGAACCATCCCGTTGGGCTATCATAGGTTGCCCTTATTATAGAGGGAACAAACGGTCATGCATTCTCCACCAATAGGATTGCCTTCGAGTCTTGACTTTTTGTCTCCATTACACACAAATTAAGTCCTTCTCTACCTTGGCTCTACGTATTAAGGTTTAGCCACTTGAAAATGAACAAGACTATATACTTTTAATACACCATCACACTCAAAGCATAGATTCATAAAGTCACCACCTATTAATGCGGGAAGGTGGATACTTGAGGTAAATGCAATGTTGTTAGTGCGAAAGCGGTTGATTGTGGATTATCAATTACAGTCAACAGAGCATTATCTAAAGTGGAGATGTTGTTTTCGCCCAAGGTATCGCAGGCTCTCTTTGTCTCTTTCAGCTATTTTACTTCCATCATGCACACTCCGAACACCATAATGGATTCATTATGTATTCTGGACAATGACATTGTTTATTCTGAACAACATTTGGAATGCCCACGGTATATAAAAAATAAAATCTCGGTCAATACCTGCTTTTCTTCATTCAGTGCTCTCATTTTCTTGTACGATGTCCGAGCCATCCTTGTCACCTCCAGATTCTCCAGTCCAAGTTCTTCCACGAGAACTACAAGAATTCCAGCAAATATACGGGGAGCTTCTCAGTGATCAAGAGCTTCTAGAGCTTTATGGTATGGATAATCGAGTGTATGAGTATAATCCAACAGCTTTATATAACGTGTACTTTTGTGCATCATGAATTTAGAAAGCACACGTGAGCGACGTGAGGGATATGTAGTCCAGGAAAGACCCGCTCGTGAGAGGCCAACAGCACATCACGTCCTTCCACCAGGATTAATACTTTCACCTGAACAACGTGATTTCTATAGCCGTTACCAAGGACCCATCACTGCGCAAGATATTCGCAATTTACAGTGTATGAATATTAGAATATGAGACTATAACTACCAGCTTCATCTAACTGCTTCTATTGGGTATTTTAAACTTAGATGAAACTGCCATGATTCGAGCGATGATTACCCAACAGGAAGCAACCGGTCATGATTCTCCACCACTAGGATCTCCACCACAGGGATCCCCTCAGCATGGTTCTCCACAACAAGGATCTCCTCAACAAGCTTCACCTCAGGGATCCCCTCAACATGCTTCACCTCAACAAGCTTCACCTCAACATGGTTCTCCCCAGCAAGCTTCACCTCAACAAGCTTCACCACAGGGATCCCCTCATCATGCTCCACCTCAACAAAGATCCCCTCAACAAGCTTCACCTCAACAAAGATCTCCTCAACAAGCTTCACCTCAGGGATCCCCTCAGCATGATTTTCCACAACAAGGGTCCCCACAACATGGTTCTCCACAGCAAACTTCACCACAGGGATCTTCTCAACATGGTTCTCCACAGCAAGCTACACTACAAGCATCTCCTCTAGGTGGATCTCCACAACAAATTGCATCTCCTCAAGGCGGATCTCCACCACCACAAGCTCCACCTTCACCAGGGTTAATCCATGATAATTTGGGAGCCTACACTGTGCGAGAAGCTATGGGGTTACCAGGTATGTGTATGATGCAAGAGTGTATACGACTTTATCTAACATGCTTTTATGTGCATCTTGAATTTAGTTGAAACACTGCTTGATACATATCGCATTGCAATGCAACGTGCGCCGGGTCCAAGTGATGATGAACCATCATCTGATGATTCTGATGCACCATCCGAAAATTCAGTGAATGGAGCACACGACCTATTCTGGGATATGATCTGGCGCCTTTGTTCATGTGCTCTCTTTATGCTCGTCTTTGGGACCAAGGAGATCGTGTACAGCTTTTGCGCCTATGTTGACATGTTTTGTCTGTGCCCCATTGCCAATCTTTTCTTGTATCTTCTCAAGCAAGGTGGTTTCTATCAAGATCGCAGCTATATCAATTCACGGCGATTGTTCTTGGTGCATGGTGTGCAAACAAGCAGACGCAGAATTTTCATGCGCATGGCTGCATTATGGGTCGGATTTGCATTCTTGCTAGTATACATGGGTGCTCCTGACAAGAAACCACTGAGGCCTACTACACGTCCCGCAGAAGTTGATTTGAGATGGATTTACGGAGACACCACATCTAAATCACAGCCATCCACAACCTCTGCAAGATTTGAGAGTGATGAATGGAAAAGAGCCTTGGAAACGATCTATGTTGACGAAAGCGAAGATATTGACTGGAAAACAAGGCTACGATCCTGGTTGCCAATCAGCGACTTGAGCCCCAGAGGAATCGTTTGTTCGGTGTGTAACCGATTTTGTGGTCAATCCAAAGCCATGTTGCCTGATCATGCATTGAGGTTCAGTGGCTCTCGAGTGCTTAGGGAACTCACCTCACCAACGTTTGGAGAAGATGGCAAGAACGTCATTCCACCTATATTCATGCAACCTATCACCATTTCTGGCAAGCCCACTCCCTTCGCTGCAATAACGGATTATCAGCATCCTGGCACCTGTTGGCCTATGGCTGGCAAACAAGGATCACTTGGTGTGCGATTGCATAGACCCGTGTCAGTGAAAGCGGTCTCTATTGATTACATGGATTATCCTCATGTTATCACATCGAAGAGCGCACCAGCAGATTTTGAAGTATGGGGTTTGACTTACAAGAAGGACAATCGGTTCTGGAAGTATCCATGGAATTCATTGGCGTCCTTGGAAGAAGATGATGGCAAGGTGTATCTTGGTAAATTCAAATACGACATCAAAAAGGCGAGTCGTGTTCAGACTTTCAACATCCAAGTAAAATCACCGCCAATCAAGGATATTGTATTTCGCTTTCTCGATAATTGGGGCCATGAAGAATATACTTGCATTTATCGCGTTCGTGTTCACGGAGTTGTAGTATAGAAATCTACATCGTTTGTAGTATTCAATAAATTAGCAGTTACAAGATCTACATACATTGCTCTTATAAAAACAACCGCTTCCCCCTCTTGAATTTCCCATTCATGCTTTTTCATCCTTTATCCTTCTAAGAGTCATCAATAATGTATCAAATGGATCAATCGAGAAACACCAAGCATGCACAATAGTGCAAAAGCGAATATAGAAAGGAGGTTCTTCCAATACTAAAGATGGTGTTTAATAAAGTTGAATTGGAGTATGGGAGAGAGAGAGAGAAACCAGGCCTAATGATACAATGTATGCTTGTGGATTACTGCTTAGTGGATGAAAGCAAGGCATAGGTGATGGCAAAAACAGCGACAGCGACCATGAGGAGCACATGTAAGGGAACCTGGATGCCTTTAGATGGTTCTTGATGTACCACGTTCTTCTTCATCGATGCCAATTCTTGTTCGTATGCCTGGATCTTCTTTTGCATGGCTTTCAATTCATCGCTGGCACGATCCATTTCTTCCTTTGCGGTTTGTGGTTCGGGTGCCTTTTCGTTTGCAGGAGCAGGAGCTTCTTTTTCATTCTCAGGTACGTAAGCACACCGCAGCTTGTGTTGTTGAATTTGTTCCTTGGCAACCGACTCCATGTGTGCCCACTATGTATGCCTTTGTCACTTGGAATTGCACCAATACCATCCAATTCAATCCACCTTTCTTACCAAGTCATTAATGGGTTTCTCTTGAACACTGGGATCCGAGACAAGAATCGTTTGAACAAGGAACTTGTCTTTGCAGTTATAATCAGGCTCAGGCTCTACACGGAAAGGCTGCAACATGACTACATAGTAGATAATGTGTTAGCGTTCCTTGGTCACATCCATGATACGTAATTGAGTTATCTCGACTTACTCTTGACTTCTTGGTGTGAACGTGCTTCTATCAAACCGGCGTTAGGTCTGACACAGTATTGGCGAGGGGCTGTCGTCTTGACCTTGAAAGCCAAAGGGACATCATTGTCATTATGAATGAGCAGCTTTTCGGTGACAAGTTGTGTCAAAGGACCTGAAACGGGAAAGAAAACGATTAGCAATCAGGGGGTGGTTATGTTGTGCTTGAGTGGTTGAGTGCTTACGTTGAAACGTCAAGTACTGGTCTGGTTCCATGCGCGCGGTCATTGTTTAGGGTAGATAGAGTGGTATCGTTAATCAGCAAAAAGAAATGAGGGGAGAGGGTATGGATACAGGTGTTTAGTGGAGAAAGAAGAGGTGAGTGATGTATTGGTTTCCTCGTGAAAGCTGCAAAAAAAGGCTGAGATGGGGCGCGTTGTATCTCCACACAAATGTCGGTGAACATTTGTTGTCCCGTGCACATATCATTTCCATGGATACGCTTAGATCGGTACCTTATTCAACCTGGTCATGAGACATTATACATTGGTTACCATGCAATAGTCCTTTCTCTTAATGATACAGAGCCCCTGATGATGTCTTTCTTGCCTAATAAGTATGCCTAGTGTAGAGCAACATGAGATGACGTATATCTATGCACATAAAAAGTACACCATGCAAGTCATCCCTCCGGAACTCCTCCCCTCCACCCCGGCCGAGTTTATATGAAACGTTATAATATATGCTACTATTTTGCTTCAAGGTACATAAAACACATATATTTTGACTGATGTAAAATGCTCAGGTAGCACAAACAACACTCTTCTCTTGTTCTAAGAAACGATGCAATCAATTTCAACGTGCCAACTGATGTATTACCCAACCTCTACACAAATGTAGCAATGTTGTCATGTGCAATGTGAGCCGTATCATGGTAACTGGATATCGTTCAAAGTGGTGCGTTATGCGTAACAAGCGTATTCTCATTTATCAGCGCTGTGTGGTTGCCAATATTCCAAATCTAGTTGATCGCCCACGTTCACAATAAGTTGATTGTGCTACTTGGATGATTGATGAATTTGGTCATGTGGCACAGACATCTTCTTTGATTTTGTTTTCTCTTCCTTTGTATCATTTTCCGCTCGACCTACATTTGTTTCACCCATGCCATTGGTATGCTTGTAATCTCGCTTGATCTCACCCGCTCATTGTGACTCATTCGCATGTTGCTTTGCAGGAACACGCCCTTCAAAGAAGGTTAGTAGTAAACTATCATCCTCGGCTATTGTCCAGTCAAGTGAACAGCGTGTTGCTTTCAAATACCTCAGAGGACTCTTCCCCAGTCCTGGTCCATGGAAACAACCCAAGGCCGTTCCAGCCGTGCTTACACAACCCTTGGGAATGGATATGTTGCCGAGACAAAAGCACATCAAGACGAAGCGTAAACCATATCAGCTTAACGTGATGGTTGTCGGTAAGCAGATCCCTTGAACAAGCAATCCATCCATGTTGGATCTGATCCTTCCATCATTGTATAGGCGAGTCTGGTCTTGGCAAATCCACCTTTGTCAATACACTCTTTTATGCCGATCTCAAAGATACTTTACCCAAGGTGCCTCAAGATACCAAGACTGTCGATATCACCCCTGTTCACTTTGGTAAGTCGTCAATCGATAGTGTCGACGTCCTGCGAAATGGTCACTGACAACATTGATTGCTGCACAATAGAGCTTGAAGAAGATGGCGTGAAATTACATCTTTGTCTCATCGATACCCCTGGATTTGGTGATCGATTGAATCGAGATCAAGAGTAGGTAACCGGCTGGAATAGGGTGGTATGAAAGAAGACATGACCTAACATCACATATAGCGTGCATCCTATTTTGGAATACATTGATCAACAATATGAAGCGTTCTATGAAGCCGAGAAACATGTTGGATTTCGTCGTATCATCAAGGACACTCGTGTACACGCTTGTTTGTACTTTATTTCGCCCACTGGTCACAGGTAAGAAAGGGAACAATGACATGGAAGAGTGAATGGCTGATGTATGTGTATATAGCATGAAAGAATTGGATATCAAAACATTGCAAGAGCTATCATCCAAGGTCACGGTGATCCCTGTCATTGCCAAAGCTGATACAATGACTGCTGATGAAAAGAAAGAATTCAAAAAAGCGGTAAGCACAAGAGAACTTTGGCTTGATCCGGCGTGGTAATACAAAGTTGACATACTTAATTCTTGTATCACTTTCAGCTGCTTGAGGATTTGGCTCTGCATGAGATCCCGATTTATCCTAATGCGTATCCCGACGAGCATCGAGAGCCAATGGACGATACACTTCAACATGTCCCTTTCGCAGTGATGGGAAGCAATGAGGATGTTCAACTACCCGATGGCAAAACAGTCCGTGGTCGTGCTTATAGGTGGGGCACAGTGGAAGGTGAGTATCGTCATATCAGATAAATGGATGGTTTGCATGTGTATGCTAATTTGTCTGTTTCGTAGTGGAAAATCATCAGCACTGCGACATGGCACATCTTCGACAGCTGCTCATGATAGAATGCCTTCACGAGTTGGGTGACATTGCCCATCATCATCATTATCACGATTACCGATTACGCCTCTTGCAAGCCCAGGGCCGTGAAGATATATTGATGAAATGCGATGAGGACTACGATGCACATATTGAAGGCATGACGAAGAATCTGGCCAAGGAGATGAGTGAACGAGAAGAGAACATGCGCAAACAATTTGTGGATATGGTCCAAAACACGGAAGATGACTTGAAACAACGAGAACAAGAGGTGGGTACTGAATGGGATTTGAATGGTATCATGGTGGGGCTGATTTTTTTCGTGTTACCCCAATTGTAGCTCCAACGCAAACGAGAGGCGATGATGAAGGAATTGGAAGAACAACAGCGCCAAATCGCACAATTAGAACAAGATCTGAACGACAAGTTGAAATTACGGTAAGCTTATAAACCGGCATGGAGCATTGAATTCAGGATGTTCTTATCATTTTATACGTTGGATTCGTAGTAGTGCAGCAAAGTAATATAGTATTGATACCAAATATGACATTGATAAACTGTACTTTAGAATCATATGTACATCATCCATTACTGAGTATGAAAAGGATCTACATGGGTTACCGAGAGAAACGTAAAAGATATGCACGTGCACCACGTTGCATCTGCAGGTGGAGAATATATTGATGGTGTTGCACAGCACTCAGGGGTAAAGAATTAAAAGATATCTCAGAATGAGCACATCTTAAATTCACACAACCCAAGATGGAGAAATGGATAGCATGATCGTCTCCTTAAGCGTAATGATAGTGGCTGCCGATAAAATACATTGAGAGAGAGCTGATGATAATTTAAGATTGGTCATCAAGGGGCTACCCATGGGTCCAGAGATACGTCTTCATCCCACACACACACACATATTCGTACATTGTTGAATGTTGAAAGAGGCTATTATGATTCATAATGTCAAGGAGCATATATTTGATTAAATCACTCAATGACGATACTTTTACTGAATAACAAACGTCGTGCTGCCCATCTCACTCACTCGTAATACTCTCTTGAGCACAGACCAACCCAACTCAGCTGAACATCAGTGTGGCAGAGCAATCCATAAATGGATATCATCTGCGAAGCTCCTTATACTGTTTCCCCCTCATCACCGAGACCCCCTCCTCCTTAACGCATAATGACGCCAGAACGTTCTCAACATACGCATGTATCATGTTCGGTCCTTCTAATTTCCTTTTTCCCTCTTCTGACATCGACACGTTCACACCACAGCTTCCCTTGCCACTCCTTTTTCTTATTCACCACCCTTCTTCTTTTCTTTCCATGACAAACAAACGTAGACCTGTCAAGTCTTCTGCTACTTCAACTACCTGCATCCTCGATGAGAAATACCGTATCCCAGGTTACCATTTCCAACATTGCAAAGGAACAACACACGATCGCGATCTGTGCCTAGCTTACGGCTACAAGTACGACAACCACCTCATCCTGCAACAGCCATGGAATGCTCATCATGTACAATAGAATCGCGACCAATGAGTCCGTCATTGCCAAGATTTCACTGTCATCACTTCGACTGGAACGCGAGTTTTATCTTATGAAAAAGTTATACCAATATGTGGATGGATCACGGTTTATTGGTACTGAGATTACATTATGCATGTATTGTTTCCCCTTTGGCTTATCGCGATTGCCTAATAGTGAGACCGATGGAGTATCTTCGGTTGTCAAATGGAATGGTGGCAGCGGTGTACTATAATGACGATCCTTTTGAAGCGACACAGCAAGAGCGATCACCCTTCTTTCCATATCCATGCACCGACCTTGTTCGTTTTCTGCAATTTGCCATCCAATGCACCGATTGTGTTGAATTTATCCACCGATACCAGATTGTGCACGGCCAAGTACGACTTTCAGCTTTTCGTCAAAGCAGAGACAACAACGACAACACTATCAAGATATGGGATGTGGTGGGACAATCGTCGAACAAGGAGCTATTACTGAAAAGTGAAGGATGGAGAAAGGCCGTCAGCAATGACGACATTGTTCTTTACATGAGCCCAGAACAAACAGGACGTACGACATATGCATCTGACCACCGTTCTGATATCTATTCACTTGGTATCATGTTTTTCGTTCTCTTGACTGGCAAACATCCTTTTGACGTGGGTGGCGGTGTATTGGATATTCTCAATGGAATTCTCAGCAGAAAACCAGTACTTGCTCATGAGCTGATGCCCAACATACCAGAAATGCTTTCGCGTATCATTGAGAAAATGACACACAAGGTTCGTTGTCGGGGTTACCACTTTGCGTAGTACAGGATATTGACATGTGTGTGTTACAACATCATCATCATCATCAGGTACCAGATGATCGCTATGCGAGTGCTCATGGAGTCCGACTTGATTTGATTGAATGCTTCAAGAGGTTGGATATTACGAATCATCAGGTAATCTATATAATCAACCTGTTTCATTGTATGGTGCTTCTTGGATGCTCATTATCTGCATAATGATGAATTTAGAAACCAGCAATCACACCTTTTCCGCTTGCACAGCATGACATTGCATCATTATTTACTTTACCCAAAACGGTGTATGGTCGACAAGCTGTCCTTGAAAAAATGAGAACGATTATTGCTCGTTGTGCTACTCCATACAGTACAACGTCGTCATTTCCCAGCAAGCTGTCAGATATCATCGACTCCACCACCAGCAGTGAAAATATGTCAACAATATCAGAAAGCAATAGTGCGTCCAAATCCGATGGCGATTCAAGGAGCGTGTACAGTGGTGCAGATATCAATAGCGAACATATTATAAGCAGTACCGGGAGCGAGAATCATAGCAGGGGATGGAGAAAGGCAATGAGGACAACAACCATGGTGGGCCTTTATGGACCAGGAGGTATTGGCAAATCCACTTTATTTACATCTGTACAACCAATGGCACGACAAAATGGGTATATATTTTGTCTGTTTTCTACAACATATTCAACTTGAAACATTAACATATGATTTGGATATTCGTTGTAGCTATGTGGCCACAGTCAAGTTTGATTCAAGAAACAAGGTTCCTTATAGCGCACTCCTTCAGGCACTCTCCCAGATACTTCAGCAAATCATGACAGAGCCTCAAGAAGAGATGCGAAGGTTTCATCATTATCTCAGAACTTGTTTGGGTGCACGCTATTCCAACATTGGGATACTGGCAGACTTTGTGCCAGAGCTTGGAGCTTTATTGGAAAGACCTGATTCAGCAAAAGGAGGTGTACCATCCAAGAAGGCGATAGCAACAATCCAAACCGACAACATGGAGGCACAAAATCGTTTTCTCAATATGTATGTCGAGATATTCCGATCCATCACTTTTTGGAGAATGATCACTCTGGTATGGTATATGGGGATAGTGTTTATGGTGTGGATTCGTGTTACTGATGCATCAGATGTCACGCTTTTAGTTTTTGGATGATCTGCATCAAGCAGGTAGATATAAATGGATTTACAAAAGACATTGACTCATAGTGGAGGTCGTAGATGACGCATCTTTGGGATTACTTGAAGCATTGACAGCATCCAAAGTGAACGTACTTTTATTCATGTCTTATCGAGATAAAGAAGTGTCGGGCAAGTTTGAAAATTTTCTTGAAAGCCGGCATGACATTATGCATCTGCTGCAAGTGGGTGCACTCGACATGGAGCCATTGATCGATTTATGTTGCGACGCATTACGACGAGCACGAGACAATGACAACGATCGTGAATATGTTCGACCCTTTGCTCAGCTTATTTACGACAAGGCACGCGGCAATGCTTTTTATACCACCCAACTTCTCCAAACATTTGTGCGACGACATCTCGTTTTCTTCAACTGGGAAACAAATGCATGGGATTATGACTTTCAGCAAATCCAACAAGCTGATATCTGTGGACAGGCCATGAAAGAAATGGACGTTGCCTTTATCACAGCTCGATTACGTGAATTACCCGAGTCATCACAACGATTGCTGAAACTTGCTTCTTTTGTTGGCGATACGTTCTCTTGGAGCACTGTAAGGAGCCTCATGCTTTATTGGGGTGACGACAATGAAACACCACCATCGTCATGTGAGGTTGACAAACGACAACAAGAGAATGAACCCATGAACAGCCTGCAAAATGTGATTCAGGAAGGCTACATCGTCCCCATCGATGAAGATAAGTTCAAATGGAGCCATGATCGTATATCACAAGCGGCATCAGAGCTGGCTGATCCCAGGACCAAAGGATCTATACACTTTATTGTAGCTCGTCATCTTATGGCAGGTACGTGTGTGAATTAGTCAAAGATCGAGGTTCCAATCCTAAATATTCTTTGCATAATAGAGCATCAAAGTGATCTTTTTCTTATTGCCGACCATCTACTAAAGTGCAAGCATATACTCTTATCGCTCCATAATAAGCAACCCTATCGCAAAGTTCTGATCCAAGCTGGTAATATGGGTCAATCCACTGGTGCGCATAGCATGGCCGTCAACTACTACAACATGGCGATTCGATTATGCAATGGGGACGAGGAATGGATGGCTGATTATGACACGACGTTAAGCTTGTACACAAATGCAGCAGCCCTGAGTTGGATTGTGGGGAAGCACGATCGTACAGAAACGCTATTGAACACTGTATTCACCCACGCCATCACTGCAGTTGATCGCATTGCGGCATATCACATACAGGCCAAATTTTACTTTGGACGACAATTATACAACAAGAGCCGAGCTGCATTACTGCAATGTCTGGTGGAACTAGGCGATGAGCTCTCCAAAATGGATGTTTCGGATCAGGGCCTCGAGAGAGAATATAACCAAATCGAACAACTGCTAGAGGAGAAAGCCGTTGAAGATATTTTGGATATGCCACCTTGTCAAGATCCTGTGCTAATTGGGTCGATGGGTTTAATGGATGAATTGTAAGTATAGCTTTGATTTTATCTCGGCGAGTATTATGCTAATACACGTGTTATTAAGGCTGGCAATTCTCTATTGGAATGGTGATCACCGTGAAATGTATTACTGGGCCGCACGTATTCTGGTGCTTTCTTTGACCAAAGGATCAGTCAGTCATTCTGGTGCAGCTTGCATGTTGGTGTGCAGTGGCTTTACCACATTGTATGGAAAATACGACATAGTTGAGGTATGCATTTCACGAGAACAGATTGATGTGAAGACGAAGGACTAATTTTTTTTGCATATAGAAACTGGGTACGTTGGGAATCGCATTGGCAGAAAAGAACGGCAAGAATCAAGACAAAGGGCGTGCCTACAATTTATATGCTGCATTTGTCTTGTTTTGGAAGCAGCATTATCGGGAAACGTTTCAATGGTTCCGGTTGGGTATTCAGTATTCAATGGCAGCCGGCGATGTCATTTACGGATCGATGAATCAGATACATATTTGCACCCAAATGTTCTTTCAAGGCCATCATCTCACCGACACATTACGACAAGCCGAATCCACTTATGACTCAATTCATGCATGGTGGCCAACCTTTGATACTAACAGCTTTGCCATGGCAATCGTTCGCGTGTGTAAAGCACTCAATGGTCAGACTTATATTGATACCCCTGACGTATTCGATGGAGATGATGGGTTCAGAGACTCCCAATTCATCCAGGATAGTATTTGTCGGCAAAGCTCCAATCCTGAATCGATCTTGAATTGGTACGAAGCATTCAAAATGGTGCCACTGGTTCTATATGAGCATACAGATACAGCTATTGAAGTCGGACGTCGTTCCTTTGTCACCATCGATGGTCATCCATGTCATCGCCACACACGCATGATGCTTTTTTATTATTCTTTGGCTCTTTTCCAAAAGGCGCGTCAAGTTGAAACGGATGATGGAAGGACAGCATTACTGGCTCAAGTCAAGCGGAACCAGGAATTGGTCAAACCTTGGGCTGATGCATCTCCCATCAACTTTGGGTTGTATTGGACGACAATTGAAGCCGAGCTCATGCAATTTGAAAGTGGTAATGCTGAGAATATGTTCAAAGTGTGTCGGCTATACGAATCAGCAATCAATCAAGCACGCGAAGGATCATGGCTTCTGGAGATGTGTGTGATACATGAATGTGCTGGTGCCTTTTACTATCGTATGGATATGCAAAATGTCGCAGTGACTATGATCAAGAAGGTACATGGAAAAATTATAACAACCTACAGGCATTGTTCTGATTTCCTTTTATTATAGTCCATAGACCTTTATACTTCGCATGGATCATATGGCAAAGCGCGGCAAGTCGGTTCGAAATACGCATCTCTCCTTGCCAGTTACCTCGATGACAACCGCGAGTTACATGATGCAAGCATCCAAACAGAGCACGTGGCACTTTTCAATGGTGGCAATTCTTGGAGTTCATCGCAAGAGAGCAACCAGAGCTTATTTGGACAAGAACCTCTCACAGTATCCACTGGTTCCACGGAGTCAATTCCCCCTGTGACATCGGAGCAAACATTAATGACTTTGGATATTGTACGTTTGCATAATATTTTGTGATACATGCGTCCATCCTTGATTATTAATATTTTGTATTAGATTGATATGGCTTCCATACTCAAGAGCTGCCAAGTAATGTCCTCGGAGGTCAAGTCTGAAGGGCTTTTGACAGCCATGATGAAGATTATTCTCGAGAACTCTGGAGCCGATTGTGGTGCCATCCTTATCAAGAATGAATACTATGGAGTGAGTGCCTATGGAACCAGCAGCAGCAATCAAGGTGGAGGGAAACAAGATGATCTGGATGATGCAAATGGCGTTCAGTACTTTGATCCACCCAAGCGATTATCCGAATCCGAAACATTTGTGCCAAGTCGTATTGTATATCACATGCTGCGTACCAAGGAAAGCCTCTTTATTCAGGATGTCGCACAGGACCCACGCTTTGCTTCGGGACCATGGTTTGAACGATTGAGCAGGAAGTCATCAGTCATTTGCATGCCGATTATGCATAGAAGCATGATGATTGGATGCTTGTATGTGGAAGGTGCAGCGGGAATCTTTACACGAAGGCATATTACTGTGCTCGGTCTACTCTGTCAACAAATGGGCATATCCATATCCAATGCAAATCTTTTCACGTCAGTGCAGAGAGCGACCGCTGCCAAAATGAAGTAAGAAAATGGAGATAGGGTGTGCTTGTAGGAGGATGGCATGGGTTAACTTTATTACTTGACATGTAGCCTGATCGAAAAGCAAAAACAGGCTCTGCAGGAGGCCAAACGCAGCAAAGAAGCTGCTGATCGAGCAACACGGTTACGCGAAATCTTTTTGGCAAACATGAGCCATGAGATACGAACACCGTTTTCTGGATTCTATGGAATGATATCCTTGTTGGCTGGTACCAAATTGGACAAGGAGCAAAAGGACCTGGTGCATACAGCAAAGACGTCTTGTTCCTTCTTATTACAAATCATTGATGATTTACTCAATTACTCAAAGCTGCAAGCTGGCAAAGTCACGTTGGATTTATCACCTGTGGTTCTTGAAGATTTGGTTGCGGATGTTATCGAGATGCTTATTGTCATGGCCCTTCAAAAACGTATCAACATTACATACAGCATCGCCGATGATGTTCCTTCGGTGGTAATGGCTGACGGCAATCGTCTACGGCAGTAAGTAGTGATTTATTTGGGTTTCAAAGATTGGGTTCAAGAGCTAACTTGCGGTGTATATCTGGTTAGAATTGTTATCAACCTACTGGGAAATGCCATAAAGGTACGTTGGTAATCTTAATTTTGAAAGGAGTGGGTTTCACACTAAATCCCATCTTATCATGGATAGTTTACCCATAAAGGTGAAATATCAATTCGCTGCTCTTTAGCCAAGGGCCACAACGACACTAGCAACATTGATGAGAATGGAAACAAGGATGGATCGGTCATGCTGCTGTTTGAGGTCGAGGACACAGGCATTGGTATCAGTGAAGAACAGCGCAAGATGCTTTTTGTGCCATTTTCTCAGGTTGATGGAAGCACAACGTAAGATTGAGTGCCGGGGTGGGTGACACTTATGCGATGTGTGTACTGACTTTAATGAATTATAGTCGTAAATATGGTGGTACAGGGCTTGGATTATCGATTTGCTCGCAGCTAGTGGACTTGATGAATGGCAGCATTGATGTGAAGAGTACCTTTGGGAAAGGGTCAACATTTTATTTCACGGTCTGTGCAACACCCTTGCCAGAGGAGATTACGAAGCGTAACAATGCGATTGCAGTACGGCTTGCCAATTTGAATCATATGCGTATTTTGGTTGCCGACAATCATGCATCCACTGTAGCCATGGTACGACACATGTTGCCTGGTATCCAGATCGATGGGGTGCAAGACTTGATGCTTTCGGATGCGAATGCCATATCAGATTACAGCTTTGTTCTCATGGGACTTTTCTTTGACGAGCAGCACATGCAGCATCTGCAATTGAACAAAGCACGTTATATTGTTCGGCTGCATTATCCCAAAAACAACAATGGGGAAACTACACTATCCGAGACCAAGCATCATGATGATAGGCAACAATTACTAAAACCAGGAAATGAAGACAATGGCAGCGAGACACCCATTTCCATGACAGTGCCGTTACGACGACGAAAACTGCTACGCATCATTTCCGAAATCATTCAACGTCAACAGCCCGGCACTTCCCCTTCACCGCTACCGTGGCCTGAATACCGACCACCAAGTAAACCAACCGGGAGTCTTACGGAACAAGAACGAGAATCCTTTAAAAATATGCATATCCTTGGAGCTGAAGGTACGGCTACTATTGATCATTCATTCATGGCAGGATAAAAATTGATAATGCTTTTCGAGCAGATAACCCAGTGGCACAAAAGCTATTATACAAGCAGCTGACACGACTTGGATTTCAGGTACAAATGACCAACAATGGTTTAGAAGCAGTGGAAGTATGGCTGTCTCGACCTCCCGGGTACTTCAAAATGGGCTTCTTCGATCATCATATGCCTTTGGTACGTATATATCGAGCAACCTTGTCTAATATACAATGATGAATCTAACCAGATAATGTCATATATTTCCTTTTCAAGTGTGACGGCGTGGAAGCAACACGAAGGATAAGAAAATTGGAGCAAAGCCGTGATGAGGGTCGTGTCACAACCGAGCATAGCGCCACCACCACTGCAACAACGTCATTTCCAATTGTAGCATTGACAGCCGATATCCAGGATAGTGCCAAACACCTCTGCATGGAAGCTGGGATGAATGGTTATTTGACAAAGCCGGTTGACACCAAAGAGCTCATAGAAGTATTAAGAAAGCATTGCACATAGAAATACTAGTAATATTATTAATTTATAAAGATCATGCTGCTTTAAAGCGCTCGTCTGTATGTACATAATCCTTTCGGCAGTGTAATAGTAGTCATGCATTTTATGGTATAGATCAAGGGGCCATGCTGAGCGTTGACAAGATGTTGTGCAATAGAAGGCTTAATAAGGCGAAAAGAGATGCGAAAGGAAATTTTCACTATACTATCGAGCATCTAGTATCACCTTATCGTCGCTGTTGCATCATGCATAAGATTCATCACCACCCGTTTGTGTGTTGAGCATGTTACTGCATACTTAAAAATTTAGACGATGTTGTGTCACTCGGGCTTAGATCACTAATAGCCGAAACTTTGGCACCTTCTTCTCCATGTTGGTTGAATCGTAAAAACAGCTGCGAAATGAAGGGCTGGGACGATGTAACATTAGGACGATCCATGCTCTTGGGCCCTTTGTATTACAAAGGCAATAACTGTATCATTTTCTCGCACAGGCCCGACTTGTACGATACAATGCAATTCACGCCAGCGAGTGATACAATCAAAGTGTGTTACATTCACGACATGTGACACTAAACAATACGAGGATAATGCAAGCATCATTGATCTGCAGCATGTGTATGTGTTTGACAAAGCAAGCTAACGTGATCAGTATTAAGGTATCAGAAACAGAAGGTGCAAATGCCACTAAGAATGAATGGTCCCTTGCGTTAGTTTATTTGTATAATCTCGTATCTGCATTATTTTCTCGCGCTTTAGCCGTTATATAAAAAGAGCGAAACCCGCTCGGCCAAAGGAAACCGCATAACCCTTTTCTGCACAATGTTTGGAAAAAGAGCCTTGACAAGCTTACTCTTCACCTTTGGTGCGGCTTTGTTATGTGCCCCGGCGGCGGTACAAGCCCATCCCATGTCACGCTATCATCCTTGGAGGAGACAAGATGGCAATGAGACATCAACCTCTGGCAATTCAACACAGCTCAAGTACTCAACTCCCAAACTGTGTGACCCAGATGTCAAGCAGGTAAGGGTTGTTGTTGTTGTTGTTGTTTTACGAGACAAACAAACACAAACATATTTGAAATCCTTCATAGTATTCCGGCTACCTGGATGCTGCCAATGATGAGCATTACTTTTTCTGGTTCTTTGAAAGCAAAGGTGACCCATCAAAGGACCCCTTAACCAGTGAGTATTTGAATACCTTGCCACTCTTGAAACAAATTTTCTAACAATCATCTGCACATCAAGTTTGGCTCAACGGCGGTCCAGGTTGTTCCAGTCTGATGTAAGTTTTACACGCCTCAATTCATACATGCATTGATTAATCCAGTTTGATATCAGTGGTCTTTGGGAAGAAATGGGTCCTTGTCAACAAAACGGAACAGCGAATCCACATAGCTGGCACCAATCGACCAACATGCTTTTCTTTGATCAGGTTCGATAACGCACACCATGCATAATACGCTTAGCGTGTTAACCATCTTCACATGGACATACATGATTTGTAGCCTGATGGTGTAGGATTCTCATATGGCAAGCAAACCGTTTCCAGAACCGAGGATGCTGCTGAACGTGCTTGGACATTCCTGCAAGCTTTCTATGAAACATTCCCCCAATATAGCAAGAATGATGTGCATTACTTTGGAGAGTCATACGGTGGTCATTATATCCCAGGATTTGCAAGCCATGTCGTGGATATGAACAAAAAGGTCAAATCAGGCGAGGAAAAGGGTGTCGTTGTCCCACTTAAATCGATTGGAGTGGGTAACGGATTTTTCGATGCCGTCCTCCAATAGTAAGTTGATCTCTGGGAGTATCATGATGCATGATCTGTAACGCGTATAATAGCAAATCATACCCCAAGATGACCTGCCATTCTACATGTGAGTTTTTGTACAGCTTTTGATCACACACACATGACTCACGTGTTGCATGATATAGACCCCGCTGCGCTTCCTGAAGAACAATGTGACAAGATGGAGCAGGTTTATGAGAACGAATGCAAGCCTGCTGGTAGGTATCGCTGTTACATGCGGATGAAACTTAGATGGCTAACTGATTATTTTTCTTTTGGCAGCTGAACAATGTAACGAGAGCGATGAAGATAGCGACTGTGTCAATGCCAATCAACAATGTGGTCAAATTGAGGGCATCTATGCCCAATCAGGTCATAGCTTTTATGATATCCGACAAGAAGGCGATGATGTCCCACATCCATTTGTCGATGAATTAAACAAGGATTCGGTCATCAAAGAACTTGGGGCAAGAGGTCACTTTTCCATGTGCTCTGACTCTGTGGTATGTTTAAGGTGTAAGGTGCTCATGGGTAATCTCTCACACATTATGTAGGGTATGGCATTTGCAAAAACCGGTGATGGGTAAGCCATTATTGCTGTATTTACTCCTAGCAAAGATACTTATGCATAATAATGATAGTGCCCGATCATATGTCCCTGTCCTCGAAAAGCTATTGAAGGAAGGTATCCCGGTGCTTATATATGTAGGAGATGCCGATGTCATCTGCAATTGGGTAAGTTTATTGATATGGTTGATATATATTTGATATTAACAATTGGGGATTATATCTAGTATGGCAATCAAGATGTTGTGGACGCTCTTAAATGGGATGGCAGCGATGCCTTTAGCAAGACAAAATTGACAGCATGGAAAGCTGACGGCAAGGAGGTCGGCCAATTCAGATCTGCGGATAAACTTACCTTTGTTCGCGTTTACGAAGCTGGTCATGAGGTAAGTTGTGGCATAGCTTCATCCTTTGCATGAGTCTAATTAGTTAACAAATGATTGTACTACTAGGTGCCTATGTATCAACCAGAAGCAGCATTGAACATGTTCCAGACATGGATCAGCGGCAAATCGTTTGGTTAAATACCTATAACCATGTATACTTGATAATAAATGGGACCCAAACTGCTAGTTTTGGGATCATCAAAACACGGTTTTATATAATTGATGCATTGAATACAAAGAAAGGGCGTGGTGGTGGAGATAATAATGGTGGCACGAGCTTACTCCGAAAGCCAGCACAAGAAAAAAAAATGGCACCTCCTGCAGAGACGCGTCTTTGTTCCTCCTTTTTCTTATTTTCTGGTTCACTTGTGTGATGACGATAGCTGGTCTCATTTATCGAGTGAACTATTCCAACACACCGGTTTTCGAATTAGCTGTGGGCGATGTTGCCGTTATGCGACGCAAGAACGACTCGTACATGAACGCGACTCAAATCCTAAAGGCTGCAGGAATGGAAAAGACAAAGCGTGCCAAGATCCTTGATCGTGAAGTTCTCATCGGCGATCACCAAAAGGTCCAAGGAGGGTTTGGCAAATATCAAGGCACATGGTATGCGAGCATGTTAGGAGAGCACAAAGAAGATGGGGTCATTGATATATGTATGTATATAAAGGATTCCTCTGGATAAGGCACGCCAACTTGCAGAACGTCATGGGATTTTTCATCAGATTCAACCTCTTCTTGACATCGATCCTGCCGACTTTGAATTGTATCCTGAAAAAGATCCAACAACGACAAACAAAGAACGAAAGACGACAGCAGCAGCAAAAGCAGCAGTGGAATCATCACCCATGGTAGCCACACCCTTCAGCACTGATACTATGGTTATCGACAACGAATCGGTTGATTGGCCCGATCATGATACAATACATACGAATGATCCAGGAGAACATCCTCAACAACAGCAACCATTTTCATTACTTGTGGATGCAGCTTTGGGACGCGTCAAAAATGTGGAATTGCTTCTGAAACAAGGTGTGGATGTTGGATATACAAATCACGCGGGTGAAACAGCACTTATGCAAGCTGTAAGACACACTCATTGCTATGAAACCAAATGCTTTTCTCGAATGTTGGTGGCATTGCATGATACGTTATTTACGGTGGATCGTGATGGTCAAAGTGCCCTTCATCATGCAGTCGCTTTTGCAGCAAACGACACAAACGACAAAGCCTATCCAGCATCCATGTATTATATCAAGCAATTGGTGTCATATGGACAACAACGTTTATTATCCATCAAGGATATCAACGGCGATAGTGCAGCGGATATTGCCATGCGATCCGGCTTGGAGGCTGTAGCCAAAGTACTCTTGAAAGGCGATTCTATGCAAGTAAGTACTGGATCAGGAACAACCATGATGTTTATTAATTAACTTTCCATAGCCTTGTTCAACAAGTAGTGGATCAACAGCAAAAGGGCGCGATCTTGTCTTGTGTAAGTGCTTTCAACATCCTGTAAAGTATCCATGGCAACTAACATGTATCTAAGCTGTACAAAAGGCGGTGGATTCGATTGACACTGAGTACATTGCACAGCTACGTGAGCGTGATCAGGCACTCGAAAAGGCACAGGGTCAATTACGGAAGGCGACTCAACAACTGCAGCAACTACAAAGCAAATTGCAACAAAAAGAAGTCGAGCGACGACAACAGCATGCAGAACTGAACATCCCACCTTTATCACTACTCGAGCAATGCAACATGACACGAGAACAATGGCTTGAGGAACAAATGAAGTTATTACAAGCTCAGGTTGCCACTCATGCACAAACACGACAAGTACTATCACAACAAATCACACAGCTGCAGAATCGTACCAGCCAAACAGAAATACAATGTAAACGACTCATCGCCGCCTGCTGTAACCTACCAATTGATAAGGTCGATTTGCTATTGGATCCTCTTCTTGCAGCTGTAGAAAGCGACCCACCTGATGAATCATTTCAACAAGTAGTTGGTTTTATGGATGGCGTCAAACGCAAACGACATCAGTGATGAAGAGAGGAGGATGTGATGCAGATTTATTGTTTCCAACCAAAATCGTCAGCAGCAATATCACTCATCATCTCGGCAATTGCAAATGATCCAGTGGCAGCCGGCGAAGGGGCGTTACGAAGATTGATGGCCAATCCATCCATACAATTACGCTCAATGATATAATCCCCAGCAGCACCTCCACCAGGCTAGTAAACAGGATAACCACCACCACCACCACCCAGCATTAGTATATTCGTTTTCAATGCTACCAATGTTGTATATATACCCACCTCAAATACTTGTGACATGATCCCTGAAAAGCTTGGTTCTACCATTTCATCACGGAGGCATGGAATAAACTTTTGACCGCTTCTCAAAAATGCTGACTTGTTGAGATCACGATACAGTTCACCCATGGATAATGTAAAGTTCTTGAATGCAAATTGCCAAAATGCCAGATTGGTAGCAAATTCATAAAGATCAAATAAATCGGTATCAAAGAACTTGTATCCTTCTCTTGCAAATGTAATACTGACATAGGATCATCAGCTAATGATGTTGTATATATAATGCCTGTAACTTACCATGCACCAGGTCCTACAATAAGCTGATGACCTCTTCGCACATCAACCTGCATACACACACCACTGCTTAATCCCACGTATACATGTATGGCAAGTAGTGGGTAATACTCACTGTAGGGGTAAAATGCACGCCAACGGGAATACCACCACCGCTTGGTACTGGATAAATGTTACGGGATACCAAGGTACGATACTCGGATTTTAGCTGATAATACGTTCCTCGAAAAGTGACAATTCGGTTGGCTCGATAATTTCCACCATTAAGTTTGGCAAGCCTGTCAGAGTAGAATCCACCACATGTAATGACGTTGGCAGCTTCCACGTGCAGCACAGGACCAAATTGACCTGGTTCTCTTCCATACACCTGCAATCCTTTCCATGTTGGCATACATACTTTGAGACGAAACAAACATAGCCCAACGTACCAACACTTTTCGATCCTTGGTTGTCTCCATCTTATCCACTTCAAATGAGAGCTTGATATCACCACGTCTATATATACACCAGGGTCAAAGGATGGCTCCTCATGTGCGTGTAACCCTCTTACCCTGATTCACGTATTTCATCAGCAATGGTCTGGGCAACAAGCCAGTAGTTGGTGATGCCTGTGTTTGGAGAATGTAATGCACTATACGCTGAAACATTGGGCTCCATCTCTTTTATCTGATAAAAGGTGTCAATATCCTGCATTTTGCATCATCATGCATGTAACCTACTTGATCTCGATATATAATCTCGAGGCCTTGAACACCATTGGCGGTCCCTTGACTATACAGCTTTTCGACTTGGGCATGCTCACCTTCATTGGCTGCAACAATGAATTTACCACACCTCTCTACTGGCAGCTGTTTTTCCTCGCAATACTTGTACATAAGCTCAGCACCACGTACACATGTATGGGCCATCCGAGATCCTGGAATGTAATACAAACCGGCATGAATCTTGTTTTACATATTTGATGATGTCAGTGTGATGATGATGATGGTAACACAGCACTTGTAGTGATGATGCTTACCACGCCCGAGTTATGACCTGTTTGGTGTGCTGCTACTTGATCTTCTTTTTCCAAGACAACGACGGTCTTTTCTGGATACCGCTTCAAGATTTCTCTGGCTGTAGCCAAACCAACAATGCCACCACCCACTGGTTTCGGAGGATGTCATGTTACCATTATGGCTCTAACCATCGCACACACGCACACACGCTTACCAATAGCTACATCGAAACGATCCTTGGGTGTAGTGTTGACTGGAAATGGCTGGCTGAAACGATTGGCTCTTAAAGAACCCATTAGCTTTTCCACACCCTTTCGAGGTTGGACACCTTCGCCGGGTAATTTATCCCATAGATAGGGTTTGGATAATTTGGCGGTGGAAAAGGCACGTCTCAGCATAGGCAATGGTAAAAGGAACGGGTGTAAAGAAAAAATGACACGATAGTAGCAGAACAAAGAAAGAAAAGGAAAAAAGAAAAAACGTTCAATGCAATCGGCATTTTTTTATGTACGTATATTTTTAATTCTTCTCCTTTTGAATGGGCTCAAACACCTGCCAATATTGGGGTTTAGAATCCAATGCAAATTCAAGATCATCACCCGTGATGGAATCCCAGTACTTGTAAACCATCATCACTGCCAGCAGGTTGCATCCACTGCCAAGGAATAATCCATCCATGTAGTGTTTAGAATGCTCACATATGCCAATGGAAAATGCATGCATGCTGATTTGACCAATGATGAAAAAGAGAGCGCCGAATAAAATATCACCCAGAGGCCACCGATCTTCCAACGTAAACGCAATAAGGATTAGCTGGACAACAACATAGATGGTGACGAAGGCACCATTGATAAAGTAGTAAATGATCCATAATGCCATGGGTGACTCATAATTGAAGGGGCCGGTCGTGTTGTTGAATGTGGCAATGGCAATGGAAGACACCACAATGAAAATAATACCCGTTGTTATCCGATTCCACTGCCGATCGTGTCATGTCAAACAAATGTCATCACATCATCACGTGTCTTTCCATATTCTTACCCAAAGACTCAGAGGTGTCCCATCTTCAGCAAACTGAATACCCAAAAATCCGTTGATCAATAAGCACCAAAGCGTTGATGTAACCAATCCGAGATGAACAGCTGTAAAGTACTGGGGTTGTTCATTAGCATATGAATGTTTCTATGTAGAGCAAAGTAAGGATGACTCACGGGATATAGAATGGATGCCTTGGGAATGATGCTCGTCACCAGAAGCATTTCTGTGATCACTGTCATGGTATACATTTGGAAAAACAGCGTGATTTCCTTTCGGCCTATTTTCATGATCAGCGTAAGGAACGTGATTTCCCGGCTATCGTTCCAGCCTTACCAACAGCTGTATATTTTGTCTTTATGTGGTAGATCATGATACCAGTCATCAGCAAAGCAACAATATCAATGATAAAAGTGGCTGAACATAGGGGAAGAAGGGCTCTTGTTAATGAAGAAAGGATCAAAAGACGTTGCTGTTGTTGCTGCTGCCACTACTACTTGCCTGGTTGAAAAATCAGTACGCCGGCCACGTCAACGTTTCTTGCATAACAAATGGGTTCAATGCCATCGGACTTGCCAATAAGTGGGCACAATGTCAGTGCGACGGTCTGACAAACACCATCGAACTGGAACAGCTGGAAGCTGGAGGACATTGGAAGAAAAGAAAATCCTGACGAGTTGTGTATGGAAAAAGTCAACTCAGCATCAAGCGGATCAAACAATACCACGCTGGTGGATCCGTTTGAAATCGACCCATCTTTTCTTGGGGAGGAGAGGAGATGAAGACCGAAAAAGAAAAAAAAGAAAGTGGCACCACCTCACTCACACACCGTTGTCGGGTCACACAAGGTGGACCGTGTGACACAATGCGCGTGTATTGTTGTTGGCATGAACAAGCCCCAAACACACATAAAAGACAGCCCCCCGAATTGTGTGAGAAGATCCTTGGGTTTCACACTTTTCTTTCCTCTCAAGTTTACTTTTTCTCTATTATGGCTACATCCATTGATGACAAACGACGCGTTGCTATTGCTTATGATGGCAGTGACGATGCTCAAAAACTGTTTGAATGGTCCCTCAAGAATATCGTTCGTGGAGATACCGACCATGTCATTCTTCTCTCAGCTGTCCAGCCTGGTGACAAGGCAGCCGGTAGCAGCTTTATGCCCACTTCCCCCGGTAAAATCAAGTCTCCCCATGATCTACCTTCGGATTCAACCACTCGCACTCGTCTTGAAGGATTGAGTGAACGACTTCGTACTATGGGTATCTCCAGTGAGGCACATGTATTGACAGGTGACGCCAAGGCTTTGATTCCACGCTATACGCAAAACAATCAAGTGGAGCTACTCATTGTTGGTTCACGCGGTTTGGGTACTGTCAAGAGTGTCTTTTTGGGATCAGTTTCGGATCGTTGCATTCACGAATGTCCTTGCCCAGTCCTCGTTGTTCGAAACGCTACCATCTAATTTGATCATCCTCTTGCAAATCAATCATCATGTTTTATGTACATATATAATAAAGGAACATTCTTTTGCATCTTCTATTATTAAACGGTCAACGTATTGACGACGGTGCTTCTTGCCAACCAGACTAATTCCTCATCAAGACGCTCGGGGATGGTTGTCGGGTTCATGATCAAAATATGATAACTATGTACAACTTGGTTTTGTTCCAGGCCCAAAAAATCAGGAAGCTGCATGATTTTGGATCAGTATTTGATATTGTTCCACACTGAGAAAGTTGTGTCAGTTATACTTACCATTTCAATCGCGTTCCGTAATGCCTTTGTTCTTGGCCAGTACGTGAATAAGAATGGTGCATGAAACGCAGGGTTCTCTGCTTTGAGTTGTTGACAAAATCGATCCAGTCGTTGTTTCTCCTTCCGCCAATAAATAACACTGAACCCAAATGTAAGCATAACGCGTTCCCACACTCGCATAGAGAGATAAACTTACTCATCTATATCATCCCCTTCGCTGCTGTGTCGCATTTCCGAAAGACCAAATATGATGCTGCTTGTATCATCCACCACCTACGATATACTATTAGCTCCATGTGCAACCCCAAGAGGATCATACACGTACCTGGCTATAGATAGGACTCGTAGGGTATAATGCACGAATGCCAATTGTCATGTCTTGAACACGTTCAATGCGTCGATGAAACTCGGGATCCAATCCAAATTTATGCATAAACCATTGGGTCGCATTCATGTCTTCAGCCTCCAAATGGATATACATCAACCACGTGTCCTTATTTGCCCTCCTCAGTTTCAATGCTTCCTTGATGTGTGGATATAAGTCATGCGCCACATTCTTCATTTCCCAAATAGCAGTAGGGTTGTTCTTTGTGGGCTATAAAGCATAAACCATCAACACAATGAAAATAGTTGCCATGGAAATACAAAGAATACCTTTTGTACAGCACGTCGTAATGCCATGCCTTCTGACATTAATGATTGAATAGCCATGGATCGACTCTGTGGTGTGCTGTTGGTAGCGTTGTTGATTGTGGCACGGGTATTCACAGCTTGTGTAAGTCGTTGAGTCAGGCGATAGAGGCTGTTGCGTTCTCTAACACGATCTTGTCGTTTCTGGATTCTTGAACGTACTCGCTTTAAAAGAGGTGTCATCCGTCGCTTGATGAGTTTCATGGCACACATGGTATGCTTTGCAGCTTTCCTTGTTTCCTCGCTTGTAACTGCTTCAAGGACTGCTGTTGTCAAGAAATCGCTAAGCGTTGTCACCATTTCCTCACGTCGCTTCCGCTTATGCTCTCGAACACTCTCCACTGCACGTTCTCGTAATCTTGCCAAGTGTCTATTGCGCTCTTCTTCTTCAATCTTGGCTAGGTATTCCCGCCTCTTTTCTCTCAAATGACGTTCTTGTTCCTCAAGCTGCGCTCGTACTTGCATTCGTAGTTGTTCTTCTGCATGAACCACTTGAGCAGATCTCATCTCTTGATCCATATCTGCTTGCTCTTGTTCCTGTCGTTTCTGCTCCTCCAATCGTGCCTTTTCTTGCTGTTGACGTAACGCTTCTTGTTGTGCATGCATCTGAAGCTGATATTGTTGTTGTTGTTGTGGAGGTATTGGCGATGTGCTGGGACGTCCTTCTTGTGCACGTCGAGCATTAGCATAAGCTTTTGTTGCATCCACAGTAGGGAGTAATCGATGTTCGGATCTGAAAGTGTTGATGACTGGACCACCGTTGGCAGGGAGATCATTGGGCAGTGTTTGAAATAGGTTGTTCTTGGTAGGAACCAATATATCATCCAATTCGCCATTCACAATCTGTGCAAAGGTGCGGTTGCCTTTCTTCGGATCCACAAGCAACATTGACTTGGTAGGTCGAGGATTGGATAAAGGCTCTACAAAAATGAGTTAGTATCCATGGATCCATATACAATGTCACATACACATACCAACAAAAACATGCATCTTTTGCTTCGTTTTTTGTCCAAATCGAATTGTCGTTTGTGTCGGGCTCACTTCAAAAGAAAGACCATAAAGATGTGCCTCGGATAACAATTGCTTGACAGAATCATAAGCGAGCACCTGACGAAGATATTCAACTTCAACGCCAATATGAACGGACATGTACGCTCGATTCATAGCCTTGAGAGCACCTTTACGGATATCCGGGAAATGCCATTCCATCATGCATGCCAATAAGAACGGGGTATCACCTTCACCAACAAGTTTGAATAACTTTGAATAGTTGTTCTGAGATGCCTCCACATTGGTGAATTTGTTGCGGCGTTCGGAGGTCTCCATGATTTCATTGTTGCGTTGAATCAATTCGTAAAATTGGAGTGCACGTTGCAGTAATGGATGAAAGAGCACATGGCGTGGTAATTGCATGATTTGTCGAGCCACTTCGTGATCGCGGATATGGGAAATCAAGTAATATGCACGGAATTCGGCTTCGTTGGGTGTCTCAATACCATCCTCTCGTAAATCATCATAAAACTCCATCAAACTCAACAACACTAGATTGAAAAAGTGTCAAAAGATGCCTTCCAAAGTGATGATGCTGCTTACCTTTTCGAAGTTGCTCGGTTTCTTGTTGTTCGCTGAACTTTTCATCGTCATACTCGCAGAGCTCGTGTAAACTGAGGATATGCAAACGTGCAATCTTTTCATGAAGTTCGACAGCTGATGCATCACGGATATTTTGCAAGGTGAAATCTTGTCTGATGGAGCGTGTACGATCCCATAAAAAGCCATGGCATTTGATGAGAGGGTATTGCATAAGGATCTCATTGACCAGGTAATCAAGCGTCCGCTATAGAAATTGTCCATGTGTTAGTTATCCATATATTTACAATGAAGCATTCATTGTTCCTTACACTTAATACATGAGGTGGTCGTACATCGGATGGTAATGGTTGTTCATTGCCGGCTGCAGATCGACGATACTTTTTGACGGTCCTTTTTGGATCAGCTTGTCCACTGGCATCCTGTAACGAAGGTTTATTATTAGCTTCAGCATGCATATAGAATAAATCAATAGCAACCTACCATTTCCAAGGGATCCAACATGTTTTGAACCTCACGTTCCACTTGTTCAAAGCGAGAGCACATGTGTTGTAACGTGCCGCGGAAATCGATAGCATCAGCGAGGCGCATAGGCTTACTGGGATCAGGTATCAGGCCGTTTTTGATTGCATTGGCTCGTTCGGTAACACGTTTTTCCTTGAGCTGCCATAGAGAAAGAAAGTCGGTCAAAAGGTCTTGAATGATGCATGTGTGTGCGTGCGCGTGTAGAAGGAATATAACAAAGAGAGTTGCTTGGTGCGATGGGGGAAATGTACCTGTGAATAGAGTGCTGTCTTATCTGTGGTGCCAAAACGTTCAGCTCGTTGTGCATTGGACATTATACCGCCTACATCAGCGTTGGGAATAGGGGATTGGCTATGTTGACGGTCGTTGTGTTGATTGCTGTTGGCACGTCCACCACGTCCACCACCACGTCCACCGCCTCGATGTCCACGTCCTCGCCCGCGATCGCCGCCAAAATGACTTTTGTTGTGGTTCATTGGATTGCGGTTCTTGGTTGCATTCTTTGTGTTGTCGTTTTGTCGTCCACCAAAAAACATAAGGCGACAGTGTGTGTAAAGGGTAGCGGTAATGGAGAAAGAAAGAGTCGTGTTGCGGCGTACTGAAATTCAACCCTCCTCGAATACATTATCAGCTTAATACTGGTCCGACAAGTGAACCCCGTTAATGCCCATGGCTTTTTAGATAATAAATAATTTTTATTCGAGTAATGTTTATTAGGGATGTCACTGGGAGTCGGGAGCGTGGGAGAAGGGATGATGGTCAGCGTATGCATTTGTAAAAACGCTATAAAACCTGCCGTTTTCTTCAAGTTTGAGCCAACCATACTGGTCAGCCATCGGCGATCACTGGGATGAGGGAGAGTGATGAGAATCACGTGAGTGATTGGACCCCAAAAAGGTTGATTGAAAGCTTGACAGTGGTATAGTCGCCGTTTGGTGGATGGTAGAATGTTGGTCTGGTGTTGTATGCCAACTGGCAAGGCAATAGGGTCTCATCTTGCGGGTTGATGCATTTGTCAAGCTTGTTGCGGCCGTGGTCATCTATCCTATCAACCGATTTGCGTATCAATGTTGTAGTGCGCTCAAGCTTGTATATGATATTTATGAGCATTGTCACTGGCAACTTGAAATTGGCAAAGACAGAAAAGTTCCTGGGGAAACTCAACTTTGCCTGGTGAATGGCAATATAAAGGCCAGGCTTTGCCAAATGTATTGATCCAAGGTGACAGTGAACACCGTTCGTTTGCATGAAGAATGAACACGGTCGGCATCCGGGATCACTCGAGGACTTGCTTATGTCATGGCAAGTTAAGCCATCTGGGCCAACTCAAAATAATGCCCCACCTAATCCAGCTTTGCATAGGCATCTCGGGAGGTGGCTACATCAACGGGAATGTGAGTATGTGCGTCATCAAGCAAGATGATTAGCCTTTACCTTTATAAAAGAGCCAAATATCACAAAGACAACAAGGACAATGAAAGTAGGATAACAATGAAAGGCTAAAGTTGTCACCGACATGAGTACATGTACCGCTCACAGAATAAGACCAACCACCCTGGGGCACTCACATTGACTTGGGCGTGAAGGTGTTAGCAATGAAAGAGGGATATGATGGAAGAAAGAGATGTGTGGGACGACAACATTCTTTTATATGCATGGTGGGCGTGAGTATTTCTGTGATCATAAAGGCTGATAAATTGCTTGTTGGGAAAGATGAGGAGCTGATACTGTAGATTGTTGGGGCTCTCATTGTTGTGATTGATTGTCATTGCATAAACCAGGATCTGAAATAAACAAGGTGGCAATATCCAACATCCATCGGCTATCACAAATCACTTGCTGTGCTCAAATTCCACGAACAAGAAGTTGTTTGTGTGAATGGGTCATTCAAAAAAACTTTTGTTTTATGGAACTCTTTTGTAGAGTAATAAGCATGAGACACTATGTCAAAGAGAAAAGAATAGTAATCATAGTGAAAGGATGTGCATAATAATATTGAAAAAGTGTAGAAAGAGGCTGTGGCGAGTTCCATGGTCGTTCTGACGTGGATTTGCTATTTGCACGCGTCGAATGGCAGCACCAATGTTCGCTACATATGCCTGTGATTTCATGTTATTTACTTTCCAGTGGTCCTAATTCGCATAGCATGACATCAAGTGTAGTTGGAGCATCTGTATTGTGGATTTTCATTTCTATCGTGGCAGCGTCTATCATTCATGCACTTCAAGTGATTCCCTTTGCGATGGCAGGAAAACAAATACTCTCAAGACACTACAAGATCATGGAACTATGCAACATCATTCTCATTGAACCTGATTTACGGCATGCACAATCAATCACCACCTAAGGCTCTTTCAGATACATCACTGGCGAGCCTGCGCCAATAATTTATCAGCTCATCACCATCCCCAACGAGCATTTATCACTCTTTCCTGCTTGTTTCGTGCTTACAAAGATACCCACGCCCACCATGTATACATAAATAAAGATGTTGTCGCCCATTTTTACGCCCACGCATCTCTTTTTTCTTCCATCATATCACTCTTTGATTGCTGACACCTCCAAACCGAAGCTGATGTGAGTACATGCCATGATGAATGTGTGTGTGATCCTTGTGCTAATATTTGGTTGATCTTTAGCGTGTCTTTGTTACATCCCCTTTCATGGTCGCTGTTGTCATTGTTCTTTTATTATGGTAAAACCTGATCATCTTGTTTGATGAAGCATACACTCACTTCCCTGTTGATGTAGCTGCCTCCCGAACCTGCAAGGTTGGATTAGGTGGCATGTTCTATGTACTGCAGCCTGCATGGTGGTGATATAATCGCTTCCGAGGTATTGGACCAGAAAATTTGGCGGGAGCGTAACCTGCCGTGAATAATGCAGTGGTATGTATCATGCCCCAACATCGTACGTGTCTTTCTTGACACTTTACAAAAACACTAACGCATACATTCGTAGATACCGCTGATAACGGTGCTACAGCCGTTGACATTCAAACCTCAATTGGGATATCGTTGGAAGATTCTCTCAAGGAAGCAAGCCGATCAATTAGAAAAAGTGGATTTCACATCCCCTTCCTCCTGGAGCAATACGTTAATGGAGTACCTCAACACATTCAGCGACCTCGTAAGTATTATTTCATCATTGGATTATGTATCATCACCTAACGCATTTACTAGAACAACATCAAGGACATTGCAGCACGGGGGAAGGAGGACAGTTTTGTTTTCGACGACGACTTTGATCTTGATTGGGCCCAGTTATCAATCCGCTTTGCTTTACGATTGTTCGAGTCAGGGTACCTCCCGCTATCAGACCAAACAGAAGCGGATATCATTCGCAGGGTATGGACCTCCACCGACCCGCTGTACTTCCCAACAAGAATACAGCTTTACAACTTAAGTTCAGCAAAATTTTGATTGCCATTTGTCAAGAACTTGGTCGTCAACATGCTTCACACCATCGACGCTGACGGACCGGTCACCAACATTGCATTAAATATGCCGAATCAAACAACAATAACAGCTTCCGCTATGTCCCACAACCCCGGTGCACACACCCAAACGTTGCCGCATTGCTCTTGAAGAGTAATCATCATATCAAACATATCTAACTGTATATATCACCCTATTCTTTTATATCTTTTGCACATATTAAAAGCGCCTAGCATATATTTATTATATAACGAGACAGTTATAATGACCACAGCTATGATGGAATACTTGACAACAATGCCGAGAATGATGACTCTCTTTGTGCAGTATAATGGTGTAGCCACTGAGTGACAATGAATAGGATTTCCTAAATGGGGGCTCTGGTGGGACTGTTTGCAAGCATTGCATTTTGGAAAGGCGAGCAAGACCAAGCTACACGTCCTTAATCCCGCGTTTTCTTCTCCACCAATCTCGCCATGGCAGCTCTGCAGTTGAATCGGCTTTTATCAGACTACTTGTCAGACGAATCCAGTGTCCATGTCAACGTCCCTTTTATCACCGAAACGATTATCAACAACGACTTGTTGAACGATCAACAAAAAGACGATCACAGCGATCTGGGAGCTGTCAAACGGAAATGGACCGTGAGACTCAATGCACTCTTGCAATCACGTCAACCCTTGGCACGATGGGCAGCTATCAGCCTTGTCAAGCTTACCTGTGAGCAGTCGTCTTCGCTCTATACAGCCAACGCTCAAACATGGTGTGCTCAGTGCTTGGGCTTTTTAGCGGTAAGTTTTTTCTTTCCTTTCCTTTCCTGACCTGTACCATAGACCTCTAATATTGCCACAGCGTCCAGAGCAACCTACAGTGCATGATATTGTGATAAAGACACTGTCATTGATATTCGTAAAGTCCGTTGGCAAACCTGACCTGTTGACCGAGGTTACAAACAAAAACTTGTCGCGATTCCATCAATTACTGGTTACTCTTGCAAGTCGCCCTGATCATCAATTCCAAGTGAGTTCATTGCATTGATGTATATATATACAAGGATATGGGACATTAATGATGGAGAATAGACCACTGCATTGAATGCCTTGACTATCGACATGGAATTGTTCCCTTCTACGACCCGTCACGTGATGGATAAAATCACCAAATCATGCATCATTCCTTATCTTGAAGGCAGCATCCACATTGATTCCGAGCTTGTTGGTCGATACTTGGTGGCCTCAACACGATCAGGCGGCAAAGCCAATATTGCTACCCAGTGGAATGAGATGCTCTTGAAATTGGTGGACACAACCCATCAAGCTCTTGATCGACTTTTCGATACAATCGATGAAGGTAACATATGGAGGAGGATATCATGGTGTCAATCAAAGGCTGACATGTTGGTGTCTTTAGAGGATTCGGCTTCATTCAGTAGAACTCCCGGCTATCAGCTTTTCGCCTTGTCGGTTGATTACACAATGTCCTTCCCTGTTCTTTTGCAACGTGTGCAGACCTTGATGAATGTCGTATCAGCTTGTCTTACGTGAGTAGATGGGAATCATGTGGGTGATCATAGTAACTAAATGAACCATCTTTCGTCTAGTACCAAGACCGAGTCGGCAGTTGCTGTTCCATTCGCTCGTATTATTCAGCTCGTTTGCCGTGTATACAATGTCTTTCCAGGATGCGCAGTAAGTCTCGTATATGTGCGTCATTGTTTTTCAGATTACTTATTATGATTATAGATGCGTGAATTCAAGCCAAAGGATGAGCATACTTGTCTCATGGGTCTTTTACCGGCACTTTATCTGAGCACAAACAAGGTGTTGTCGAGCTTGCTTTATTGGTAAGAGCATGGATGTTTATGGATCGAGAAAGATATTCACCCATAGAATATTAGTGCGGATGCCGGTATGACACAATATGGAAAGCTTTTATCGAGTATTCTACTCCGGTTATTGAGCGAGAGCAAAAACAAGCGGTGAGTATTCGATTCGGATAGAGGGATAGACAATGAAACTTATTCATTCTTTGAAATAGGTCCCTGAGAATTTCCGTATATGAATTGCTTTCATTGTGCCTTGAACAATATGGCCATGCATTTGCTGCCAACATTTCAAAAGCGGCTGTCCAATGTGTATGCGATGACTTGAAGATCCCAGAACGTAAACCTGTCAGCATCATATCCAATGTCAAGGTAGGCTTTTACATTTTTCTTATTGGGTCATCGTGCTTATTCTTTACATTAGGCTGGTAAAAAGAGAGCAGCAGATCAACAAACGGGTGCAGTTATTGATGGAGAGGAAGCACAATCGGTGCCTGGTGATGTGCAACTGGCAGCACTTGATGCGGTTGAGCAATTAATGGTGTGCTATGGCCATGCTATGGGTGAAGCTCAGAGGAGAGCATTGGATACAGCGATCATTTCAAGGCTCTTGCAACCTTCCAATGCAGAGACGACCATCATCAAGGGAAAGCTTTATGATTACGTGATCGCCTCTGTTATGAATCCCAATCCAGCACAAGCTAGCATATTACCTTATGCAGTACGCATTTTCACTGCTGGCGTCAATGCAGAAACACATGAGGTAAGACAACTCGAAAGATATACATGATCCCCTTATACTAAGATATGTGGTTGATTAGCTACGAGCAATTTGCAAACGAGGTCTTGCTATTTGCGACTTGTGCGTACATACACGACTGCCACCTATTCAACGTGCTGTATCTGCACCAGCAGCACCTGCCATTCAGACCCAAGTTGTTGAGGAAGTTGTACAGCAAAATGATTTTGAAATGACTCGAGATCTCTCGCCATCATCATCACCCACGCCACCAGTGGAATCACCAGCCACAAAAGAGATTCCTGTACAACGTCCCAAATCTCCACCAAGACAACCATCATCATCATCGCCAGCATCATCATTTGCACCAATCGTTCCTACCATGGGTGTCACAGATACAGAGCCTATTCAAAAAGATACATTCAAGCCAAGCGAATCCATGGCTCGTGCGATGTCGGATGTGATAGAGGAAGCGCAAGTGATTGAAACGGTAGTGACAACCACGGTAGATTCAAAAGATACGGAGATGCTTTCAAGACAGCCAACTGAAAACTCATTTACCACGACCATCGATCGTCAAGATTCAGCCACCCCAACGACGGCTTTTACAACAATCAACGATAACGATGATAATGAGGATGATGAGGGATCATTTGACATACCCGATATTGATATGGCAGGACCAGATGATGATGAGGATGAAGAATAAATAGTTTTTTAATAGTTGCTTTTGCAAAACAGCAATAAAGGCATGGCAAAAATGTATACAAATCAATTCAGACTCTAATTTACATAAAGATCTTGGAATCACGCTGATCTCGAGAATCGCGTTGTTGGCCGACGTGGGTAACCAACTTTTGGTATTGCATGTTTTCCAGCTTGTCCAATGGTACAGCATCACCATCTTCACCACCGTTGAATAAGATTTTAAGAAGCTACATGTAATGATAAAAGTTAATGACTTTGTACTTATCATCCCTTTTCCCAAAAATAAATAACGTACCTCGAGCCATTTTACAACCACATGCTCCTCATAATCATCCAATACTGGTTCATTATCCACAGGTCGCATCAAGTTTTCAATCGTCTTTAGGACTTGATTCCAGATCTTGGTGATAACCAGCTTCATGTTGGTCTCCGATAGGTGGTCATTGAGGGTCTTGAGATTCTTTTCGAGATAATCGAGCAAGGGTCCAATAGCATCCTCACACTCTTGTAAAGTGGGCTCAATATGTTGGCTGCTGCGGCTGCTGAACGATGAAAAGAAACCCTTTTCACGCTTCAATAACTTATCCACCACCTTGCGTGACAAGTACTGGCGCATGATATGTCCCATCTAAGAATAAAAAAGGGCACCACAATCAGTGGTCTATTCCCGATACAACAACCTTTGATGCCCTTACCTGCTCTGCAATCAGGGAGGCTCCATCATTTTCGGCTCGTTTCAGTGTACGGAATGACTTTACAAACCAGAATTGAATATCATCCTTTTCTCCCACCAAGCTAATGCGCATGTACAGATTGCCTTGTGGTACCAGGGGAAGCGTCAATTCATGGCTTTGGTAGTCGCTGTAGATATCAGGTGACAAGCGGAAAACCACTTGACCACATTCTTGATCCGATCCGATCATATCTTCATCATAGACCAATGCCAATACATCGGCTGTGCGTTCCGTCAAGCAAATATCAAAGCTTTGATCCCACCGAGGGTCCAATGTCTTGTAATGCGTGTATGTCCTTGCAATCTCCTTTTGGTTCATGTACAGCGATACATACGGATCACTCAAGCCGTTACTGTCAAGGCCACGGAGATTCTCACCACGTAAAATGCGAATCGAGTACAAAAAGTTGGTCTGGGGTTCCACCATAGGCGCTGGCTTATGATTTAATTCTCGCATGCGTTCGGCAACCGCATCCACGTTCATGTGCTGGTATAATTGATCCAAATGGCCTCTTGCAGCTTCAATATCATTGAGCATAATGCATAGCTAATTATGAAGAATGAGTGTTTTGCTCTCTCTCCCTGTGAATAAAAGTCATTTTACCTCTGGAGTGATATCACGAGATGACACTTGATTCGTTGAAGAGGTATTGCTTCCAGTAAGACGCTTCGCTTTGTGTAGCAAGGAGGATGATGACGAGCGTTGTGGACGACCACCGGGTAAAATGTCAAATTCTGCGAGGATGAAACCTTCAATCTCATTGGTATATTGCTCCAAGGCGTTGGCAATCACCTAAGTGTCATCTTGCATTAGGATGGGCGCAATATATAAAGCGCATATCAACTTTACCTTGGATAACGATGTGAGGAATCGGCAGTATTGTACCTCGTTGGGCCATTGTAATCGCAATACAAAGTCTACATAGTCGTTGAACAGCCTGAAAAGATCATCCACGGAAAATGAATGTAGACTTGATTCGCTGACAGGTTTGAACTAAACATGGTATAAAGCATAAGAAGTCTAAATAAACGAATCGAAAATGCGGTACCATACCTCTTCTTGCTTGAGAGCATTTTCAACACATTTGGGGGCAGATTCAGTGGAAGCCTCGAGCCATCTTTTAACGTGTTGCAAAAACCATGCCTCGACCTTGAACGATGCAATTTTCTCCCTATTGGACCAGCATAGGTTAAGACATGTATAGGAAGATATATAGCAAGATACTTACTTTGGCCCACGTTGGTCATACAAGCGTTTGAGACTGAGTACTTTTTCATACAACTCCATGGCAACGTCGACAGGTGCATTCTTGGAATCCGGGGAGTACGTTGCCCAATCATCCATCTCCAGGGTAAAGATTGGCATAATTTTTGACATGACTACACTTGGCACGTCTAACACACTTTGACCTTTGTGTGAGTTACCATTACCCAATCTTTCCCAATCACACCGCCTCCATATACCTACCCTTTAATGGATGATCTAAAGTTGTGCATGCATACGTGTACCAGCTCCTTGTTCAATTTTTCAGCAAGCGTAAGCAAGTTGGTTAGGCTGTCCTTGGTATCGTCCTTGGAAGCTGCTTGCAATGCTGCCCATCGTTTGGTCACTGCTGCAATCTATGATACCCAATAAGCTAATGGTGTACACACCTCTCTCTTTGCACTTTACCTGTAATGGTTCTTCCAGATTGGCTATTGCCAAAGTTGGATCAGGATGCATGTGACGGTAATATGGATTGTCATAGATCTTATCGAGAATAGACACAAGGTCATCCACCCATTCAGCCCTAGAAGCAATGGTCCATCATCAATACCCCTATACCGATCTCATCCAAAGCATCACTTACTTGACTCGCCAGTAGTTACAGATTGCCTCTTCCAAATCCAACAAGATAGCACGATCTAATTCTTCGTATGCACTAATCATGCTATCCATCTATAGAGCTTATGGTTAGCACGAGAAGCGAATCATTCCATGCACACACACACTTACATCATTTGTAGCCCAGCTCTTTGGATTGCTTTCTTTGACAGCTTTATCCAGCGATCGGAATGCATCCTTAATATCCTCAATATCCAACTTTTTTGCTTCGAATCGTTCAGTGACAAAATCCAAGTACATGACCGCGCGATAAGGGGCTGATAAACGCCAAGTACGCCAACATTCACGTAATAATTCATCCGATTGCAATGACAAGACACTTGTTTTGGCGCGTTCGCTTTCAGAAATCACGTTCGTATCATAGTCAATGCACATCTCCATCAACTTGCGGAAATAAGCTCGAGGAAAGTTGGGGATAAAAGTAAACGCACACTACAACAATTCATGTTAGGAACACACTCATCCATATACTCAACCCTCCTCACGTTGCCAATATCTTACTGTGGGATCATTCGATCGTGCACCAGTAGCATCAGCCGTTTCCTCTTGGTTCAAGCCAGGGTTGAGTAACATCAATGTCTTGATCAATTCGCTCAGCTGTTGCACTTCACGGGTCTTCCATCGTTCATAAGCTTGTTGATTTGGATAGTCTTCACGTCGACCAGGGAAAGGTTGACCGGTTTGGATATGGTAAAGACACTTTTTGAGATCGACCAAGAAAGCCTATGTATGTGTGTAACATGAGTTAAAGCCCTATCCCTATCTCCATTCCAAGTATAATTTACCGAGTCAGTGCAAATAGATTGGAGTTCCCGAAGTTTACGACGATGTTCATGATCGCTTACACCAAATAGACTTTGTACCATCATGACCATGGGGAATCGTTCCAAGGCAGCCATATCGATAGGTTGATTATTAGTTCCTGGCAAGGGTGGTAGTGGTGGTGGAGGAGTAGCTGATGGTGTTCTTCTAGTGGGGCGTTGATGTTGATAGTGACTCTTTGTACGTTTGACGGTGGGTGCGACAAATCCGTTGAGCCGCTCCATGAGTTCTGGTGTAACGGATGATGATGCAGCATCTTCCTTCAAAGTCTGGATCAACAACTCGGCAAACCGCGCCATGAAGCGATTCAGTTGCTGTGTATTGGGCTGTCCTCCATTCTCTTTGGCTATCTCGGCCTGGCTAATCTTCAGAAACGATACCACCAAGTCGTTGATAGTACCACTCGGTCGTAGTCGGTGCAAATACCATTTGTTGTGGAACTGGGATACGACTTCACGAAAACATGCGTCCTGATGCAAGAGTCGACTCGTGTCTCTTCCTTTACGGATTTCATTAAGGCGGTTCATGAGCCCACTGACAATGTCACGCGTGAGTCGATCGGTGGTGTTGTTATCCTTGTCAAACTTTTCAGTCAATGAGTCGAGCATGCTGCTCAAATGAAGTGAATGGCGGTCTCCTTTGAGGGATGACGGCGAAGGCTGTTGCAGTTGTTGTTGAGGCGCCTCTAAACCAGAAGACTGTTCCTTGAAGGCACGAATAGCACATCGTAGCGCATAGTCATAGACAGCTGTTGTATTGATAGAAGAACGATGTGGTCTCCTTGCACTACGTCGTCCCCTTGAGCCACTTCTTGGATCCATGTGTTGTGTGAAAATGAGAGAGAGAGAAAGAGTGGGAGTATGTGTGTGTGTGTGGCGGAAAAGAGAGGAGATAAGTGATGATGGTGCTAGGCAGCACGGAAGCACAACCGGAGTTGTGATACCAAAATAGGTCACTCTTGTGTAGCCTGTTCATGCACACGTGCAGCACCTAAGCCTGTCATTTCCGGATGCTGTTGTTGTACCTGATCCCTTGTTTAATTCCTATGCATGAATCTTGTTACTGCAATCCACTGATCATTCTATACATAAATATGTTTCTTGATCTATGATACGCATTCTATTTATTATAAACGAGGTTATTACTATTATTAAAGTATTATTATATCATGTATGCAGCTTTTTTCTAATACAAATTATACTTGATTATGTTTCATTGTGATACTTTCTAAAGCCATGGTCTTATCCACGCTTGTCTTCATTAACCGCTCAATTCGATACCGCTCGTAAAATCGTTCAAATGTTTCAGACCGCAACATGTCACGATGGGAGGAAAGCAACATGGTTACCAGCTGCACGAAATCGCTATATTCAGGATTACAGCAATCGACCACGCCCCATGGATAATACCGACCAAGGAATGGCCTATCCGCTCTTTGTTGCTTTTTCTTTTTGGATCGCTTTTGTTTCTTGTTTTGCTGGGACAAGGGCCGACCCGAGTCTGGATCTTGTTCAAATCCGATCACTGTAAATGGAAGCAGCTTCAAATATTCTTTCATGCAATAGGCTTCTTCATCGTCATCATCTTGTTCGACACACGCTTCCAGCATATCCAAGATACCATCAAGCATAAATGATCCTGATCCTCGTTTCTCGGAAGTTGGTGATGATGGTGCTGATGAGCTATCATCATTGCTGCTACTGGTGTTAGATTCTTGCTCCTCTTGGTCATCCTCATCCTCATCAGGCATAGCCATTTCTTCATATCCATATACCGGAAGTTGAAACATGTCAAAGATGTCATTGCGGCAACATGTTTTCAATCGTTGTCGTTCTGGTGCAGTCATTGTGTCGCCCTTGCCGACCACTGGGATCACATTCACACGTGATGACAACATGCGCATCATGTAGCGATCCACATCACTTAGACGTCCAGATTGTCTCAACTTGTCACCATCGACAAAAAACAAGCATGCATGTATATGCGTATCCATGGCATGAGTCGTTCTCTTGATTTTAGTTTCCTACATAGAGTAGGGATGAATACATCAAGTAGGTGGATAGGTTTTTTGAGATTTACCTCGAGCAATGTACGCTCATATTGATGATCAATATACATGCAGAGATAACGTAGCTGATTTTCAAGCAGTGATAAATTACAAGAGATGCCAGGCGTATCCGTGATGGTAAGGGAAATGCGCTCATCGTCGTGCTCTTGTTCAATCTCCATGGATACACTATAAGTTGCTTCCGTGGGTTCAAGTGGATCTTTTAGCACCATGGGTGTTGATTCTTTAAAGGTTCCTTGGATCACTGCATGTTTGAGATATTCACACATTGTCCGTACAAACGCTGTTTTGCCACTACTGGTTTGACCCATGACGATCAAATTCAATTTTGTGCTAGCATTCTTTTGTGATCTGCTACGTGTACGTAATGGATGGCCTCGGTAAAGCATGATGATGATAAGGAAAAAAAGCCGGGAATATCAAATGAAATAGCCCGCGCGTGTGTGTCAATCACCTTTTCCACTGAGCTGGATTTCCGGAATAAACATTGAACTCTTCAAAGTTAAACTTGCAACAAACTATGTCATATAGCTAGAACTTAACAGTTGGTGTGCAGAGACAAACAAACAAAAACAACCGATCTTTTAATCAACCATAATACAAAACTATCATATTCATTGGGGTGGTTGCGACATGACCAATTGCGCTTTCTGTGTGTGTGTGTGTGAGAAATGGGCAAGGTGAGGATAACAATGAATAGTATGATCCAAGGATGAACACACACTTACCAATTGCCTAATTTGATCACGGTGCTCAGGTGCAAGTGCATTGATTTGTTCCTCTGTGAGCTGCATTACTTGCATGAGGAGTGCTTTTTGCTGTTCCTTCACATCAGCTATGTATATAATATGATTAGCTTCCATCTCTACCTCACATTTCAAATAGTAAAAATTACCTGAAGGTTCACCCATGCCTGGCATTGGTGCTGGTGCTTGTGGTGCTGCAGGGCTTGGGACCATAGGTGGTTGCTGTTGTGGTGGCATCATCATGGGTGTGGGCTGTTGTTGTGGTGGTGGTGGAGTAGGTGTTGCTTGCTGTGGTGGTTGCTGTGGGATATTGTGTGGTTGAGGTGCAGGACCTGTAGCACCCATGGATGGATTGCTCATGATACGCTAAATATGTGGATCACAATGAGTGAACATGCATAATTGAAGAATGAAATACGAGATATAAATACTTACAGTGATGATATTTGGATCAACAATGTTCATCATTACCATTGCCTGGAACAATGCATATGCAACTTGAGGATTGTTGGTTAAAAATTCTCTTGTGAATGCTGGTCGTTCGAATGACATTTGCTATATTGCGCACTTTTGTCAATACGTATCCTTCATCCCTTTATCCTGTCTGATTTACCTTCATATGTGTCATGAGCGTGAACAAATCTTGTGAACTCATAGATGCGAGCACCTTGGAGATATCATCTACTGACGTACCACCGCTACCAGCTGGTTTAGGAGTTGGCATAGGAGGAGGTGGCTGTGCTTGTGAGGGGTGTGGTGGTGGTGGTTGCATGTGTTGTTGTTGCTGTTGTTGTACTGGTGGATGGGGTGGAGGATGTGATCGAGGCTATAGAAATAGGTGAACAATGAATCGACAATGATAAAAACATGCACACACACACACGTACAGGCTGTCTTTGTCCACGCTGATTTTCCACGTGAGGATCCATCGCTGCATAATCAACACGAAGTTGTCTTCCTCCCACATCGTAATCATTCAAGTTTCTTACAGCACTTGCTGCTGTTTCAGCATCTAATATCACATAATTAGTTTACATCAACAATACATCTCTTCATGCTCCTATGCTTATCCACACCCTTACACACATACCATAATACTCGCAAAATCCGTATCCTTTGGGTCGCTTGGACTCACGATCGAACAACAATCTACAGCAAAGTCCATGGTCATTCAGTTTGCTATCGACGATCGAAGCCTGAACAAGGATTGCATCTTACCGAAAAGAAACAACAGGACCCACTTCTTTGAAAATGTCGATCAGCTGCTCCTCTGTCATCTCGAATGGGATATTGCCGACTACGTAATACGAATGCTGTTAATGGCTGTATCCAATCGTATGCTGAATCAGTCCTCAGTTACCAAAGACGACACGCGATCCTCTCGTTGCTTGGCTCATTGTTGTATGTTGTGCTGGAAGAAGCAAGCTGGCAAGCAAGCGGCGACGTGTTGCTGAGAGGGATTTTCGCTTGTGCTGCTCTCCGCACAATCATCAGCATAATCAATGCCTCTTTCCTCTTCTGTTTGATCTGGTGCCATGATTGATGAAGCTTGAAGGCCTCTTCTTGGGTGTATGGAATGCATTGATTTGATCAACATCTTTGTGATACCATCCAAAGAGGTACGTTATTATTGTATTGCCAGACGCTGTTCGCTTGTCTTATTATATCCACGGATCATAGTGTGCCCATTCTGACACTCACACCAGGCTGCCTACATCGCTTTATACAATCAACAATTGCCGTACCTTGTTCCAAAGCACATTGGGCTGTTGTAATTTTAGCTTCTTGTGCTCCCGCGGCCTGAGCCACGTTTGGTCATGACACCACCGGCAGTCTCCGTAACATTGGGTGAATGGTTACATATGCTTGGCAATGCCCTCAAGCAGCACAAGACCATAAGGCATGCTGCTGTTTTCCTGGCCCTACTTTTGGTGATTGATTATCAGCTGTGAAGATGAAAACGTGATACAACTTTGAAGGATCGCGCCATCATCTTGGGGAAAAGGTACTAACACAGCAGTACTATACACTAGAAACATCCAACCGATTGACAAAAAACATATATCTATAGAGCAATTGTAAACAATTTGGCGCCGATGTGATCCCATACCATGATACTCTATTTACCTGGCCTTCTCCAAAAATGGTAAGTGCTATATGCACGTTGCGGATGAAGCCGCACATTAACTCTGGACCATGCATACGGGTATTCGTTTACTTTTCTTTCCCTCTTTTTGTCATTTCAAGATGTTGGCAGCCGACGAGATACCTAGCACCATCTATGAACAAGTCTTTGAGACTGACCAAAAACGACCCTTCAGCGATACGGAGCCTCTTATGATTGATGCTTTGGAGCCAACACGGTCCCTATCATTCAGTTCTCTTCACACCAACGTCCGTGCATTTGCAGCTGCTTTGAGAAGCAATGAATATGGAATCAAAGAAGGCGATGTCGTAGGCATTTGTTCGCCTAGTGATGTAAGCATGCATGCACGCAAGCATATGATCATTGCCATGATGAAAGCTAATGATGATCACATAGATTGAATACCCTATTGCTTTACATGGCGTTATGGCTGCTGGTAAGACAGAGACATTTTTAGGAGTAAAGGGCGTTATATCTGATAAGGTTCGTGCGGTGTATGATCAACAGGTGCAGGGGCATGTCTTATCTCGGCGGCGTTGACAAGCAATGAGATGGTCAACATCCTTCGATTAGCGGAGCCAAGATTGATCGTTGCACATCCTGCATCCTATCAAACGATCACAGCAGCTCTCAAGGAATATGGTGTTGACCTCCCCACGTTGATGATGCACAACAACAACAAAGTGGATGCCCCGAGTCTCTTGGATGTATGCAGCAGGCATGATCCTAATACACCATTGCCAAAAGTCAGCCCTGATGCCAATGCCTATCTTGCATGTACCTCTGGATCCACAGCGGCAACTAAGCTTGTGAACATTTCGTAAGGAAGTTGTTGTCTCGGTTCCATCTCACCCTTTCTCATGACAAATTATTACAGACATCGAGTGGGTGTGCTCCGTATTCGAGAATTGGCAGCTACCATGACGCGAACCGCTAATGAACGTGCTCGTTCACTTGGCACCAGCCAATTTCATGGCGCCCTTGCATCTGCCATTGCATGCCAAGCGTCCTTGCAATGCGGTATTCGACAATATATCCTCAACTCAAATGATCTGGAGTTGATGCTATCCAAGATTCAAGAATTTCAAATCACATCGGTTTCCCTTGCACCTTTCAACGTTGTTCAGGCTGCAAATCAACCAGAGCTCATTCAAAAATATGATGTCAGTTCCTTGCAAGTGGGCACCACAGCTGGCCAAATGGTGCGTCGAGAGGATAAACTCAAGGTAAAGGAAAACTTGGGGTTGGCTTTGATGCTCACTTTTTACGGATCCACCGAATCCTATGTCCCACTCGGCTTTATTCCCCAACATGACATCCCAGGTATGTATGATAACCAAAGAGAAAGAATCACCTTTTTAATTGTATGTTTATAGAAACAAGCGGCAAAATCCCTGATCGAGAAGGCTGGTCAGTGAAATTGGTGGATGAGCATGGACAAGGTATGAGTGGATATGGGCTATATCGACGGGATACTGAAATCACATGATGCATTAGAGGTCCAAAAAGGTGAAATGGGTGAGCTTTGGGCAAAGAATCCGACCCTCGCCAATGTAAGTATATCATTATGATGTACACTCGTTCATGTCCCTAATGGTCATTATTGCAGGGCTACTACAAATGTCCTGAGGATACGGCAGAGGCGTTTGACAAGGATGGTTTCTTCCACACCAAGGACATTTTCATCTTGCAAGATAATGATGAATTCCTATTCATTGGACGTAAAAACGAGATGATCCTCACAAAGGATTCCAAATATGTAAGTATATAACGGAGCATCAGGAATTGCACGTGTGGATCTGACATGGCAATGATATATGTAGTGTGCACCAAAGCCCATTGAAGACATTTGTGTGAGTAGCCATCATTGCAAGGAGAGGAATGGTAGAGGATGCCTTGGATGTGATGTACTTATGGGATATACGTAGTTGACGTATGGTGGTATCCGCGAATGTGTTGTGGTTGGTGCGCATAGCGATAAGCTTGGCTATCAGGTGCCTCGTGGATATGTTGTTCTCAAGGATCCAGCTTCCATTGCTGACAAGGATGGATTCATCAAAGAGCTTATTGCTTATGTGAACGAGCGTGTACCTGATGCCGTGATGCGACTGGATGGTGGCGTTCGTATCCTCGATCAATTTCCTCGTGCGGCTGCTGGTAAAACGGACATGCGATTGCTTCGCAACATGGCAAAGCAAGAATTGGAACAAATGGAATTAGCATAGTTGGGTTGCATGAATAAAGCTAGTGCTGTATTGATATCCACAAAGGAGATCATCGCCAACTTTTTTCCCTGACGAATGTGATGAGTCGATGACTTGACCTACCCAGCAAGTCCTTTCATGAAATGATTTTATATAATCCCTTCCAAGTAAATAACAAAGCGTGTTTATTTAATTTATCACCAAAGTTGTATGTTGTGATTATAACGCTGCAAGATTGAATTCCCCAAGAATCGTTGATCAGCAAATCCAAAACCAAAGACCCACGTATCTTGGTCAATTTTATTTAAAGTGTATCAACTGCCGTGAAATTTAAGTCAAATGCTCCATGATCTTCTTGACCTGGAAGGGTTAAAGCAATAGTCCACGATTGGCTGAGATACGTTGAGCAGTTGTCAATATGGTAAAGAGAACTCCGTTGGCTGGCATCGTCTCCAAACAGCTTGCTGACCACTTTGAGCTTCATCTGGAAGGAGACGACTCGTTGTTGTGCCGCTGCCTACCATCCAACGGTCATTTTTGTTGAATGATAAGAGGGTATAGCTGTAATGATTTAAGTTTACAATGGATCAAGCTTCCGTAACAAGCAGAGTTGTTGAGTAGCATTACTATGGGTTTATTAACATTGAAAATACAAGCATCTATTTAATCATGTATACAATCAGCTATAGGCACTACCCATCGTCTAATCAGCATATGAACAATGAAGCTTTAATGAATGTAGTATGCAAGAAGGAACAAGAGCGTCTCGATACAATGATGTGGGTATAATCCAATCTCCCCTTCCGGCCTTCATATTTCTATCTTTCCTTTCCTTCCAGATGCCAACCAGTGGATCACAAAGAATCAGCAGGTGTCGTTGTGTAATTGTATTTTTGGTTGCTGCCGTCATAGCATCTTCATCCATTATTGTAAAAGTAGCTGTTGCATGGTGGTAAATCCTCTCTCGTCAAAGGTATAAGCCCTCGTTTCCATGCCATTCAATTCATCCAATCCATCATCATCCTCAGCCGTATCCACGTGTTCGTTACTGCTGACGACGAGCCAAGTAGCCAAAGCAACATTCCAGGATTCCACATTACTGCACTTGATTGCATCCATCCATTCATCCATAACCGTTGCGAGTCCAATAAGAAAGAGCCTCTGTGATCGCTGCTGATATGCTTCCTTTTCCATCCGAATGTTGGTCTCTCTCTTTCTTGGTCATTTCCAGTGCAGCTCAACAAGACGAAGAGTGCTTGTATTGCGGGATACTTGATAGCTGATATGGGACCATCCATTAAAAGTCGTATGCATCATTGCAACTTGCCACACGTAAATAAAGCTGCTTTTATACAATGGCTATCAGCTGTCCACGTGAAGAGGCCGCAAGTAACTTGAGACAATGGAGACCTTGCTATTGGCAGCTGCTGTTACGGGATGGTTGTGGCAGAGGAGCGTGTTGTAGTAGTAGAGTGACAAGATTGTGAACGCTGCTTGAGACAATAAAGTCATTGCTAATAGTAACTGCTGGAATGAATGCTGTTCGTTTGATCGTGGCATTGGAGTGTGCAAGACAGTGTGTGCTTTCAAGAAAGGCGTGTGTTGAAGTGGGGTGCACGCGCCATGAGCTTGCCATTCAGCTCAATACAATCGGATCAAGATATTCGTAGCATTGGCATGGTGGATTGGAAGCAAGACAATCGTTTGCAGATAGTAATTGTACTTGAATGGGGGGGGGGCAACAGTTGAGAATGAGAGGAGGAACGGGCAAGAAGCCGAGAGTGGAAGAGTGGAAATTAAATAGGTCAGACACTGCCATGCACTCTATAAATTACTCCATGACCTTGATTGCCTCTCTCAAACCTGAAACTTGCACACAAGGTGCTCTAGGTCATGCTGATCAACTTTGTCTTAATAACGAACCCACACTTCATTTAAAAATCTCGAAAGGGAGAGCATAATGTGGGGTTGACTATGATGGGCGGAAATTGGGAAAGCGCCGGATTTATGAAAAAGTCAATTACTATGTAGTTTCTTGGGATTCCCCATTTCGCACTTGAAACTTGGTCAGACGGTAAACTCGCACATGCTGATCAACTTCATTCATTTAAAAATCGCATGGTTCATTATGTACATTTTGAATGCCGGCCAGCCCAAATGTAGGAGAAAGGTAGGGTCGACGCTCCTGCTCCCCGAGATCGCCTACCTCGAACCTGAAACTTTCACACAACATCCTTTGGACCACGCCGAGCAATTTCGTTCCCATAAAGACTCCAGAGTTCATTATGAAAATCTTGGATGTAGGAGAGACGACAAATGGATGGAAACATAAATAGGGTGTACGGCCGTGCGCGCCGATATTGCCCATGGCGACGTCGAAACTTGATTAGGAGGTGCTCTCGGTCATGCTGATCAACATCGTTCTCATAAAGCCTCTACACATCATTATGGAGATTTGGAGATACAGTCACCTTTATGTTTTTACTATGGTGTAAGTGAGGTGCTATATGACAAAGTGGTATTTGTTCATTGTAAAGTAGATTGAGACTGATAGAGCGGAAGATGCGCAGGGGCGTGCTTGTGTAACACAGCTCATTTGCATGATACTTCACAATGAACAAAGACCACTGGTCTTATAGCTTCACGCTTACAGCATAGTAAAAACATAAAGGTGCCTGTATCTCTAAACTTTACAATGAAACGTGGGGTCTTCAATCGAACAAAGTTGCTCGTCGGGGTGAAGCGCACCTTGGGTGCAAGTTTCACGTTCGTTGTAGTCAACCTCAGATTCACCCAATGTCACCACCAGCTAAAGTAGATCGTGGGTCGACCAAAAGTATTTTGGCTGGTGGTGACATCGCGGATTTTGGGATTGACGAGCTTGATCGTGAAACTTGCACCCAAGGTGCGCTACACTCTGACGAGCAACTTTGTTCTATGAAAGAGCCCACGTTTCATTGTAAAGTTTAGGGATACAGGCGACTTTATGTTTTACATATCCTGTAAGCGCGATGCTATATGACAAGTGGTTTTTGTTCATTGTCAAGTAGGTAGACCCCGATAGAGCCGAAGATGCAGACGGACTTCTTTGTGCTACACAGCTCATTTGCATGATACTTCGCAATGAACAACACCACTTGTCATATAGCATCATGGTTTCAGCATATGCAAAAACGTAAATGTGCCTGCATCTAGGATTGGCAAGCTTGATCATGTAACATGATTGACAAGGTGCGCTCAACCACGACGAGCAATATTGTTCTATGAAAGAGCCCGTGTTTCATTGTAAAGTTTAGAGATAAATGCACTTTCTCGTTTTTACATATGCTGAAAGCATGATGCTATATGACAACTGATGTTTGTTCGTTACGAAGTATCATTCAAATGAGCTGTATTGCACAAGCACGCCCCTACGTATCTTCTGCTCTATCAGAGTCAAGCTACTTCACAACGAACAAACATCACTTGTCATATAGCATCATGCTTTCAGCATATGTAAAAACGAGAAAGTGCATTTATCTCTAAACTTTACAATGAAACACGGGCTCTTTCATAGAACAATATTGCTCCTCGTGGTTAAGCGCACGTTCTCAATCATGTATCACAATCAAGCTTGCCAGTCCTAGATGCAGGCACATTTACGTTTTTACACATGCTGAAACCATGATGCTATATGATAAGTGGTGTTTGTTCATTGTGAAGTATCATGCAAATGGGCTGTGTTACACCAGCACGCCCCTGCCCACCTTCCGCTCTATTAGGGTCAAGCTGATTGACAATGAACAAACACCACTTGTCATATAGCATCATGCTTTTCAGCATATGTAAAACACAAAGATGTCTGTATCTCTAAACTTTACAATGAAACGTGGAACAAAGTTGCTCGTCGGAGTGAAGCGCACCTTGAGTGCAAGTTTCACGATCACACTCGCCGATCTCAGATTCACCCAATGTCACCACCAGCCAAAGTCGAAAATAAATTCAAGAGTAGACCCAGGTTCAGTTTGGCTGGTGGTGACATTGCGAAATTTAGGATCGGCGAGCTGGATCGTGAAACTTGCACCCAAGGTGCGCTTCACCCCGACGAGCAACTTTGTTCTATGAAAGAGCTCACGTTTCATTGTAGTTTAGAGATACAGGCATCTTTATGTTTTATATATGCGGCTGTAAGCGTCATGCTATATGACAAGTGGTCTTTGTTCGTTATGAAGTATCATGCAAATGAGCTGTGTTACACAAGCACGCCCCTGTGCATCTTCCGCTCTATCAGGCTCAATCTACTTCACTTGTCATATAGCATCACACTTACAGCATAGTAAAAACATAAAGGTGCCTGTATCTCCAAACCTCCATATTGATGTGTAGAGGCTTTATGAGAACGATATTGATCAGCATGACCGAGAGCACCTCCTAATCAAGTTTCGACGTCGCCATGGGCAATATCGGCGCGCACGGCCGTACACCCTACTTACGTTTCCATCCATTTGTCGTCTCTCCTACATCCAAGATTTTCATAATGAACTTTGGAGTCTTTATGGGAACGAAATTGCTCGGCGTGGTCCAACGGATGTTGTGTGAAAGTTCCAGGTTCGAGGTGGGCAATCTCGAGGAACAAGAGCGCCGACCCTACTTTTCTCCCACATTTGGGCTGGCCGGCATTCAAAATGTTCATAATGAACCATGCGGTTTTTAAATGAATGAAGTTGATCAGCATGTTCGAGAGTACCTTCTGACCAAGTTTCAAGTGCGAAATGGGGAATCCCAAGAAACTACATAGTAATTGACTTTTTCATAAATCCGGCGCTTTCCCAATTTCCGCCCATCATAGTCAACCCCACATTATGCTCTCCCTTTCGAGATTTTTAAATGAAGTGTGGGTTCGTTATTAAGACAAAGTTGATCAGCATGACCTAGAGCACCTTGTGTGCAAGTTTCAGGTTTGAGAGAGGCAATCAAGGTCGTGGAGTAATTTATAGTGTATGGATTTGCATGACAGTGCCTGGCCTATTTTAATTTCCACCTCTTCCACTCACACTTTATTTCCCTCTTCTTCCCATTCTCAACTGTTGTCCCATTCAAGTACAACTACCACTGCGAACGATTGTCCTGCTTCGACCCATCATGTCAATCCTGCAGCTGTCTTGATCCGAAAGCCTTTGACTGAATGGCAAGCTCATGGCGTGTATACACTACAACACCCTCATTCCTTGACACTGCACGTTCTCTTGTACACTATTCTACTACAACCAATCTTTAACAGCACTCATCCTACAGATGCCATCACCAAGGTCTTACTCCATTGTCTCCAACAGTGCTCTTTACTTGCAGCAACTCGCCTTACAGCCTTTTCGTGTGAATAGCAGGTAGCCGTCATATAGAAGCAGCTTTATTTACGCGTAGCAACTTGGCTCAATACATACGTCTTCTTATGTTGGATATGGATATGGATATGGATATGGCTATGGCTATGGATGTGACTATGGATATGGCTATGGATGTGACTATGGATATGGCTATGGATATGGCTATGGATATGGCTATGGATAGGGCTATGGATATGGCTATGAATATGGATATTGTTTTGGTACACGGGATGCAAGGACCTGGATATATACAATGCGTAGAAAAGGTGGTCTTGATGCTTGATGCTATCATCCTAAACGATTTCAGTTGTGTTGCACAGCGCCAAATATAACAGAGCCAGTGAAATCACCTGGGGCACCCGTATAAACCGAGAATCGTGGTTCTGGAATGAGTTAGTTTGATACCATGCAAAGGGTATAGGAGGTTCTCTATCACCAAATCCAGTACCCATTATACCATCAATGACTGAGCGCTGACTAGTAATGGGTGTGAGTACATGGATCATACGTTTCAAAATGCTCGATTATCATGCTTGTATGTAAGGATATAACAAATGGATGACACCACATGTTGGTCCCTCTAGTGCTTTTAGCACATTACGAATATTATGCACTCTGCAGGGTTTAACAGATAAGATGTATGTGACAAACAACAGCACCGACAGCTCGGAATCCGAAGCCGAGAATTGAAGTAGGAATAATGTCTGCGGTTTTCTGCCGGGATATGCAGCAGCAATTGAGATCCTATGTTTAGTAACCTAACGTCATTACGACGCGATAAGGTATAACCTCCCTTGATAGCATTACCTCTTTTGAAGCATTATTGCATGATTCTCGGTTGTGGCAGCTCCGTCATTATCCATCATGCATGACGAGTTGCGGGAGAAGCTGCAGACGATCGAGCCCCTGTTGATCAAAGCTTTACTATTTTGGATGAATTGATCACCTTTCATGATGATGTGATTGATGACGACGAGCTCGCATCATTTCGTATCATTAGATGACATCAGATATCATAGAATTGGATCAATGACTCTATTGACTTCCATTGCTATATCTAATACGATTATTACTTTAGGGTGAATCCAACCGTCTTTTCATCAAAGTTGAATGCAGCAATATAGCGTTGCAACACCGAATTGCCTAAAACGCGATGATTGGATGCTCCAAAACCAAAGATACAATAGCCATTACGACCTTCGGACAATGCATCTTGCGGGGTAAATGTCAAATCAAATTCTCCACTACCATCCACGTTGGGCAAGGTCAAAGTGATGGTCCATGATTGAGATCGATACTTTGAGCAGTTGTTGACATAATAAATGGCGCCATTGGTTATGACATCATTTCCAAAAAGTTTGGCAGTCAACTCGTCAGCTTCGCGCTTAAGAAGACGACTGGTGCTTGTACCAGTATCCACGAGCCAGTAAACGCTGTTGTCGAAGGATGCTATGGTGTCGCCATCCACACTTATTTTGCGGGCATTGGAATACCATTTATCGTTGATCTCCCGCGCATTGGTGACATTGAGTGATTTGTTGTCATGGATACCTCCAAAAACAACAGAGCCAGAGCTTCCACCTAATTTTCCCATGTACACGGAGAACACAGGTTTTGGGATGAGCTTCTTATTATATAGCTCCATGGGGATGGTGGGACCTGTCTCGCCAAAACCAGCACCTATAATACCATCTATGGTGAAACTGCCATCCAGAGCCTGATTAGCAAAGGTGCCTGATTGTTGGTAAATCTGGGCAACTTGTTGGTTGGGTATTGAAACACTTCCAACTTGCACAGTATCAGTGAAATAGTAGCCATCCGCCGTCAATGATCCATACACGCCATGAAACGCAGAATGGAGATTCTTGTAGGTAGATGAATAAGCAGAATGATAATCTTTAACAGTCGTGAGTGGTGTATTGAATGGTGCTGCGATTGTTGGTACTTACGTCTGTTAGACTTGCAACCATTCAGCCAACCACAGGATGTAGAAGGAAACCAGGTGATTGAGCTTCCCGTATCAAACATCAAGTAGAAATTTTGAGGTGGTGTACCGATCCCAATTTCAACAGCAGGCTCCAAGGTCTCTTGATCAAAGTATAACTTTTCGCTTGGGATATCAGCACGCATCATCCCGGTGCTATCTTCATCCCCATTGCGCTGCATCCAACGCACCGGTAATTCGATTGGAGATGGCTCTCCTGCAGGGAGAGCCCAGACACTTGACAATAAAGGAAACAATGCAAAAAGCCAACCACCACAGGAAGAAAGCATCATAAGTTGTTTATGATTGTGAATAAGTTCTATCAAATTGAGCAGCTCATTGTTACTTATATTTATACTCATTTCTCATTCTGCAATGGCATCACCTCTCATCACTTGCGAAGCATTTCAAAGCACAATTTTTCATACACCGGCTGATACGGGACGGTCATCATAGTTACATTTCTAATCAATCTACCTTTTGTGGTAAAGTTGCATCAAACTGTGCAGTGAAAGCCTCTTCTTTCAGGATCTAGTGATATAGAATTGATTGGGTTTGGATTTATTGATAATAAGGAAACTTCTTCAACAGCCATATTATGCGAATGGGATTATTTCAGAGCAAAGCCAATGGTCTTTTCGCCAAAGTTGAAGGCTGCAATGTAACGTTGCAACAATGTATTGCCTAAAGTGCGGTACTCTTCATCTGTTACAAAACCAAACGTGCAAGCACCACCCGGGTGAGCGTTCAATACATCATGGGGGTTGAATGTCAAAACAAATTCTCCGCCATCGACATTAGGGAAGGTCAAAGTGATAGCCCATGACTGAGATAGATACTTTGAGCAGTGATGGATAGTGTATAAGCCATTGTTTTTGTATGTAGCATCATCTCCAAAAAGTTTGGCAGTCAACTTGTCAGCTTCATCCTTACGGAGACGGCTGAGACTGGTACCAGTATCCACAAGCCAGTAATCATCGTCATTGAAAGATAACATGTTATCGCCATCCACATTCAATTGCGTACATTTGAAAAGCACATTTCTTCACCGTCACGTGCACTTGTTACATTGAGTGATTTGTTGTCATGGACACCTCCGAAGACAACAGAGCCAGAGCTTCCTCCTAATTAACCCATGTACACTGAGAACATAGGTTCAGGGACGAGCTTCTTGTTATATAGCTCCATGGGGATGGTGGGTCCTATTTCGCCAAAACCAGCACCCATAATGCCATCCATGCTGAAGCTGTCACGGGCATATTGGTCAGCAAAGGTGCCTGTTTGCTTGTTAACTTGGGCAACCTGTTGGTTGGGTAATGATACATCGCCCACATGCACCGTATCTTTAAAATAGTCTCCCCAAGCTTTCGTTGATCCATATCGACCATAAATTTAGAATCGATATCTTTATAGGTAGATGAATCCTTGGGATTGAAATCTGCGGTATTCGTGAGTTTGTGGTGAATAATAAAAATCTCACGTTGGTACTTACGTCTATCAGACATACAACCATCATCTTGGGTGCACGATTGAGAAGGAAACCACGTGATTGAGCTTCCTGTATCAAAATTCAAATAGAAGTTTTGTGGTGGTGTGCCGATCCCAAGCTCTACAGCAGGTTCAATGATTTCACCATCATAGTGTATTTTTTCGCTCGGCAAATTAGCACGCATCAACCCAGTGCTATCTTCGTTTTGATTGCGGTACATCCAGCGCACCGGTAACTCGATGGGAGAAGACACTGCAGTTGGGAGAGCCTCAACGCTTGACAAGAATGGAACCAATGCAAAAAGCCAACCACAGTAAGGGATCATCATTAGTCGTGTTATGATTGTGGATCTTTTTAAAACAGCTCTCCATTGTATTTGTATTTATATTCACATCTTCATTCTTCAAAACCAAATATTCATTCACTTGTCAAGCAATTCAAGACCATCGGCTTAGACGGGTCACCCATGCTATAGTTCCATTCCTAATCAACCTATGGCAAAGCTGCATCACAGCATAGTAGAAGCCTCTTTTTGCATGTTGAGAAATAGGTCACAAGCAATCATGTCAGCATACATACATATGAAAAGCGAGTTCAAGTCATTTTGTATTTGAGATGTGTATGTACATGATTGAAGAATATAAGCTATGTATTGTCTCTAGCTTTAGGTTTATCGAACCTGCATACTAAGAAGCTAAATAATCGATCACCGAAATCCATGAACCGACAACCGGGGTGATGATGACGAGTTGGGAATGCGTACATATTGGGTGCAGAACCATATTTGCATCAGCTTAAAAAACATGTGGAAGCAGGAGCCGAGTCATATGCCGTCTCAATGAACCCTTTGATGATGCATGTATATGTTATTAACTGCAGCTACACGTTTTCATGCTTCTAGTAACAAACGACTCTCATTGTGTACGATATGTAAAGTCGCATTACCGTACGCTGTAAAGTGTCTTTCGTGACTTAGTGATATAGAATTGGCTTTAGCTTTATTGATAGAGAAGCTTCAACAACCATATACAATGGAATTATTTCAGAGCAAAGCCAATGGTCTTTTCGCCAAAGTTGAATGCTGCAATGTAGCGTTGCAACAATGTATTGCCTAAAATGCGGTGGTCATCTGTCGCAAAACCAAATGTGCAAGTACCATCATGGTGTTGGATCAATGCATCATGGGGACTAAATGTCAAATCGAATTCTCCGCCATCGACATTAGGGAAGGTCAAAGTGATACTCCATGACTGAGATAGATATTTCGAGCAGTTATCGATAATGTAAAGGACATCATCTTCATATGTAACATCATCGCCAAAAAGTTTGGCGGTCAACTTGTCACCTTCATCCTTAAGAAGACGACTGAGACTGGTACCGGTATCCACAAGCCAGTAATCATCGTCATTGAAAGACAACACGTTATCGCCATCCACGCCCAATTTGCGTGCAGTCGAATACCATTTGGCATCATCTTCACGTGCACCTGTTACATTGAGTGATTTGTTGTCATGGACACCTCCAAAAACAACAGAACCAGAGCTTCCTCCTAATTCACCCATGTACACTGAGAACATAGGTTCAGGGATTAACTTGGCGTTATAAAGCTCCATGGGGATGGTGGGACCTGTCTCACCAAAACCAGCACCCATAATGCCATCCATAGTGAAGTCGTCATCATCATCTTGGTCAGCAAAGGTCCCTGTTTGCTCGTTAACTTGAGCAACCTGTTGGTTGGGTAATGATACATCGCCCACATGCACCGTATCCTTGAAATAGTCTCCCCACGCTTCCGTTGATCCATATATACCATGGAATTCAGAATCGATATCTTCATAGGTCGATGAATCCTTGGGGTTGAAATCTGCTGTATTCGTGAGTTGAATTGAATAAAAAAACCTCATGTTAGTACTTACGTCTATCAGAGATACAACCATCATCTTGGGTGCATGATTGAGAAGGAAACCACGTGATTGAGCTTCCTGTGTCAAAATTCAAGTAAAAGTTTTGCGGTGGTGTGCCGATCCCAAGCTCTACAGCAGGTTCTAGGATCTCACGATCATAGTATAACTTTTCGCTCGGCAGATTAGCACGCACCAACCCAGTGCTGTCCTCGTTCCGATTGCGGTACATCCAGCGCACCGGTAACTCGATGGGCGAAGACCCTGCAGTTGGGAGAGCCTCAACGCTTGACAAGAATGGAACCAATGCAAAAATCCAGACACAGTAAGGGATCATCATAGTACTGTTGTGATTATGGATCTTTGTTAAACAGCCCTCCATTGTATTTATATTCTCATCTTCATTCTGCAAAATCAAAACTTCTCATCATTTGTCAAGCAATTCAAGGATACAATTTCTCATACCATCGGCTTACACGGATCACCCATGATATAGTTCCATTCCTAATCAACCTATGTTTTGTGGTAAAGCCGCATCGATCAGCATAATAGAAGCCTCTTTTTGCATGCTGGGAAATGCATGTTGAGAAATGGGTCACAAGCAATCATGTCAACATACATTTGAAAAGCGAGTTCAAGGTGTTTTGTATTTGGAATGTGTAATGGCTGCAAAAGTTATAAGCTATATGTCCAGCTTTAGGTTTCTTGAACCTGCATAATAAGAAGCTTACAGTCGATCATCGAAATCATGAACCGAGAACCGGGGTGATGAGGACCAGTTGGGGTGCAGAACCATATTTGTTTCTGCTTAAAAACATGTGGAAGCAGAGCCGAGTCATTTGCCGTTTCAATGAACCCTTTGATTATGCATGTATTTGGTATTAACTGCATCTGCACGTTTTCGTGCTTCTAGTAACCAGCAACTCTCATTGTGTGATACGATATTGCATGAAACAAAGAACCTTGTGGGGTTGATAATCTCTTTTTAATCTTCATTTTTTAAGAAACGTTCAAAAGATTCTCGAGTACATTCTCCTCCTTTCCTTGGATCAAAGCAAAATTTGTACCAGCTGCCGTCAGCACAGATTGCTATAGAGTAGATGTCGTTATTTCAGTAAATCCTGTTTATGCATGTATGTGGATGAGAAAAGTGCATTACCTATAATGGTATTCCTTTCTTCGCCAAATGCAACGATGCAGCGACTTTCTGTAACAATCTTGGCGTGCGCAAAGCTCCATTCACTGCTGAAATACTTTGGAAGCAAATCCTTCATAAAACTAAGGCTGCTACCACGGTTGCCACTATCGGTGAGACCATGTTCCTTGGCAGAAAGTGAGGCTGGGTATACGACGATTTCACCATAGGTGGGACCTCTTTTGGGGGTATGATGATCGACAACCACGGATGGATCAAGGTTGAAGACGTGGATAGTGCCTTTGTCGGATGAAACACATAACCGAGTAGAATCATGATTGAATGCCAAAGAATATATCTCAGCTCGATCCATGCCACGCCGTAATTCATTCAAGAGCGATCCTGTCATGGTGTTGAATACGCGAATCAAGGTACCCTTATCACTGGCTGTAGCGCATTTGGTTCCATCCCGATTCAAGGCCACACAGCTCAATCTTCCAGAATGGGCAGCGATGATACTGACGTTGACATTGATTTCATTGTTTGATCCGGGTGCTGTAGTTGTTGATGGCCACTGGTATCCAAGGGAATCAAGATCAACAATTTGTAAATGACCCCGCTGTCGTCCTGGTATCACCAACACCCCGTGATTTGGCTCAGATGATATTGCTGCTAATCCTCGATCATTGTCGCAAGTCTCAAACGTGTACAGTAACCGAGGTTCGACGCTGAATTGATATACAAAGACCTTGTTGGATAACACCACTGCCAGCCTAAGTAATAGAATATGTTATTAGCTATACTTGGTCCTCTGTTCTGCATAAAGAAAACACACATGCCTATCCCGCCGTAGCTTAATACTCCTAACATTGCTCTTGTATTCGAGTTCCAGAACAGGCTTGCCTTTGATACTGTCATGGATGATCACCTTGTTGGGAGGATACCGTGGGTTACGTCCACCGCCCACCAGTGCAAGATAGTTGGTGCGATACAGCATTTCTACAATCCCGAATCCTCCATCGGCTGATTCTACATTCTAGTCCATGAGTCCTCCTTTGAATAAACCAATCAAGGGATACAACGTACCAACTCGTGCTTGTTCAATGAGCGGATCGCAGTTATACACTCGAAACCCTTTATCGAGACCTGTTGAAAAGCAGCCGTAATCTTGGTTGAAGCCTGCATAGAGAAAGCCTGGAGCATGACCAGAGTTGGAAATGGTCCTTGTCAAGTTCATTCGTCTGACAGAAGTTGTGTGTGTGTGTGTGTGTGTGTGTGCGTGTGTGTGTGAAAGGGAAATAAGAGCTGAACTGTGGAGTATGAAGGGAGGTGAACAAGTGGAGTGAGCTGGTGGTAAGCGGATAGAATAAGGTTGTCCCGCCGCATGAATCCTCTTTAGCTTTACACCCTCTACAGAAAAGACATTTCACCTATTATCCTCCCCTTCCCAAACATATCAAAATCATCTCCAAAAAGAAGACGTTGTTACTGTTGGCAATATTCAATTACTTGAAGACGACTGCAACGAGTTCTGTAGTAAGAGTCTATTGATACATTATAAGCATGGAGAAAATTAGCGTAGCAAGTAGACAGCATACTGTGTTGCTAAGTTACCGAAATATGATCCTGCCATAGGATTGTATTGGAGGATTGCTTACCAGAATATCGGTTGCACTCATGTAGATCAATACATGGGATGCATGTGGGGTGGCGTAACATCAACGTTGTTAGCAGCATAAAAAATCGGTGCTTGTTCCTCTTCCACTTCGACTGCATTTCGCTCAATGGGTCATTGGCATCCACAGCAACTTCCCCGTCTCACACAATGACAGCGCGTACTCGACACATTTGGCATTCAAGTTATGCAAAGCAACTAAGGCTCAAGTTTTTCTTCTCAGCTTGGTGACAATGAGGAAGCTGTTTCAAGAGGTGGTTTCCACGCAACAGCCACGGGATACGATCATTATCATCATCATCTCTTCATATATCAATACACGCGCCATTACCCAACAGCACACTGTTACAGGAGATTCTGCATTATGGTCCGGCTATTTATATCAAGGTACAGAAGAGAATGGATTGGTTTATTAATCGAGAGATAGTGACTAACAACGTTCATCACGTAGTGAAGCATACGGTGTAATTCTATATGGATGGGGTACCATATCAGCTATCAAGTACCCTGCAATACAAGCAATCTTCACCTCGTTGAGCTGGGATGGAAGCAGTTGACCAGCAGGTGGATGGAGAAGGGAGCATATCAGCAGCTATCATATTGCTATCTTCAACAAACATATTGGATTTTATGGAAGGATGCAATCAAGTACAGTGACGAGATATCCTGGAATGGTGCTTTTGGTCACTACTTGCCGCATTGTCAGCAAGAACGGGAAGGTGCCATCGATGTTCCTTCCAGTAACGACCACTCACACACAAACATCCCTCAAGCAACAACGTGGGATTTGACCACAGCATATGATTTATGATAGCCGATTGATTTCATTGTTTGATGTCGACCCTAAATTAAGCACCACATCGATGCTCTTTGTGCCGACAGCCCATCGGCCTATCAGCTCATCATGATTCTCAACAAGTATCTTATCATGCATTGTGATCACGGAAATACCCACGCCCACCGTCCAGATACAATCAAGGATGTTGTCGCCTACTATCACACATACACCCATGCACCTCTTTTCTCTTCCATCATATCACTCTTTGATTGCTGAGACCTGTACATTCCAAATTGAGGAGAGTGCGCTATGGTGGATGGTCTTATACTGTGAGCGATCCATGTGCTCATACCAGTGACAACTTTAAGACTTTCATTGTTATTCTACTTCCATTGTCCTTCTTGTTCTGTGGAGAATTCAGAATATATTTATTTTTCTTTGTTTCTATCTTGATGACATGCTGACAAATGATAAAAATACAAGGGAGAAATGTGGATGATGATCAAACAAGGAAAAGTTTGTACAAATGAAAAAAGTGTAGGGGGTGGGGTGGAAGGGTATGAAAAGGATGGATGGATGGATGAATTGTTTTATGATTGTCGACCAGCGACATGAGCTTGAAGGCGGTTTGTGAGAGCATTCTTGAATTCGTCATTGTTTGGTTGTAAATCTCGACGTGGAGGAGGACGTGGTGGGATATGAGGTGGAGGTGCTGCTGGAGGTGCTGATTGAGTACTATTGGTCTCCCCTGTATCAATATTGGAACGAGGCAAAGATCGCGATTCAGTGCTGTTGCTACTATTGCGACTACTTGATTGATGTTCTGAACTTGGGCGATGGGTATCTGTGCTTCGACGGAAAGGCCAAAAACCACTACTTGCTTTGTTGGTAATAGCACCTTCATCGCTTGTGCTGTCGGGAGTGGATGAATACTCTTCCATGCTTGTTCCACGACTACCAGCAGGCGTACTTCCATTCATGGATACACTTCCAGTGCTAAATCGCATCAACGATGAACTTCCAGTGCTCACCACGGAATTGGTGTTGTAATTGCTGCCTGTGGTACTACGATGTTGACTATATCCACGACTCATGCTTGCGCTTCCACTGGCATTGCTTGTATTGGCCTGACGAGGTGGTTCACGCAACATACTAAGCTCATCCACAGTGTTTTGATTGACCCAAGATCGCATCAACAAGTACTGAGTGATCATTTGCTGTTGCTCATCCATGTTGTCATCATCACCAAGAAGACTATCTCGTACACTGTCATCGTCACCGTCGCTGCTGCCGGAAAGTCCAAACATGCCACCGCTGAAACGGCTGATGCCTGATGCACTTCGTTGCAATGCACTTGAGATGGCACCTGTGCGTAAATGATGATGGTGGTGTTTCTGTGAAGCTTTAAGATACCATGCAGGTGGTGTCATTGTGTAACGAGGACCCTTTTGAAACATCTCGATAGCATGCAGGATCTCGTGAACGCGCGGGTCGTCGGCCAATTGCCCGGTTTTGGTATTGGGTGTTGCTGCAATAAGATACGTCATATCATGGATAAATGTACCAAGGAAGGGCACTGTTGGCTTTTTGTAATGCTCGGCTCGTATACTAGCCACACTCTTGGCACCACCGCTGACTGACATGGCAATGGAAGAGCAAGACACCATCCCCATATGCGTACGATATTGTCCATAATTGTCACTCTCACTCATGAGCTCACTCAATCCATCCAGTTTGCCCATGCTCTTTTTGGGAATGTAAGCCCATGTACGACGTAAACGCTGAACGGGTGGTGTACCGAGAGCAGAGACAATCGCTTTTAGTGTCTGGTAATTGTTGAGTTCCAGGCACTTTACAGCCACCTTGATCCAATGATTGATATGTTGAGCGCGTGAAGAAGCTTCTTGCGGTAAAAGGATGCTGTGTTCAATGACTCGTGTGAGATAGTTGAAAAAGTCGGTGGATGCTACAATGCGTGGATGCGGATGTTTGGCTGAATGTTCCAATAATGCACGTGGTGGGATAGCGTAAAACAATGCAGCTTCAATCAATGTTGCCTGATAAGCAATCATGTAAGGTGGGAATTGTAACACCGTCGGAATGGTGGCTGCCGTCATGTATAATGTTCGCACGCGATTCAATGTTTGTTTCACTTCGGCTGTCATCCCCGTATATTGTAAAATGACTCGGTCCAATTCAATCTCTTGTTCTTGCGCATCATAGTCACCACCTTGTTCTTGTTGTAACAGGAGACGCTGTTTACGACCCTTGTACTCCTTTAATGTCATCTCCAATTCATCCAACCTTGCCTGCAATGTACGATGTGTCGATAACAGGGGTGGCACTGGGATAAAGGGGATATGATCCGTATTCAACGCCGTGGATGTTGGGGGGCTCAAACTATCGCCTGCATTGGATTGTGCTGGTACAAGATGGGTTGGATCAATGGTTCCATCATCAATGGCTGTCATCAAGTCGTCATTGTTGTTGTCATCATCATCACCATTCTCTTTCGGATATTCGGAACGGGGTCGCCGACTTTGGTGGGTATCGGTAGATAGCGGCGTCGCTTGTTGCGGAGCACTAAGTGGCCTTTGTTCGAGAGGATTGTTGTATGGTGTTGGTGGTGGTAATGGATGATGCTGATGATGATGATCGTGAATACGAGGTGTGGGCACTTTAAGTGTATCTGTACCCGGAGCACTGATGTTGTCATATGAAGGATGATGCTGGTTCACTATGACATAACACAAACACGTGCATAAGTTTCTTTCCTGGATTGCATCCAATATTTCCATTACCTTTTCCCAATTCTTTGGTGGGTGAAGCAGGACGTGACAATGACACAGGTTTTGGTGGCACACTTGGTTTCTGTATCCTCGATGGTTTGGGTGGCAAGGGTGGAGGTGCTGTCTTAGGGGTGGATGATGATGGGGTCATCAAAGGAGTTGTTGTTGTGTTGGGTCGAGGTGCTACCATAGGAACCGTTGCATGTTTTTCAATGATGGTGTCGATATAAGATAAGCATGTATGTAGAGTCGACAAGGATGTAGGATAGTTCTTTGGCCTGGATACAATGGCTGTCGGAAAACAATGCAACATCCTTTGTGTGAGATTGTTGTCTTGGCAAAACATGAGCTGACACTTACAAGAATGAACAAACCGCACATCATACAAGCTTTTGAGTGCCTGCTCGGCCAACGATAGATACGCCAGATATGCTTCCTATGTAAAATGAACATTGTCAACATTCTGTGTGTGGGGTGTGTGTGTGTGTTTGAAGCCCATTCGAGGGTGCAGTAATGCTGTTACCTTGACTTGACCACTTTCTACAAGTTGTGACGCTAGTGCAAGTGAAGATTGGACATTTTCCATCACGGGAATGCGACGACCTCCTCAAAATGGGAGCAATGCAGGAATGAGAGAAAAAGAGAGAGTGGAGTTGTGTGTGTGGAAAGAGAGAACCAACCTCGGTATTGCGATAAAGGGTCGCTCGTGGCACTGAAGCGGCCTTGAAAAATGACTCGTCGGAACCCCACGGCCCGTGTCGCTGCTGAGCGCAATGAGACTACTTATCTTGGCTATGGTTCCTCCAAGAGGCAATGCTGCGTACTTGTCATTGGTGCGCACAAACCAGCTACTCAATCTAACGCGACATGAATTACTTCACACACCACCTGATCCAATCCAGTAATGGCTACTTCTCCTTGATCTCAGCAACACATGCATGAAAAATGCATGCTATCTACTGTAGTACACACATGGCGGGAAATTTGTGAATGTAATGCCCACTGTTGTATCATGGATGATCCCGTGACAACCTAAACTACAAACTCTATTCACAACAACAGCCAGCACTCGAATTCCAACCCATATTATTAGGAGACATTACTTTGGATGATGCCAATGGCTCTCAACATTATTAAATTGTCTAAACACAATGAGTACTATCTGAGATGATGTTAAGATATCATGCAAACAAGAAGTGGTACTTGACGGGATCCAGCGGCACGCAGTCGTGTGAATGTTTGGGAAATAACGCCGGTAATTCAGATATGTCAATTGATTAATGCTTTGTTGACACTCCATCTAACGTGGTCATGGCCAAGGTGAAGTGCATTCGTTTGTGTTCAATCAAACAGTCATTCGCTGGTAAAATTAGAAAAACTCTATTGGAGCCTTACCGTCGCATTATCCCGAAGCAGAGATGAGAATGTGAAACCTAAATGCATCATACTAACACTTATCTAGTGCAATGCAGGCACTTGTCAGCAATGTGACGTGGCTGAAGACATTGGTCGGTGCTTGCTGTGATACCACAGTGTTGTCGGGGGGTGACTTCATACATTCAATTGACGGAGATTATGGTTATTCACAGGTATCATATTACAGCGGCTACCATGATGCTTCGTTCTTATTATTGATGATGGTGGGGTGAGCTTGTATAATATACAGGCATCGTTTTTGAGTGTCAAGTAAAGTGGTAGTACAAGGCTCATTCCGGTACAAGGCTTATATCGCCTTGGCTCATTGTATCACACACTTTGTCATTATAAAAGAGCGTACCTCGATGAGAAAGAGAAATACCGGTAGTTCTACTCGACACAAATTATCATGTACAAAGCCTTCCTCGACAATGGAATCGTCTCCAGTATTATCTCGACTCTCGACAACAAGGACATTTCAGTCTTTTTGAACGATCCAAACCACGCTAAAACACGTTCAGTTGCCCTTGTTTCTTTTTGCACTGTTATTGCTGCCTATGCGCTTTCTCGCGTAAGTCGTTTTGGGAGCAAAACATCTTTTCATCAGCAAATCCAAATGAATTTAGCTACTGATACATGCATATGTATGTAGTCTCGATCGCATTCGAAAGACAAAGATACGCCGATGGTGCCATATACATGGCCACTGATAGGATCTTCAAGAGAGTACCGCAAAGACCCAGAAGCTTTCATTAAAAAATGGTCAAGCGAACTAGGGGACGTATACAAAGTGCATCTTTTTGGAAGGGTAATAATCCAAAGGCATCACCATTCTATTGGTGAATACTCAATATAACGGCATGATTAGATACAAACGGTGGTCTCTGGTAAACACGTGTATTGTCTTCAGAAGGATTTTGATTTTCAACAAGGAATGAGCAAGGTAAATATTACTACATGCATCGCAGACTAATGCTAACATATACGTTTGCACCAAAAAAAGACCTTTGATATTTGGCTATTACTTGATGCGCCATTAGGAGGAAGGTTTACTTTGGATAAGATCCGCCATGCGACTATCAAGTTTACTCGAACAAAGATGTTGACCAACACTCCATGTGTGGTAAAGCAAGTATGTAGCAGGTGTTATTGTTTTCTATCCAATGCCTTTTATTAATCCTCTCTTGGGTTAAAATTGGTACTAGCTGATCGCTGCAGAACATGAGATGATAGGAGATGCCCAAAGTAAGCTTTGTTTCACCTTCTTTATGCTCTTCTTTTTGATGGGTGGCACTAACCATTTCTGAGCAGCACCATCGGAAATAGCAAATCTGTACCCTTTAATGGAGCATTTGGTGGCGATCGCCAGTGCAACCAATTTCGTTGGCCCTGGGCTTACCAAGGATAAAGACCTAGTTGAAACGTACAAGCATCTTGCAGTTGATGTTGGATCGGAGTTGGGCGATGGCAACGAATTCCTAGAGGCGTTTCCATGGATATCCCGTTTGCGGATGTGGTATCTCGGCAAATATGGCAACTCGGTGGATAAGCATAGAAAGCGTTTGCTTCGTGCGATGAAGCCTATTATTGATGAGAGATTGGCAGCCGCTGAAAATGGAATAGAGAATCCGGTAAGTATACAGCCCTTATTGACATGCCCATGATCTTATGTATATATATAGCAAGATTTTATTCAAGATATCATTGAAGAAAGTGAAATTACATCCGGCGACCCTGACAAATACATTCTGGCTGTGAGATGGATTTTGGTAATGATCGCTTCAGCAGGTCATACAACTACCGAAAATACGACTATTATCCTATATCGCATCTTGCAACATCCAGAGGTGATTGACGAGCTGTTGGAAGAGCAGAGACAAGTACTGGAGAAGCACCATGGTCCCGACGTTAAAGATAACGAAGATTTGGCCACGTTATTCACTGGTGAAGTAATCAAGGACCTTGTCAAGCTTGATAGCGTGTGCCGTGAAACTATGCGACTACGCAGCTTTTATATTGACCTGCCACATACATATGTTGGCAAGTCGCCACTCGCTTTGACAAACACATGCACCATTAAACCAGGTGAAGATGTGTTGCTTAATATGTGGTTGAATCATAATCGTACAGCGATGCAATATGATGGATTGGGTGACTACAATGAGTTTAAACCTTTCCGCTTTGTTGGCCTTGACCGTTCATCAACCAAGCTTGGAGGAGATTTCTTGCTTTTTGGTTTAGGAACCCACGCGTGCCCGTAAGTGATAAGCATGCTTTGTGAAGTCAGCCTTTTAATCATTTTATCATGTATAGGGGACGTTGGTTTGCAATGCATCAAACGAAAACAATCCTATCTATGCTCCTCCGACGCTATCAAATCACGCCACAAGAAACCATCGTCTTCCCCATAGGCAATCGAAGCCATGTTCCATCGGGCAAAGTCACCTTTCAAAAGAGACAATAGAATATCGAAAGACGATTCCAAATACAAATGAAGATGTTTTATTTACTTGTAAACCTGTATGTGAACCACCACAAACTATATAATACTATCCCACCATGCCGAGACTGAATAAAGGGGATCGGACTGAGTCATTCGTGCCCGCAACTTGGAGACAACGCTTCTCTTCTCTTCTCCCTCCTCTGCTTTTATCCCATTCACGACATCCCCATCAAGGTAATGCTCTTGTTAGTTGTAGGGCATTGATATAGTGCTGACTATTAATATGCAGGTGGTTGTCGCCAAGGTGATATCGTCGCTCTTGTTCTTCGTGTTGTTATGCCGCCCTTCCTTCTTGGTACTCATAAGGTACATTCAAACCGCCCCCAATGCAACTGCAGAACTAGTTCCATTGACGTGTTAGCTTGTAGGGGCAGCTCGATTGATCTCCAAAAGTTGACCATTTAGCTTCTTGTTCGGCACAATTACACTACACCCCGGCTTTCGGTATTTCGCATATGGAAAAGGCAAGTACAATGAAACAAACAACGAAATTGTATATGCGTGCTAATCATGAATAATGTAGTGGATAGGTTCTTGGTCAGGTTGTGCGTTTTTGGGCATCGTTTCTCTTTAGGTTCGACTCCCAGCCTGTACCTTTTGGTCATTTGATATCATCAATGCACAGAGAGGATGACGACAGCTACAACGATACTCACAACGACATCATTCGGTACAGAACGACAATGACACAGACAAGCATGGTCAACCTTTCCCTTGGCGAGATGATGGCTATTTGATGGTATCTCGATAACATCTAGAAGGCAGCATCTAAACTCCCGTTCCCCCCTTCTTTATGTGCCTTGGATGGAACGCATGACCATGGCAGAGTAGCTAAAAGTATTGTTATCACCCACTTGGACTTGGCTACCATATTCCTCTCTTCTTGTTGCTTGTGGATTATAGCTTATATGGTGCAATACTAGAAGTGTTTCCGTTATCGGCCTTGTAAGAATAAATGCCTTTCTGATACAGCAAAGAGTAGTGGGTTGACCTTAAAGAGAAAAGGCGAGTTTCCATACTCACTGACTTGATCGGGTACATGCAATATACAACGTATCTCAAACATCAGGCCTTAGTCTCACAATCAGCATATGGATACTCTCGATGCGTTATCCATCTCTGGCATGATGCCCAAGCATATACTATGGTTGATTGTGCAATAATGAATAAAGGTCAACAAGTATTCTTATTACTGCTGTATATGACGTTTTGGATATTGCGCTCGTTTAGCTCAAGAACTAAGCTCCGGATATTAAGCTATTGCTTGATGCGCCGCATAAAGTACGCTCACGCTAGATCCCATGTGATTTCCAAGTGCATCGATGCGAAGTATGATGGCTGCTAGCTACTTTCGTTGTGAAGACGAGTGTAGCAAAAAGCCGTTGAAAGCAATGTATTGTATTTGTCCTTCATGATCTCTTCACTTAGTACCTATAGCGTATCTCTGACGAGCATGCAGCATTGATATGAAGAAAAACGACCATGTGCACAATGTTGTGACACCTCTGGGTTGGCATCTGTACTTGACATGCATGAAGGTAACCCCTTGTTACTAATCCCGTGAAGTTCCCTCTAAACTTCAACCCTTGACTAAACCTGATCTATCCTGATTAGCTCTCGCTAGTTATATGCAATTCCTGATAATACTTGCTGTACTTGCTTCTGAACTTGCTATTGCTAATTCTGATATCGGCACGTCCATGGTTTATTAGAATTCGATAGATGTCAACTCAAGCATACTATGCATGTAAATGCAGCCAAATTCAACCGTACATTGAATGTAATCGGCTCAAAATGCTTGATGGTGATAGGCATTATAACATGAGAGTGGCGTCTGATGGTCAATGATCTGGCAGGGAAAGGATTTCTTGGGGTTGCTTCTTTATGCAATGACATATGATGTATCACGTTTGACGCAATGTCTTCTTATTATATCAACTTTACGCTTATGGCATGCTAACCAAGTTTATTGGTAATAAGAGGCGTTTGTGTATGTTCACAAAGTGATGGGTTAATGGGTAATAAAGGGAGAGGACGATGACATTACATAAAGGAGCGCTAAATTGAAATCCCTCCTCTGCCAAATTAAAGAGATCATCCCCCCCCCCCCTCTATATTAATATGTCTAAAAAACATGTATTCGCCAGAAACGCTTAGGGAGTGTTTGCATATTAGGTTGGCCATGCATAATACTTGGCTCTATGATCCTTCACATAGCAGACTATATACATACGATACGCCTATAAAAGACAAGAGGTATAAAAAACAGGAGCTTCACATTTCACACAACGTAATCATGGGCAAAGCTTTTTTCGACAATGGAATTGTTTCCAGCATTACCACGACTCTCAACGACAAAAACATCGCTGCTTTCTTGAATGATCCAGCCCAAGCTAAAACACGATCAGTTGCCATTGCTTCACTTTTCACTGTTATCACTGCTTATGCGATTTCTCGTGTAAGTCATTTGGGAGCAAACATATTTTCATCATCGTAATTGTCAAATGAATAGCGATTGATTCATAATGCATCGTTTTGCTATGTAGTCTCGATTGCATCCGAAAAGGCAAGAAGCGCCGTTGGTGCCTTACACGTTCCCACTTATAGGATCTTCAAGAGAGTACCGCAAAGATCCAAAAGCTTTCATTGAAAAGTGGACATCGACACTTGGGCCTGTGTTTCGAGCTCATCTCTTCGGGAAGGTAGTAACCCATAATCCTATTATTGATCAATGCCTAATGCAATCATAATGGCTAGATACATACAGTGATATCTGCAGAATATGTACGCTGCATTAACAAGGACGACTTCAATTTTGAGCAAGCAAGGAAAAAGGTAACTGCCACAATATGACGTTTGGAACCATGTACTTACATGGAGCAACGACTGCAACAATAAGACCTTTGATCTTTGGCTATTACTTGATGCACCATCGGGTGGAAGTTATGTCGTAGAAAAGATACACCGTACGATTCTCAAGTTCACAAATGCGAAGATGGTGGCCAACACGCCAAGCATTGTGGAACAAGTATGTATCTCGTTATCAAGATAATGCCTGCTGAATCATTCCTGGTGATTGTTCCACTGACGCATAACTTATTTACATGGTAGCTGATCTCTGCAGAATATGATATAATTGGGGATGCCCAAGGTATACATTATTGCTTCACTTTTATTCTCTCGGCTGTGTTGACAAGACTAACTACTATCGTACAGAGCCAGTGGAACTGGACAATCTGCGACCTTTTATCGAACACCTGGTGGCCATTTCCAGTATAACCAATTTTGTGGGTCCCGAATTTACCAAGGATGAGGATCTTGTCGAAACCTACAAGTACCTGGCTCGTGATATTGCCATAGAGCTAGGTGATGGTAACATGCTGCTTGAAGCATTCCCATCGCTTTCTCGTTTGCGGATGTGGTACCTTGGCAAATATGGAAACGCTGTTCGCAAACATAGAACGAACTTGATTCGACTGATCGCACCTATTGTTGATGAAAGATTGGCAGCCGCGGAAAATGGAAAAGAGGACAAGGCAAGTATATCGGTGATGACATTGACATGAATGTGGATGACATCCATGGTCTAATAATAATGGTTGGTACAGGGTGATTTTATTCAGTGTATCATCGATGAGACCAAACTCACCTCTGGCGACCCTGAAAAATACATGCTGGTTGCAAAATGGCTTTTGGCCGTAGTAGTTGTGGGGAATCAATCAACTAGGGATAATGTAACTGTTATTCTTTATCGCATCTTGCAACATCCAGAAGTGATCAATGAGCTGCTACAAGAGCAGAGACAAGTATTGGAGAAGCATCGCGGTGCCGATGTTAATGATAATGATGATCTGACCACGCTATTCACTGGTAAAGTAATCAAGAACCTTGTCAAGCTTGATAGCGTGTGCCGTGAAACCATGCGACTACGCAGCTTTTATCTTGATTATCCGCATGCTTACATTGGCAAGTCGCCGTTCACTTTTACAAATGGCTACACCATTCAGCCTGGTAAAGATACAACACTGCCATCTTGGGAGCGTAATTTAAATTAACATACAAGACCTATAGGACATGAAGTGTTGCTTAATTTATGGGGCAACCACCAAGATGCAAGTGTGCAGCGTGATGGATTGGGTGATTATCATCAGTTTAAACCTTTCCGCTTTGTTGGCCTTGATCGCCCGTCAACCAAGATTGGAGAAGATTTCTTGATTTTTGGTTTAGGAACCCACGCATGCCCGTAAGTGATAAGCATGCTCTATAAAGTGCATGTATCTAACTTCATGATGTTATATTTAGTGGACGTTGGTTTGCGATGCATCAAGCGAAAATAATCATATCCATGCTCCTCCGACGCTACCAAATCACACCACAGGATGCCATCGTCTTCCACGAAGGCAACCGAAACCATCTTCCATCGGGCAAAGTCACCATTCAAAAGAAACAATAGCATATATCAATAACACTTTGTGTCCCCATTGATGAAGGATTAAATTCGTTTATATATGTCATGTGCGTGACCTAGCATCATGTTTGGCTACTATTACATCTAGGAAGTTAATGCAGCCCAAGTTGACTGGATACGGCGGTGCTCCAAGTCCAAGGAACCAACTCAGCCACAGCCGAGAACTTTAATGCGCTTGGGAGCCAGGAATTTTTTTGGGTTCAACCAGGTTTGCTCTGAATCGTTTACAGCATGGGCAGGTAAGGAAATGAAGAACAATGACCACAGTATTCGTTGGTATGGCTAATCACAGCTCGTTTAGACTTCGTCGATCTCGAACGCATCACAGCATCCGTGATACCTATCGCAAATATCGTACTCGCAACTACACCCGAGATCTCGACCAGATCCACGACGACATTAAACCAGAGAATGCACAAAAGTTAAAGAACCAGCCCTTGGATCCTGATAAACCTGGTCTTGGTCAGAACTATTGCATCGAGTGCGCGTAAGTGGATAGCAGTATTAAGGGGAGGGGAGATGTGTATGTATCTAATTTCACGTGCACTGTAGTCGTCATTTTATCACTGAAGCTGCATTCAAGGAGCATATCCGTGGCAAGTTGCACAAGAAGCGTCTCAAACAACTAAAGGAAGAACCTTATACACAAGCTGAGGTAAACAAAGGAGGATGGGATGAGGAGAGAATCATACGAAAAAGGGAGCCATATTCGTTAACCGAGAGAACAATGAGTATAGGCAGATGCAGCTGCAGGATTGGGTAAACCCGACAATGGAAAACGAGGAGGTCGTTCCCTTGTATCAGAAGATGTTGCTATGGCCGACGACTAAGGGAAGATTATCCAGTCGCCTTACATCACATGCACCTTACGTATTCAAACGATCGCATCAATCACATTTTATATATATACATTTACACACAACACCTATCCAACATCTTCAGACACGCACTCACTTTTACAGCAACACCTTATCTACTGCATCCATTTTGTATTCCATTCATATGTATACGACTAAAGTACGCACTATACACAACAAACAAACAGTGGGGCACAGCCATTCTTTCATGTATGCTTCTTATCAGTAACATCCTTTTTGGGCCTTCCCCAGTGGAAGAATCTCTCCTCAAAAGTGGGCGGGTCAAGTTGATGGGACAGCAAAGGGACGATTTATAAAGGAAGGGGTTGTTACAATGGCAATGAAAAAAGTGAAGGTAGAAAGGGTGATGATACCTGCTGTGGGACGACACCATTGACTAAAAAAGGTTAGGGGAAAATGTCCATTTTGTTGTGATAAGCAAACACCTGGCTACTATTTTGCCTCGTTCTCCAAACACCTCTCTCTTTCTCCTTTTTTCACAAAAGCGTTGTTCCCGCCTAGAAAAGAAGCAAGCAATCCTAGCTAGTTTTTCTTGTTCATGGACGTGGATTCAGTAGCATGAGCGATCGGCTTGTCTCTTCTTTATTATTTCGACGAGGACGATCCGTACAACGGTTACGCAAAACCGATCACCGTGACAAATCCAGCAACCATATCCACACTTTGCCGCCTTCACCGCTATCGTCATCGTCATATCAACAGCGACAACCACAACTACAACCACCTCGACTTGATGCAAAGAAACGATTTGCCAAGGTTATATCATGCTTACGTTTCATTCACAAGGGGAAACGTAATGATAGAAATACGTATGATGGTGATATCGAAACGACCATGAACAATGATACCGTAGCATCACAACGGTTTATTGATGAGACATTACCATCACCACCGCTAACGCCACAAAAACAAATCTGCAACAGGAATGAATTGCAGCGAGCTTCAGGTACACCATTGCCTATTATACCGAGCACCCCATACTAACATGATAGATATATTATAGCTGAATATCATCCATTGCCATCGCCTGATATTGTTTGTGGAGGTGCTCTTTCACCCCCACCTCGCCACCATCGCACAGTAAGGGAGCAGTTTTCAGCAAGCATGTTTGAAGATCACCCCGAAAGGTACAATGACAACGAAACACCATATAAAATCCGCAAACGCCCAGCTCTCCTCAAACGCACTGCAAGCATGAATGGCCATTTGCGTTTATCCATTGATGTGGACCAGCATTTTAATACCTCCTCTGCCATCACCGATGCCAGTTCAACTACAGACGACATTACTACTACACAACCACGAAGTATCCCTATTTCAACGCATCATCATCATCATCATCATCTTCAACCCTTGGCTGATCCATCATCCATTGTCACCGACTCTAGCAGCACCACTGCTGACGAATCATTATTTTACCACGGCCCATTTCCATCTTCCACACTACTACCATTAAGTTCAACCTCGCCACTTGAACAGCAACAACAACAACAGCAGCAGCAAGATGAGCTGGGCTCATCTACAACTACCGTAGTGGATGATGATAAAGCACAATATGATGCTGTGGTGGCAGGTACAATTGGACGTAGTAGCAGAGTTCGGAAGCCCTATTGTCAACGATCATGGATTGCCAATGCGATTGCAAGTACATAATCTAGCATAGTAGTAGTAGTAGTAGTAGTAGTAGCTTATAAAGATCAGGGATCTCTTACTACTATCTCTCACACACGCTCTCCATCGCTATTATCCAATATATATCCATACATATTATACCACTTTTCTTTTGCCAAATATGTAGCATTGTCCATGACTCATGTCCTCTCTTTCTCCTATACTCTTCAATAATATATTATTTCTCCTCATGGACGGTTGATAAACTGCAATGACTAAATGTAAATTAACGTCGGCATAATATGCACCAGCTTATCAACCACATCACCAAGACTACCATGTATCATAAGACACATTGCCTTTATTGAAGAACAGTTTAGAAGGAGAAGGGTGGTTGTATCTCAAAGACAATAATCTGAAAAGCAGGGAGCTAAAGTGTAGAGAAGACACGCATGGGCGTTTCAAATGCGTGCCTGTTATTCTTGTGGGGAGGAGGAGGACCACCCACGGCCCGCTTATTCCGAATCCAAAAGCCTCCTCTACTCCTACATTTTCACCCCTTGCATCGGAAAACCATCTTCTCCACAGATCCGCTTAACAATATGTTGGGTCTTGAATAAAGGGAGTGTATAGTAGTAAGACAGTATATAGTAGGATGATGAGCAACATGATCATCTTGAATGATTAAATCTACAAAACCATGGATGCTGATGATAGAAAAAAGTGCTAACGATAAGCTTATTTAACAACAATAATTTCATATCTAAATGATCGGCTAGCGTTAATCCTCTTGTGGATAATCGGATCCAACAAAGGAAACCATTTTCAGCCTTTTTGTGTAGCAGTCATAAAGAGTGTCCCATTGTAAAATGCATTGAGGCTTTAGCTAGCATGTACGTAGATCGTGTGATATGGCGCATCATAAACTTGATCGATGTGTGTGAAGGTAGGTGGGACGATGCGGGTAAAAAAGTTTGTGTGTCACGATCGGTATGCGTAACGAAATGTGGCATATCCAACCGAGATGAAAAACTTGGCATTGTAAAAGAGTGGAGTCATCGCGAAATAACAGGGTCTTTTGCACTTTAGGATTAACCTGATTAACAAAGTCTCCTTTTTTTCCAACAACCATACACTCGCACAACCATGAACTTGTCTAAATAAAGCTGCCGACAAATGTGCTGTCAATAAGGAAAGGGATATGGTAATGGCACAAACACACGCACACACACACACATTCTCAGCCCCTCCCCTGATGACTAGCAGTAAGGTAATCAATAATATCCCACAATCATGGATCGACTTGATGCTGCCCCTTTCCCCTAAAGTATTCTGTACAGGCTCAGCAGTATAGTATAAACCATTTGAGTGTGTGTGTGTGTGTGTGAAAAGAGTGTGAGTGGGGTTATGTGTATACAGTAGTAGGTGTGGCAGGTACCACCTAGCAGGGCCTTTAACCTCTCTTGTGTGCTCCTATGCACACCATATTGGCAAATGCTCGTTTTCTTTTTTCTTTCTCACCCACTCACTTATTCCCCTCCTCCACCTCCTCCACCTCCTTCTCCACAACCGCTCTTTTTTTGTTTTGTTTTCCCTTGCTCACTTGCTCCCATTGTAAGTCTCTCATTGTTCAACACTCAAACGTATTATTCAAAGGTTGCTCATTCCTCTACTCTACTCTAGGAACTACGCAAGCTCTATCTTGAAGGCCGAGTACAACTCACATGCAGAATTACCACTGGTGAATCTACAACATGAGCAAGCATCAGGTCACCACAACTGTGTACCAACACGAGGAAGATGCTGTGTGTGCACCTTCGGTCTTTGATCCTGTGTCACCATGTGGAATGATTCAACAACAAATACGATGGATCATGCGAATAGCAGCCGCACTCTGCACTATCAGTAGCGTCATTGATACTGGCACGGACCCCATCTTTCGATCAATTCAATTATTACATTGGGTTATCTGGTGGCTCGTGCTTTGGTTGGTCAAAGGAGGAAAAGAAAGCGACAAGATGATCCGCTGGGGACAATACAACATCATAGCAGCGATGACGACAATGTACTTTTTGTTGAATGACACACCAATGACATTAACATGGATCATGATGGCTACGAGTCTCGGTTGCTTTGTTACCACGAATCGCATCGCCTTGGCAACGAGTTCCTTTGTCAACAACCACCAACAGCACTCACAGCAGCAAGACAACGAATATTGTTTCATGGCATCACCCGCTGCATCCACGTCATGGATCGAACAACCAAGCAACAACCAAAGTGAAGAGCTTGAATCCTTTTCTCGAGAACTACAAGAAGCTGCTCGCATGGTGATCACAACACTGGAGCAGTTTTCCCCTGCCACCATCTTGACAAATACCCACGAATTGCTGAGTGCTTGTTCAATTGCTGTGCCGATTGCCAGTATCTCTGCCATCCATACCACTGCACAGCAAATTTGTTACATTAGCCATCAATTGGAACCAGCAACTACCCTTGATGAAGACTCCTCTTCCAACAACAACAACAATAATCCAATCGTGTTTGATATCGGTGACCTCGTGCAGAATGCAGCTGATGCACTAGCTGGTATGGCTGCCAAGCTGGATGTCAATTTGATCTTGTATCACGCGGACAATGGAATGCATCACGCTAACGTTTTTGGTGATCCTGAGCCTATTCGACATGCATTACTCACGGTATGTATTATCATCATCATCCATTCATTCATTTCACTAACATGATTATGCATCTTATAGCTTGTATGGAATATTCTCGAAGGGTGTACACCGGGTGCATGTATTGAGCTCGGATTGAATGTGACGCCTGGTTCATCTACATCCACCACATCGCCATTCTTATCTGTTCCACAGCCGTTACACGTCATTCTCGAGGTCATTCATACAGCATCTCCAGCCATCCCACACAGCCTGAGTCATGCTTTACTACCAAGAACCATTGCAACAGAGAAGTTATTGACATCGATGGGTGGACAATTACATATCCATACATTGGCAGAGAATCGGACACGGTATGAAATCTCGATTGATATGGAAATGTCGCCAAGCAATCAACACCAAGGCCCTGCTGGTCAACGCAAATTGTTACTCCTTGATGATCCCGGTAGCAGCTTTTCACTTTCCAACCCCAGCAATGCAACAAGCACCAAACATCACCACCACCACACGTCCTTTTCCAAAGATCCAACACTGAGTGATTTGGCCAAGTTTATTGAACGATTAAATGGCGTCAAAATGGTGTTGCACGCACGTGAGAAAAGCGTATTTGCTCGTCATCTCACCAGTTGTCTTGCAAGCTGGAATGCAGATATTAGCCATGTTCCTGTGGGTGTTTTGACTGTGCGTGAATCGGATGACGATGAGGACTATGATGATGATGCAAAGAAGAAACAAGAGCAACCTGTCGTCCCTTCACCAGCCATTGCTGAGGAACAATTGCATTCAGTACCGCCTACGTTTATTCTGATTGATGATGATATTGAAACGCTTGAGAATAAGCTGAAAGCATTCCACAGCCATCAACGACGACCTTCAGCACAACAACAACAACAACAACAGCAGCAACACAAAGGAGGTCGACATCACAAGAACGCTAAATACACAGCTGCTATCATTCATTTTACGTCATTGACCAATTATAAGCGATTACGAGATATGGTACATAGCATGCCAATACCGCCAACTGGGATGCCGCGTCTTGTGGTGGTACCAAAACCTGCAGGACCCCGACGATTCTTGACAGCTTTGCACACCGGATGGCATGATGCTACTGTAGAACCCCACTTTATGCCGATTGCTACCTCACCTTCAAGTCCATCACTATGGATGGTGGGGGATCATCATGGTACATATCAACAACAACATCATCATGCAACAACCCCAGCACCAATGACGGGTAGAAAGGATGGATACATGACTCCTCATGTTCATGACCAAGGCAACCATCGTCGGGGAATGTCACCTTCATCATCACCAGGATCATCCATGACTACTGCTGCAGAGCAGAATACCAACAACAATGGATACTTTAATGTACTTCGAGGACAATCATCGAGACCATTATCGCCAGCTCCACCAACAGCATCCAATAGCAATCGTCAAAACAAGTCTTCTCCATTGGGAGTGGGTGATGATAATGAGGGAGAACAAGGAGTCAATGAAAGAGGAGACGAGACCATGTTATTCTCCTCTTCCTCATCACCGTCATCCCAATTGCCGCCCAGCTATCCACCATCTGTAAACAACAATAACAGGGCATCACCACCGCATAATACGGATCAAAAAGGGTTACCTACAAGTACATTACCTCCCGAGACACCAGCAGAAACTCCTGCTCATGATGAAAAAGAGAAAAAGGATGATGCAGATACAACAACACCAGATACAGCAAACCCCAAAGTATCGCCATCGCAGGAGAACAAACCGCACCACGAGGAGATGGATCGTGAAGTCGCTGTTGGCGGAGGTGTCGGTCATGAGAAACCTTCGCTTATCAATAGTCTGAGAAGAAAACGCACCGTCCGATTGAGCAAAAAGTTAAAGTCTGACAGGGGGTCTTCATCAGGTGCATTTGCAAATACCGTAAGCCCGCCTATCAATGTGCTTATTGTGGAAGGTAAGGATGCGCTTCTTTTGAAAAATGGTCGATTTTATTGACATTGGCCTTTTAGACAACATGATCAATCAAGCTATTTTATCGACTTGGATGAAGAAACACAAGATCAAATGCTCAGTGGCAAGCAATGGACAAGAAGCCGTTGAACGTTGGAAGGGAGGTGGTTTTCATCTTGTGCTTGTAAGTACATTTATCCTGCATGATGCATTGCATGAGGAGATGGATGAAAAGGGAAAAAAAGGATAGCATGTGAGGGAGAGAGGAGGAAAGATGAATTACTTGTCATATGGGAAACGCGCGGGAGAAAGAGTAAATCGGTGTGAACAACTCTAATTCATATCTTTATGCAGATGGATATTCAATTGCCTGTGATGGATGGTATTACAGCCACCAAGACGATCCGTTCCATTGAAAAGGAGCAACGAATCGGCGTGTTACCTGCTGAGCAAGATACCGCATCATCATCATCCCTTCAACAAGTACCAGAGGATACCCAAGTTTCATCTTTCCAATCACCGGTGATTATTGTTGCATTGACAGCATCAGCCAAAGATTCAGATCGACATGCTGCACTTGCTGCTGGTTGTAATGATTTCCTGACCAAACCAATCAGCCTTGAGTGGCTCGAAAAGAAGATTATTGAATGGGGATGCATGCAAGCCCTTATTGACTTTGAAGGATGGCGGCGATGGAAGCGGTCCTCCTCTACAACATCCGTGTCAAACTCCTTGTCGAATAAAGCATCAATGATACGGTCATCTGAGTCGAATTCAGCACGGCCATCTGCTGCAATCAACAAGGAGAAAAACGCAGCGGCAAAAGGGATGACGACGACGACGACATGCACCAAGGAATCAAGTTGCGATCAAGAGGAGAAAATGAATACTGGTGATGATGGTAGTAGGAGCAATGTGCATAGCACTGCAGCAACAACGACGGATCATCATCCTTCACAGCCAAGAAAAGGTGTCCTGCTTTTGGGATCCGCAGGGTCTACAAATGCTGTATCACCAGCAACAATGGTTAGAAGATCTCGCATCAACTCCTCCTCATCCCAACTACTATCATCATCTTCTTGCCCTGGTTCTATAACTGAGACTGGTGCTCCCCATATGCTCAACAATCGAGCCATGTCCATGCTTGCTGTTGGTCATCGACAAAGCGACAACATACAACAAGAGCAATCATTTATATTGAATGAGCAGCAGCAACAGCCACCACCATCACCATCACCCCATGACACACACGATGCTTCTACTACCACTACCGGCGTTTAGCAGCTGTAGAGGTTAGGCGAAAGGGGTTTGCAACAAGGAGCTATCTTCTATTCACCAAAAAAAGGGGGGATCAATACCACGAGCTCTTGTCGTAAAAAGAATGAAAGTCTTTCTATCGGGATCAAGGAGATGGGGGAGGAAGGCATATTATAACACAAATGCACGTACTCTATAGTCTATCTACACACACGCACACACGCTATCTGTTTTTCTTTATACACACACACGCACACACACACATACGCACATTTTTAATGCACACACGTCATAAGGGAGTAGACATCACTGCTTCATGTCGATTAGTTTTGGACCTGTATATACTATTCTCCCTCTCTCCTTTGCTCGATTCTTCTGGAAAACCTTATATAAACATTAGCTGTTGCAATTGCCTTGTGCTCGTTGTTCCTTTTTCTCTTCTTTCTTTCTTGCGTGGATATACATATATATTTATATACGTTCAGCAAATGCCTTCCTATACTGATGAGCTTGCAAGATTTTTGGCTACCACTGGCCCACCTGTACAATCACCTATGCTATCTTCTCCTTCCCGCCACCGACAATTACTTTCTCGTCTTCGTACACCAGGCAATAAAAGGAAACAGGTGTCGCCTTTGACAGAAGCATCATCCAAGCATATTCCTCTGCCGGTGTATTATGATCCAACCGTACCATTATCAGTGCCACCCAAGTCTCCTTTGCCACAGACACCGGTTGAACCACGACGTCGATCATGTCCCGAACGCACCAATCGTTATTATAACAGTGTGGACATTCAAGAAAGAAAAGATGTTGAGCAAGTCAAAACACGAGCTTCTGATAACAACAACAACAACATTACAAAGAACCCATCCCTTTCATCATCCTTGGCTCACATAGCATTCCCCAAACCACCCAACACGATGCCATGTCCTTTTTGTGCTCGTTTGCGTACGACTGATTCTGATCAAGCAATCGAACATGAAATTTCCTCTTCACAAGAAGCAGCACCCACCAAACGAAAAAGACGGCTGTCATGTCCTGCTGCCATCAAGTACAAACCACAAAATCCCCCAATACAACAAAACCTCTCAAGCCAAGAAGCCAAGGCATTGTTTGGATTAATTGAGCAATTACAATCGCAGCTGGTTCAGGAACAAGCTTCAAGAAAGGCGTTGGAAGAAGTGCTAGTGATGACACGTCGCTCTAGTACAACTGCTAATGTGATGCCATTCCCTCCTTGATTATCCCATATTGCTGGCCGCCACCCCTTCTAATCACGCCACACACACAAACACACACACATAATGGGCAACACCAGTAAAACCATTATTCCACATCCCTTGTAGAAACAGGTATAACATTTCTTATTATGTACTTTGCATGATAGCATCAATATCAGGTACGCCTAGCTCGGCCTAATCAATCATAATAAATATATATATATATATAACGTTCACTGATATCCGCCCCTATTTACCTTGGTATAATGAGATGATGATGATGATTGTGTTGAAATATCCTTGCCACATTCGTAAAATCCACATGAGCGTTGTGACCACGGATCACGGCATGACCAGCAAAACTGGAATCCGCAGTAGAGGCAATCCACCTTATTGCATCCTTCATCCCGACAAATCATGATAGCACACCTGGGGCATCCTCGGCTAAATTCATTCATAAGAAAAAAGAACATATGCATTCCCCCATTTGATTCGCCAAACTTACGTATTTTCAAGCTTCCATTGTACAGTAGATGCTTCAGCAGATTCTTGTGTTTGTTGGAGCTTACGTCGTAAATTGTCGATACAAGTAATTCCTGAATGGCCATATTCTCCGCATTGTAGACATACATCACGTCCGCAGTGGGTACTAGAGGATGATATCTATCAGTACGAGAACAATGAAAACAGGGGAGCGTGTCCCTTGCAATCTTACCAGGTATCCACAGCAAAAGTAGCAATGTGAGCAAATTGTGCCTGCTTCCATGTCTCAGGTACCGTTTCCAATGCCACTAATTGTTTGGATATGATGGCAGCTCGCATATAAACGGATCTGTCGTTTTGTTGAGCAGCTTGGCGAAGGATAGGCGTGAGTTGTTGAATCAGGGATTGCAAGGTGCTGTGTCGAAACGGAGTTGGGATGACAAGGGGTGGGTATCCTAGGGATTGCACTTGCTCAGCAATCATCTCCAATCGCCTATGACAAGTTATCAGCATCTCCCATCACTATGAAAACGTTGAGGTATCCTTACCGTTGACGAGTGATTCCCTTTGTACGTGGTGATTGGCATGGGATGACAGGCGAGCGACATGAAGGGCAATGACGAGAAAAAGGTCTGAAAGGCTGATTGAATTGCTCATAACGTTCGACCAAAGATGCTGATACATAACGGCTCCATTCCGATTGTCGGATCGGGTCAAGGCATACTAAATAGATCAAATAATGAGCAATCCATCGACCATTGAAAAGCGTAGAGACATTGCATCCTACCTGGACACTTTATCCTTGTCACATCCAAACCCCAAGATCCTTGAACAACTTCTTCAACATATCTATCGGAGAACATCAGCCGATATGTCAGTCAGTCCATGTGGAACACAACAATGAATGGATAAAACCTCGGCCCGGTACTACCACCACCACCCAAAAGCGCGTATCGAAAATGCTTACCGTTCAAAGCAACCCTTGCAAAATTGATCACGGCATGTTTCAAGGCACAAGTTGTAACGACGTGTCAGACAGATAGAGCACTTTAGTATCCACTGATCCATAGCATCGTCTGAATCAGAAGACGTGGAAGAAGACGAGTGCTGCACTTGTTGGTGGAGCCATTTGCTTGATCCTCGGCCGTTGTTTCGATGTCGTCGTCGCCTTCGTCGTTGTTGACCCGTGTGGTGATCGAGGACAAGTTGATATAGGCAGCCAATGAGAAAGGAGAGTGTACGCAGGAAAATGGCTGGCATTAGCCATGCTGGGAAGAACAAGTAAAAGATTGGAAGGCAATAGCAAAAGAGGAGATTGGCAACGTTGAATTTCTGCCAGACTTGTTTGAATCGTGACCAGTCCATGATATGTGTATTTGTGTGTGAAAGAAGGGTATATTACAAGTGGTCGTGCGTGTGTGTGAGTGTGAGTGTGAAGAGAAGAGTCAACCTGCAATGCCCTTTTTGGCTGACTTACAAAATGAAAGCCTTTGGTCACATGAATTATGGGATTATGCCAAGAGATGTGCAACATTGGTTACAGCACATTGCCGACACTCAAACTCATCACCCTTTCTATTATCATTTGTGTATATATATATCGATTTCTTATGTAAAACATGCATACCTTGCATGGGTGTGTGTGAAATGACTACCATCTAATTCCCACGCAACGTAACCACGTTATTTGCCCAACCTAGTATTCAAATCCCCAAATCGAATCAATCGATGTTTTCATCATTGTGATGACATGTTGTGTACGTGGAGACACTTTGCACGTATTTCTTATTATCGATCATGGAAAGAAAATAGTGCTGCATTTGCGTCAGTGAATAATGGTTGGTGTAACCATTGAATGGGGTCGATGACATCTTCGAAACCTCTCTCTTTTGCTTCGGCGACCATCTAAATGACGACATGAAGAAAAAATGATAAAACATGCTATTTGCCACATACCACCATCACAGTCATCGTGTTGTGTTTGTTACTATAGATAGTATTCTATCATCATCATCATCATTCAATTCTTTCATCTCAACTTTTATCCCCCATCTCTTCTTTTTCTCTTCACCTCCTCCTCCCCCCAACCCCCAATTCTATTCACCCCCATCATCATCAGCTTCCACCACACACCACAACCACAACCACACACGCATGCATCCTTACTCTTGAGACACGATGTGGAACCGATGAGAAAAACACACACACACATATAATGGGGGGTGATGCGTATTGGAAAAAGATGGGCACATTAGTATCAAATGCTGACGCATATGTTGTCACAGCGGGGGAAAGATACCCGACAAGCTGGGTGACCATTCCACATGTCGACAAGTGCCAAGTTTATCTTGGGGGAGAACAAGACGTCGCTGTTCGGTGCATGGAAATCCTATGCAAAAGCATTACAGAGAGATAGCGACCACACAGAGAGCGTGAGTGGGACGCGCATTTTGTGTGATAGCATATGGTTTTGTACTATCCCCCTTTTGACTCGGGGCATTGGGGGTGTGTTATTGTTTTGTGCCACATGAAAAAATGATCATCAACATCATCTTTTAAGAAATCTCATACTTTTTTATACAAAGGTAGTGGTATGAACGGATGACGTTATACAAACAAAAGGAGCGTATATGGCGACAAGTAAAAGGCTATAGTAGTTTAGGTAGGGAGAGAGACAAGATGCCAGCATCGAATGAGAAAAGAGGTATGCACAATAGGTGGGGGATGGTGTCAAGAGTGTGTACAAATGATGAATGAATGAATAAATCAATAAAAACCAGTGAGTGGATCATGATAAGTAATAGATGGAGGGATAGATGCGGTAGTTGTAGCAGCAATGGTGGCTGCTGCTGCTGCGTTTGTCGTTGCTGCAGCGGACACTGCCGGAAAAGTGGTACCCATAGCAGCAGCTGCCGTCATGGCAGCCATGGCTTGTTCTTGTTGTTGAAGTTGGAATTGCAACATGGCTTCCTCCTTTAGCTTTTTTGCTGCAGCTTCCCGCTCTTTTTTCTGTCGTCGCCATTCCTTACGCATCTCCTTGAATTCGGATGGATGTCGTTTAGGACCCTGTAAGAGTATACAGTCAGCATCCAATTCCCTTTTCTCCTATATAGACCAAGCGACGACCAACTTACATGTTTTTGCATGCTCACATGGGCATTAAGATGATTCAAGGTACCATAAGCCTATATAAACATTCATAGATGAGTATATGCTGTTTCGATCGAAAAGGTCCTCTGCTCCATTACTCCCCCCAATCACATACCTTAGTACACCCAGGCCAGTTGCAGTGGTACAAACGCTCAATTTCATCGAAACGTCTCCTTGGACGCTTCTTTTGGGTGGTGCCAGGGATCGACACGAATGAATAGACTTTATCGGATGAATCGGAATGACCACCCATCGATGTTGTCGGTGCTTGTGGATTGATTGTACCATTAGGCATGGCAGGATTGGATGCCGCTGCAGGCATAAAACCAGGCATCATCAACTCGGGTGCTCCTGCAGCTTGTTGTGGAAGCAGCAATGGTGGATAAAAATACACAGGGTTGCTTGTCATATTGGATGCAGCAGCTGCCGCTGCAGCTATTGCTGCTGATGCATCGGTTGTTTGTGGTTGGGTGGTTGCTGTGGCAGGGGCGATGGCTGATACACCATCCGACGTAGCAGTGGTTGTCAAAATGGGATTGGATGGCGACGTTGTGGTAGTGGTTACAGAGTTAGAGTCAATTGGAGCAGAAGCCGCTGCTACTGATACTGCAATGGATGATGAGTATGTGTTGTTTGCAGGGACAGGGACCGTGGAGGAAGATGAAGTGGGTAAAAGCTGTGACAAGGGAGGCAACTCTAGCTGTTGCAAATAGCTATTTTGTTGCTGTCGACGACTCAACAAACTGCTTTGCTGTGGATACATCATCATAGGTGAATAGTAAAAGAAAAGAAAAAGAGGATGAGAGTGATTGTGCAGAAAAAACCAAGAGCGAAAAGAGGGGGGAGATGGTATTTTATAACAGCTTTCTATTCAGGCATCGGAGTTAGGGCATGACGTCAGTGATTTTTGCTCTTCGGGAACACAGCTCTCGTTGTGTGAGTTGTGTGAGTTGTGTGTGTGTAAGTTGTGTGAGTGTGAAGCGAGACAAAAAGATCGACGAGCGGCGGGCTTCTCCCTTTTTTCTGTGGCATGAGTGGTTGGTGTGGGTGAAGTCATACGGAGAAAAAGACATGCTTCGCCTGTTTCATTTCAATATTTTTGGGTTGGTTACCCGAGCCTGGAGGCCATTTTTCTGTGCAACGCGACACGGCGATCCCCTTTCACTTCCCACACGCTCCCCCCATCTAATCAAACCAACAATTGCCATTGACATTGTTTCACTTGGTTTCATTCACCCCACCAACCCACACTACAGCAATATAACAGCGATCACTCAATGTCCAAAGGTACATACACCGATCGCTTGCAAATCTTTGATATTGGATACTTGCCAAAAGTAATCACGCTAATGATGGATGGTGCCTTTTATCGCGTCGTTTATATAACGCAAAAGACAGCAAAATGAATTAGTCTTTATTCTTTTTCTTTTATCTTTTTGCGCTGGTTCGCTTGATCGATCTTGTATAACATGAAGTGCTTTGCTATTGCTGCTGCTGTTGCTATTGTTACTCTGGGTGGCTGGTCCTCTAGCTCAACAGCTGATGCTGCTGCAATCTTGCACTACAGAGAACATCTTGATCTCGTGACATCTCAAGCTGCCTCTGATTTGAACGCAGGCCGTTCCACCACTGCCCCTTCCATTCCCTCCTTTGCTGTCACTGGTGACATGCAACAACATGCTGGTTTACAAGCAGCTGGCTCTGCAAGTGGTGACCTTAACAAGCGAGACGACGATGACGATGATGATGACGATGATGACGACGATGATGATGGTGATAGCAGTGATAGCAGTGATGATAGCAAGAAGGATAGCAAGAAAGGTGACAAGAGTGGCTCATCCTCTTCATCCTCCTCATCATCATCCTCTTCTGGTGGCCCAACATCTGGAAAGACATTTTCTGGAACTGGTACCTTTTTTTCAACCACTGACGAAGGCGCATGCGAAACTTCAACCAAGGACGACGACCTCATTGTAGCCTTGAATTCAGAGCAATATGGCAATACAGATGAAAAGAGTCCATGGTGTGGCAAAAAAGTGAAGATTACTGTTGGCTCAAAAAGCGTCCAAGCTACTATCCAGGTATATAGGATACAACCTTTGCTGATTGATCTTTTAATTGTTAACGGCTTCTTTTTTTTCTCTAGGATGCCTGTCCAGAGTGCAAGTTTGGCGACTTGGATATGACTCCAACTGTGTTCAAGAAGCTGGGTGACTTGGATACCGGTGAACTTGACATCAAGTGGCAGGTCGTTTAGAAACCATCCTTCGTTTCTAACAACAAGTCATCGCTTCTTTTTATCTTTTCCATTTCCTTTCCCTCTCTCTCGTATATGTCTGTATTGAATTTCTTGATTGATATGATCATGAAGTCATGTTGATGATCAATATATAAAAGTCTATGTCTGCTGTTTTCTTCCATTCTTGTCTTTGTATTCAATTTGTTCACTGGTCAATTATGTCACTTGACTAAAAATCTATGCGCTTGAGACGAGGAGAAATGGCTTTGCTGGTGATGACATATAACCGTAAATAAACAAAGTTTGATAAGGTGAGGTTGAATGTGAAGAGTGAAACAAAGCCATCATCATCTACACCACATTGCTACTTATGGAAATCAAAAGCTAATTATCGTGGCAAGTAGATAGGTATGTATTTGCTATCATACATGATGCAAAGCTTGTTCTCATGAATGCAAAGTGAATGATCCATTAAAGCAAACTCTAGCATTATCTTCAAGCATTGCTTTTCATAGTTGGATAACAACATAGCCGTCTTCTCATTACCACCATCCACTTCAGGAACGAAGACTGAAACCTTTCATACGATACTGGATGGTGTTACGTGACCTGAGTCAAAGCTCCATGGCTGAGAAAGGATTGAAGAAAAACGACTGCCACCTGCATTAAGGAGGCCATAAGGATAGCGGTTGCAGCAAGAGAAAAGCTGAAGCCGATATTATTGGGTGAGGATGGAAGAACCTGTGCATGACGGCTGCAAACGATGATACAATCTCAGCACATTCGTGACGAAAAAAAAGGCATCGGCCCACTATACGTTGCTGCAATCCTTATTCCAGGGGGAAAGCTGAAGGTTCTCGGTATCGTTCCTGATGACATACAATCCCGGAGACAAACTCGGGGGCGGTGGATATGTGCATGTTGGCTAATGCACATGAGGGCGGGAAATGCGATATCTTTAGGTGTGACCAATTATGCACGGGCTGACTATTACCGATGGCCATCCTTAACATTTAGGCAAGTCAATAGGCCATGCTAAGAAAAGCAAGTGCATGGATTGAAAGCGGTGACAGTGGCACCCAATGGTGGTGAAATGAATGGGATCGACAGGACTAAACCAAAAAGAATTGATGTTACACATTGTTTCCACCGTCGTCTGTGTAATGCCATGTGTGCATCCCGAATGCTGATGATCGGATTAAAAGGCATAAAGTTGTATTGGCGACCCATACCGCGAAACAAAGTGATCCCTTCAATCCACATGGAAAATTCTTAATGCGTCATTTTCCATGGCCATGTTTCTAAATCATCAGCACAACTCGTTACAGGGCAGCCGGGGGAAAAGTAGCCCTGAATGTCTCGGTCGATCCGAAAATTTGGCACCTGACCTATATGCAACAATGTGTGAAGATGGGGTTCCCACCACGCCACCCTATAATCAAAACCAGCATAAAAACTCTATTGGACAACCTTGTGGATACTTTGCCAAGCCCGTGTGATTAAAGGGTGGTCTCGAACGATATGTCTTCAGCCAATATTGCCACCTGCCCTTTTGGGAGGTGAAGTATCAAGAGGCCAAAAGCGAAAAGAGGTATGACATAATAGGCTTGGAAAAAAGTCGATAAGGAGCAACAACACATCACGTCTTTGCTGTCATCGTTTTTCTTTTTTTCTACACGCAAAGTCTCATAGTAATATGTGGAATGTAGCACAAAGGACATTCATGGTGGCGTCGTCGTGGTCGTCGTCAGTTGTTCACGTATACACCCCCCAAAAGCAACATATACCACAAGCGTGTCACGGTATCACAGATGAGAGCTTTCCAATTGCCCAAAAACAGAAGCATGTTAATGGGCTCCGCATCTGATTTTTTATCGTTGTTTCGTAAGCAATGCCCTTTTCATTGGTCCATGGGCATGAATCTGACACCGATACCTTTTTACGTGGTCCGATTTGTATCTAAAGCAAATGCCGATGGGACGGTCAACATAACGTGTCGGATAGTTTTCCAGAAAAGGGTGAGCATATGACGCACAATCGATCAATGTGATCGACCACACTCAATTTTCTTGTTGTACACAAAGAAAAAGAGAATGGCGGGCACACATGGGATGGGTGGGAAACATGATAATAGTATTACCGGTATGGCAAGAAGCGTATCATAGCAACATGGTGGTGGTGGTATGTGGTACCATTGTTGTTGGTGTGATCTGCCAACAACAACAACATCTCTGGTCGTCATGCTGCTGCTTTACGTATACAATATGCATGTTTTCCCTCCTGCCCTTCCATTGACAAGCCCCAAACATGCTTGCCAGCCTGACAATTCGGACAGGCTTGTAGAATTCGGGAGTGGTGGGGATGGGATATTTTGGTTGCCAGCTTGCACAAGGTTGTTTAAGCTTTCTTGGTGCTGCTGGTGCCTCCCTAATCGTCTTGCATAATGCTGCATTTGTGATACTTGAATGTAAAACACGACAAGCCCGCCTTCGCCATCATCGTGAATAAAGCAACATAGCAGCGACTGGTCAATGTGGGTATTGTAGCAAAAGGTAAAATGTATTACTGGATATAACAAGCTAGTATGAACGGCTTTAATGCGAACGCGCAAAAACAAGTACTGCAAAAGAGTGAAACAAAGAAAAGGGGACAAGGGGAGAAAAGGAGTGAAAAAGAAGAGGTCAAATGTGGTATGGATGGTCATGGGTTGTGGATTTGTTGCTTCTGCTACCGTGTAGATATCTTGGTTCCTTTACTGCTCTTGGGCATAGCAGGACATTTTGCACATCACACGACACATGCAGGTATTCAGCAAGGGACAAGGAAAATAGGAGATCTGATCAACATCGTAGTATCCGGGTAGCAAGAATTGAAGGTATCATTGAAAAGCGGTGTATAGTTGGTTTTTTGAGTAGGGTAATCGTACAACAAGATAGGGTTGTGGATGAAAAGGATAACGTGGTGGTTGGTAAGCAGGTTGATGTTATATTTAGGTGTGCTCGTCATCTTCATCATCGCCTTTTCCGTGCTTTTTGCTACTGCCACCCTTGCTTGGTTTCTTGCATCCTTTCTCACCGATCACACACCATCTGATGGGTATCACGCCCTTGTCGAGATCTGCAAGCTTCTTGAATACGGCTGGTGTCAAATCAAGCGAATCTACATAAATTGAGATAGGGAGTGTGGGTGTTGAGAACAAGGGGAGGTGTAATATATTTAGTCTATCATCGTAGTTGGAGTTGTGATGTTTCTCGATTTTACTTACACTTGCCGCAACCAGGGCATGCATCAGTAATTTCGGCATCTACCCATTTATCTCCACTCATAATGAGCACTCTTTTGCCGCACCAAGAGCTCTTGGCATTCAGATTGCCATACTGTTCCTTGTTCTGAAGATGACGCGTGTTACATTCATGCTGATGATAATATGATTTCAAAAACTATAATTACCAATGCAACAATCATATCGGTATCGCTTTCTTTTGGTCCACAACTTCCTATTTCACCTCCTTCCGTCTTGGGATGGAAAAACGTAGCTGAACCTTCGAATAGCTTGTTTACAGCATCCACAATCTGTTTAAGAGTATTGCTGAGGGCATCACCAGCAGCAGGACGTGCGTTGACCATACAGGCAACAGCAAGTAAAAAGATCAATGCGAATGATGGGAATTTCATGTTGGTAACACGACCGTTTGCGACGATGTGGAAGGATGTTGTGTGTTGATGAAAGATAGGAAGAGAGGGGTTACTTAGGAAAATGATCTACTATTATGGGTTTTTATATTCATGAGGAAGGGAGTTAGGTATTTCAGGAGGCATTGCCAGGGATGATGAGTATAAGCCCTGATGCACTAGTGGGTGGATGCGGTGAGCAATTCTTCAACAAGTGATAACAGGTCTCCTTAGAGTTGAGCAAACGAAGAAAACAACTTTGTTGACGTTAGAGCAGCAGCAGATAACAACATCAATGTTGCACATGACGACGTTTGATTGCTCACTTTTAGTAAAAGAAGATCAAAGCTGAAGGCTTTTTTTACCTTCGATAGCAATGGTTGAACGTCGTTGGTTAAGAAGCGTTTGTATGTGGAATGGACAAATTAATCTTGGTAAATGCTAAATAATGGGGAGCTACATAGGCGATCGAGATGAGACGAGCACTTCTGATTGGCGGACGTTATAACGTTGGTGCGTGAGGGGGCTTCTCCACGACGTTGGTTGCTCAGTAAACCCCATAGCACCGAAATTGATAACCACTTGCAAAACACATTGATTGTTAACTTTTTTATATACATGTCTAAACTAAAAGAGTATATGGTACAAAGAAGCGGGAATCACGTGACTATTCATCGTCCTCATCAGCTGGAAGAACAATACCAAATTGGCCAAGGATATTGCCTGCTGGACCAGGAAGACCTTGTTGGCTCTTGTAGCTCTCGAGTACATTTTTGACCAAATTCAATGATACATCCACAGGCGCATTCTCATCTTCATCGTCATGTTTGGCAAATGAGGCACCAATTTTTTCATGGCCACCGATTTCCAAATCCATCTCTTGCATCATCTTGGCCAAGTCCCTTTCCTTTTCCTCTGGCTGCTCAGATGGTTGTGTTGATGATGCTTCATTTACTTGCTTGGATTGCTGTTGTTCCTCTGATGAAGCTCCCTGCACAGGTTCACCAAGTGCGCTCTTGAGGATACTCATGAATCGTTCAGCGTCGAATGAGATATCACCTTCTTCTTCGTCGTCTTCATCATAGTCGCTATCATCTTGATCACTCTCATCATCCTCGCTAAAGAGGGAAAAAAAGAGTTAATACACCATTCCCAATGCCATACCCGAGAAGTCACTTACCCAGGAAAGTTGACACCCTCCAAACCACTCTTGCTGCCTTCGATGAACTGCTCAAATTGACCCATCATCTTGTCAAGGTCCACGTTCTCGCCGTCAAGAGCCTCTTCATTGAATATTTGTTCTTGCATTCGACCCATACGCTGCATAAGAAGCTCTTCTAGCTGTTTGGGATCCACATTCATCCAGCTTTCATCGTCCTCCACCTCATCCTTTTTTGCCTCCAACTCGTCTTTGAGAGATTCTTCAGAAAAGGTCTCCAGGGTATCATCAATGGTTTGTCGCACGTTGGAGAACACGTAGCTACCAGCCTCCACATCCTCCTTGGACGCCACCGATTGCAAGAATTGCTGACGTGCTTGCTCAGTGAGTTGCTTATGTAAACGGGAGCCTGGTCGTTCATTGCGGAAATATCCAAGCCGTGTAAGGCGTGTCAAGAATTGTTTGAATGCAGATTGGCGTTCAGGTGTCATTGTCGTTTCCTGCTGACTTGCTTCATCCCCATGGTGATCGTGATACAACATTTCAAGGCCACATGCAACCTTCATACCGAGCTCGGCAGCATGATACTCTTTCTTTTGTGATACAGGCGGTAGGCGAAATGCTTTTGGTGCATAAAACTTTTGACTCACGGTCTGAGCGTAGGTGGTTCTGGTGAATGGCAATACAACTTTGGTGGATGATACGGGTGGAAATGTTGACATTGCTGCACACGCCTTAAGACCTGCTGGATCACGTAGATAAAATGCTTCCACTGCTAATGGCAACAATTGTGGATGTCGTAGTAGAACATAGGCAGCGCGTGATGGCAAAGTGCAACGAGCACGATGTAACTCTGGCTTATCAACCAATCGATCCTCGATAGCTTGTTGAACACCATCCTCGGCTACGGTGGATATAACGGGTTGTCGAATGATGTCGATGGCACGCTCAATGGTCAATTTGGCAGGTATCTGCATCAATTCAGCTGGAGTACGTGGTAAAGGGATGATGTGTGCTTTGCCTTGATATAATCCCACTCGATGTTCACTGTTGCTAGGATCAAGCCATGTTGGTAGTGCCATAGCTGCTTCGATCAATAATACGTCGCCATCATTGTCATAGACAGTTGCCACTGCTCCTTCGATATGCAATGTGATATGTCGTAGCAGGAATACAATGAACCACTCGTCCTGAATACAGTCGCCAAACCTCGTAGTGCCGTGCAGAAACGGATAACTAGGATCTATTATATCTACGTTAGCTTCAAGGTATGAGTCCATGAACAACGCTCTTCATACCACTCTCTTGTACGATTGCCAAATGGAACTGATCCTTTTGCCATAGGTATTTGTCGGTGAAAGGTTGCACGATCGATCGGATCATGGCGAGCGTCTCCTGCACAAACTCCATCATGGCTTTGGGATCTTGTTTGCAAGGCAGATAGACCGAGTATTCAACTTGATTGATGTCGACGGATGCAGCACCTTGAAACACATCTTGCAGAGTCTCCATGCTGTACAAAGAAGAAGAGTGAACAACTAGCAGAGTGGGAGTCACGCAGCAGCACAATGTCTCGAAATTGTTGTCAGTCTCACCTTGTTTGATGCCCGGAGTAGTGGGATCGTGCATCCATTTAGCTATCATACACTTGCCGCAATATCTCCTCATTACTCGATATATATAACCATATAAACCGTTATTATCATCATTTATTCGACTCATCTTACTGTGCATGTTGAACCTGCTATCTGTGTGAACAAAACCACTGCTTTGCACGATTGTTAGACATCAAATTGACTTTTGAGACGCTGAGGATATGAAATCATGGGCTATGAATGAAGAAATACTCAGGCAAAAAGCTATCAATGAAGATCAAAGCTTAGGTAACACTTGGGAGCCGTCATTTCACTTCTCCTTGTCACAAATCGTATCACTTTTGGGTTATCCAGACATTGCTGGTTAATAGTAGTAGTGATGGCAAGTGTACCCTTTCATCAATGGCTTATCACATGGGGGGGGGAATACGGTGGTGGCATTATAGGAAGAATGAAGTGCATCACATTAATTACAAAGATGAAGCGAAGGAGATGCAGCTCTTTTAGCTAATGCAGTTATTGTGTGAAAAGGTAGGTCATAGAGAGAGATGGCGGAGACATGGGGGGTAATCGAGTATGTGTTGCCTAGGATACTTGCATAAACGTGTCAGCAGGACCTTCCTAATCTGAGCTGTTTCTCACCGCTTCCCCCACCTATTCCTTTCCTCTTTTACTTTTACATTTTTCCCATTATCAATGGACTTTGTTCTTGATGGTCGTCATTCACCTCCCATTGACAATGCACTTGTGAGACCCACTCCCATTCACAACGATCAAGCCGATCCTTGTCTCCATGAACCAATCAAGCAGCAACAGCAGCAGCTGCGATTCTTGGCTGCACCGCCGCCATCACCCCAAGATGCTTCTTTACTCGAATCAGTGTTTGCTGCTAAACGACACCATGGGAAGCTTCCCTGCTCAGTGCAAGCTAGGACAAATAGCGGTAGCGATATGGACAATGATCACCATCATCCACAACAGCAACAACAAGAGACATTATCATCAACATCAACTACTATGCAACAACACGCTAGTCTACTGAGTCGTCTTCTTCAACAAACTGCATCATCATCATCATCGTCTATGCGATCTCGCACACGCCCTTATACCCCTCGACAGCATACGCATCATTACCACGGTGTCAGTGTATCACGACGGCATGTGGGATCAACACATCATAAGCACCATCGATCTGGTCACGTGCATAAACCTTCTCGAATACCCATCATCTCATCTCGTCTCCGTGCAAGAGCTGCTCTCCACAAGGCAACGAACGAATTAGCTGATGCTATCGCCACCGTACATTTGTCATCTCCACGTCAACAGCAACAACAACAACACAACGAGGGTGATAATGCCATGGCAGAAGAATAGGAGTAGCTATTTTGATAGTTGTATGTTTTCATTTTGCCTTTTTTCTTTTTGATTATGGGAAATATATATACAACGTTTTTGGATCAAGGGGATGAATATTCTATTACAAGGTTACATGTGGCATGTGGATAAGGAGTGCATATGGAGGAATGTCTTTATCGTCGTTTCACGGCACCATAAAAGTCCCATAAAAGAGTGAGGAGATACATGACAAAGTTCAGCATGCCGAAAAAGATGCTGACATTGTAGAAATCACACCACTTGTCATATCCACCCGGTGGACACTTGAACTTTGCAATTTCAACTATAGTACCCACACCCCAGAATATAGTCATAACGCCATCGATAGCTATCAAAATAGGACGCCGCAACTTTTGACCATGCGCTAAAAGCCGATAACCATAGACACCAATACTGACAAAGCTCCATATCATCGATAGAATCGCCTGTGTGCGAGAAGATGAGAACCAAGCAACATTGATGAGAACCAATACTTACCACCGCCCATAAGAAATAAAAGCAAGATTTGTCAGAGAATGGAACATCGTGATTAGAAAACTAGTGGTACATGATAATATGATGTTGAGTGATGTATAGCAAGTAGATGCGATATACTTACAGGGGATGCACCAGCGGCGAATCCAAGATGGCCAACAGCTGCTACCAATTGGGCTACACGTATACCCAATCTTTTCACAGAAGGACGACCTGTGTGTGCTACGGCTGTAGCACTTGCCCCATCATGCGCATTTACGCCAGTTTGTTTACTTGCACGTTCATGGGTAGCAACGCGTGAATAAGAACTCAAATGTTTTCCACTATCACCACCTGCAGTGGCAGTGGATGGCGATGACGCTGCATGATCATCAGCTTGATTGGCATAACGAGTCCCTGCAAATTGATATGCATCCATAGGTTGGTGCGCGTATCCACCACCCGAGCCACCCTGTTGATATGCATCTCCTGCTGGAGGTTGTTGTTGATGGTAGCCTGGTGATTGTGATGAAGCAGCAGGATCAGCTGAATAATAGGTCTCCATAGGATGTGCTTCCGTCTTTTCTTGTGGATTCCATCCACCACCTTGCCATGCATTCATTTCATCTTCTTCATAAGCATTTCCATATTTTGGTCCACTCGATTCTTGCTGTTGCCAAGCATTATGCGTCACTGGATCAGAAAATGGATTTTGTGCCATTGTTGTAGAACAAAGGGATGTAAACAAACAAATGCGCACAAAGAAGCACTCTTCTCGCACTCTGCTGATCGGAAACAAGGATGAGTTAAAATCACCGAGCTCAAGCCCATGGCTTGGAAACCACCCCGTCTTGCATTGTCAAACAGCCAAGAATTAAATTGGTGCACGTTGTCATCGTCGGGGTTGTATCCCAGCTGCGAGAGATACATCGTGTAACCTTTTGTTCATCATTATTACATTCTAGGAGATGATGCGTAGCAGAATCCTACTTGTCCCATATTCCTGGGTTTACACGCTTATATAAAGGATAGTCACTATTGAGGATGTCGTGTGGTCAGTGACTCTAGCACATGCAGTTGTATGTTAGTGCATTATTGGTCACAAAACGTGTCATGTTATCAAGAAAGTGTCTAGTGTAAAAATGAACAATGAAAATGGTCTATTTTATTAGTGTTTGACAACATGCTACGTTTCAAAAGGATAAAGGAGGGGAATATTGTAACAAGTTGCTCTTGGCATTAGGATACGACAAGGTGATAGCGGATGGCGGGGGTGGTGTTGTTGGTTGTTGCATCATACATAATAGAACGCATGTGGAAATGAGGGAAATTGCTTGGCATATTGTAAATGACTGGTAAAATGAAATGATGCTACACTCGTGTTCGATAGCAGCTGCGCATATTGTTTGGAACAATGCCGCTCCTTGGTCCGGCGTCTTGGTATTTTTATATAAATACACAGTTCGAGTTCAGCTGACCCGCGCTCTTCTTCGAACACTTTCCTTTTCCACACTTACTCATGCCCATCCTCAACGCATTTACCCTTCAAAAAAAGTATCCTGCATTGCAGGTGAACGATATCAACTCTCTCATTGACCAATTCAAGTAAGTTTGGCTCTTCACCTCAACGTGATGATGGTCCCAGTGGACATTGTCAGAGCAAAAGTTATACCACAAAAGCACGCGTCTAAACAACTCTCTCTCTCTCTCTCTTTCTTTCTTTCTCTTGTTAGCGAGTTGGACTTGGATGGTGATGGCTATCTTGATGAAACCGAGATCCAAAAGGCTTGCAAGGATAGTGGTTACAGCAGCAACTATGATGAGATCCGTGCTACTCTCAAGCAAGTGAGAACCAGTGCTACAAGCAAAATCGACACTGAGGAGTTTATTGAGGTATGTATACAGGAAGGAGGTGTCCGTGCACAGGGGGGATGGGTGGACAAGTTTTGGCGGGAAAAGAAGTGAGAGTGAGGAAGGGGCTGCAGCAAGATTCGGTGTCCATGCCAAGACGCTTGTTTGGATGTTCGGCAGATGGTTGGGTTGGGGTGATCGCATGAAAGAGCGCTTTTGAATGTCGGAGCTGATCCTTCTTTTGTAAAACAGCTTGCTTCCAAATTGAAGGAAGGTCGAAACAAGGGTGCCTTTGATGTTCATCAACACAAGATTCGTGTCCATGGAACCAACGCTGGCACTACTCACACCATCAACGAGGATGAACGTACTGAATTCACTCGACATATCAACAGCGTCATGGCTGGTGATGTTCATATCGGCAACCGTTTGCCCATTCCCACTGATACTATGCAGTTGTTTGATGAATGCCGAGGTATGTATTGAGTATGGGGAGCTAAAAGGAATGGTGACTTATCTTTATATACGCATAGATGGTTTGATTCTTTCAAAGTTGATCAACGATGCTGTCCCTGACACTATTGATGAGCGTGTTTTGAACGTTCCCAAGAACAAAAAGATCAACAACTTTCAGATGGTGGAAAACAACAACATTGTCGTCAACTCTGCCAAGGCTATTGGTTGTTCCGTGGTGAATATTGGTTCTCAAGATCTCATTGAAGGCCGTGAACATTTGATCCTTGGTCTTATTTGGCAAATTATCAAACGTGGATTGCTGAGCAAGATTGATATCAAGTTGCATCCCGAATTATACCGTTTGTTGGAGGAGAATGAGACCTTGGAAGAATTCCTCAAGTTGCCTCCTGATCAGATTTTGTTGCGTTGGTTCAATTATCATCTTAAGGCTGCCAATTGGGAACGAAGGTAAAAGCGATACAAGGAATAGGTCATTGAATGAATAATGTGCTTTAACACGTTTTCTTTTTGGTTATAGAGTCAACAACTTTAGCAAAGACGTTGCCGATGGTGAAAACTACACTATCTTGTTGAACCAACTCAAGCCCGATGTGTGCTCTCGTGCACCTTTGCAGGAACGTGATGTCTTGCGACGTGCTGAAATGGTCCTTGACAATGCTGAAAAGATTGGATGCCGCAAATATTTGACTCCTACTGCTATGGTGGCTGGTAACCCCAAGCTTAACCTTGCTTTTGTCGCTCACTTGTTCAACACCCATCCTGGCCTTGATCCATTGACTGAAGAAGAAGCTCCTGAGATTGAACCATTTGATGCTGAAGGCGAGCGTGAAGCAAGAAGTAAGTCATGGATTTTGTGTTAAAGGAGATAAGGTATTGATGCATATGGTTATAGTGTTCACCTTGTGGCTCAACAGTCTCAATGTCGATCCTGGTGTATACAACTTGTTTGAGGATCTCAAGGACGGTCTTATTCTTTTGCAAGCCTTTGATAAGGTCATTCCCAACTTTGTCAACTGGCGAGCGGTTAACAAGAAGCAGCCCTTGTCACGCTTCAAGGCGATTGAGAATACCAATTATGCAGTACACCTTGGTCAAGAACGTGGTTTCTCATTGGTCGGCATTCAAGGTGCTGATATTGCAGATGGTACCCGGACATTGACGTTGGCCTTGGTCTGGCAGCTTATGCGCGAAAACATTATCCACACATTGCAATCACTCACCAAGGGTGGTCGAGCTGTGACCGATCAAGATATGGTACGCTGGGCCAACGAAATGGTACAACGTGGTGGCAAGCAAAGCCGAATGCAATCTTTCCGCGATCCTTCTCTTCGCACAGGTCTCTTCTTTTTGGATGTGCTGAATGGTCTCAAGCCTGGTTACGTCGATTACTCTCTGGTAACCCCTGGTCGTACCGGTAAGCAAAAGGATAGGATGGAAAAAGGTTAAGGATCGAGTGCTGATTGCATGATTATATAGAGGAGGAAGCTTTCAACAATGCCAAACTTGCCATCTCTATTGCTCGTAAGCTTGGAGCTACTATTTTCTTGGTGCCTGAGGATATCGTAGAAGTTAGATCCAAGATGGTGAGTGACCTGGGTGATTGTGTGTGTCTGTTGAATGGATATCTAACGCTTTTTATTACATAGAACTTGACTTTCATCGGTAGTTTGATGGTGGTTGAGAGACAGAATGGCGGCGCTTAAGAGCATTTGTATCAATAGTCAATAGTAACACACACACCAATACATATAGCATCATTGTTTATATATAATCAAATCGTGTCATTGTGAATGTGAATGATTGTTTTTATGCTATTAGCAAACCCTGGGTACGTTTGAGAGCAGTCGAGCCTGTTGAGCTGTGCTAGCCAGTAACATTTACACATTTCTATCAACTTGCCTTTCTGAAATGATCGCTCATGCAAACCTCCTTGAGCAATGCGGAATTTGTGTACAGCGAGCGATTTGGGTTGTCATTGTTTGATGATGGATATTGTCAACTTGTTATTTCAGATCCTGATTTATGCATGCGTATTCGATCACACCAAGGCTCTTTGTGAAAGGCGCCCGAACAATCTATCAGCTAATCAACCATTCCCAATCATTCTATGTGGCCACAGGAATACCCACGCCCACGCATGCACTTATAAACAAGAGTGGATGTTGTCGCCCATATTTTATTCCTACACATCTCTTTCTTCCACCTTTTGATTGCTGACACCTTCAAAGCTCAAATTGATGTGAGTATGCCAGAGTGGATTGGTCTCTTTGTTGGCGACCCGTATACTAATAATCGTAATGATCCTTAGTGCTGCTCCATTGTTATCATCCCGCTTTCATTGTCGTTGTTGCCATTGTGATATTTAGCTCTCTTATTACATAAGGGAAGATCCAATCGCCTTTCTAGATGTGCAGCAGGCTTCAGCAACACCGAGCTCAAAGCTACTGAATCCAAGGATCAATGGGACCGCGTGCGTGATTAGATAATACAAGCGCAACGAGAGAGCTTGACAGCAGTTAAGCCCAACCCACGGAAGGAAATGGTAAGTATTAGCAGCACTAAGCATTATTATGTACATTGACTCGTGATTCCTTCTTTTATTATAGCCGAACTACAAGGAGCATGCGCTGAAGCGCATACTCATCAACCATTTCAGATAATCCTTTCTTGTTGGCCACCTTGCAAGATGCATATAGGTGGCAACTTCCTGCTAGAGTCCGCATGAGGTTGATATAATGGCTTGATCCATGCATCTGTAAAGTCACAATGAGAGACGAAGAGACTTTCCCTGTATGTGATTGTAAAGTGAATGAGTCGGTATACCGTCAAATTAACTTGCCTTGTTGCTTGTTATAGGTCCCTTGCTTACACATATGGTTGAATTCAAACGGCACAAAGAAAGAGTGTTCGCGAGCAAAAGGCAAAGTGGAGCAAGAAGATGAAGGGCATAATGAGCACGTTAGAGTATCTGTGAAGAAGAGGCACACATCATAGATCCTGAATCTTGCGGTTTACGAGCGGAAGGTATACAAGCACGACATTTCCTTTCGTGATTTGAAAGCTAATGTGATATAGAGATTATGCGTGCTTTCTTTATGGGAGAGAACGCTTTTGAACCGTGCATGATATGAGGGGTAGGAGACATATTTCCTCCCTCTGGGAGACGAAGAGAGAATCGAACCTTTATATGGCTCGTAAGGGATTGTATCTGCTAGCTTTATTGACTTTTTAAATCAAAGACTGATAATCGAAATAGATCGTTGTCAAGCGCATTGGGGAAGGACAAATTTCAATATTATCATCATGGACAAGCGATTTCATCTTGTTGAATAATAAAACCCATTTCATGCATTAAGATAGGATGCTTCTTGCTTGTTGTTGCTGATGTGAGTAATCGTCGAGTGGGGTTCCTGAGCCATGCGAGCTACACGTGATTTGACATGGCTACCTTGTTTGCTTGTAAAGGGAGAGGTCTTGATGCAAATTGTATTTGTGAAGGATGACGAGGCATTTCTGCTCCAAAGGAGTAGCCGAGCAGCACTGGTACCAAAGCGAATGTGGTTTTGCATGACGCATCACTCCGACTGCTGGCTACTTTAGGCTTAATTCTTGGCTCGGTTCCATTGTCGCTTTCTTCACGAACACACACACACAGACACACAACACTATGGTGGTAACAGAACCTGCCATGAAGAGACTTGTTTATATTGACTCATCTTGGTCATAGTTAGTACTCGTTATTGGCGACTTGCATATCCCCCATCGCGTCCATGACTTGCCTGCCAAGTTCAAGAAGCTTTTGGTATGCTCAACTACACCCAACCCCCCATTGCTCGACTATCGATTGTAACATGTTGCCATAGGTGCCTGGCAAAATCCAGCAAATCATTTGTACCGGCAATATCTGCGACAAGGAGACATTGGACTACTTGCGTACCATTGCAGGCGACATTATCGTTGTCAAGGGCGACTTTGATGAGGTACTGTATGGGTGTGTCTCTGTGTGTGTGCGTGGTGATGATGGATGTCACTCATGCTTTGTATATAGAGTTCAAGCTTCCCGCAATCCAAGGTGGTGACCCATGGTGCTATCCGTGTAGGTGTATTACATGGTCATCAAGTCGTTCCCTGGGGAGATGCCGATGCACTTGATATTACTGCAAGACAAATGCAAGTCGATATTCTGCTCACCGGTCATACACATCGATTCGAAGCATTTGAAAACAACAATCGATTCTTCATCAATCCTGGTAGTGCCACAGGTGCTTATTCATCCATTCCCGAAAACATGTAAGTGTGGACATAGCGAGAGAGAGAGAGGATGTGCAGCATATAACTCACAGGGTTGGTTGTCTCTTTGCAGTGAACCGATACCCTCCTTTGTGCTCATGGATATCCAAGGCAGTGTGGTGATCACTTATGTCTACAAGCTGATCGATAACGAAGTCAAGGTCGAGAAGCTAGAATATCGGAAAAGCGAATCGGGCAAGGTCTTGTAATATGTTTGATATTGTAATTATCATAAGAGCGAATTATAAAGAAAGTTTATATGTATCGTTTTCCACAATTCGAAGCAATATGCGATCACTCTCAATAGTTTAATATGTATATAATGGATCAAAAAACAAATGGATATATATGTATATGATGAAGGAAAAAGGAGAATACTAAAGGTAATATTAAGAGAGAGAAAGCGGCGAGAAAAAAAAAAGGTTTTTTGGTGAATGATGTAATACGGCAAGAGGGAATAATGTATACAAGTGGGTGTCTTTTTTTTCTGATTATCTTTGTTTTTTTCTTGTGTATGCTCATTGTATCAGTATACAGAAAGGTTGGTTTGCATGAAGCGAATGAGAATGAATTATTCTTCTTCCTCCTCTTCTTCTATGATGGCTCTTGCTGCCAAGGGCTTCCGGCGCCCCAAGTCATTATAGGAACCAAGTTGTGCTCGTGATCGTGGTGCAGCAAACTCGAATCGCTTTGATGATGCAGTGGCAAGAGGTGCAGGACCGTTTTCTCGAATAGCCTGTGATGAATTAAAGTTAGATGAGGGGAGGGTCATAAACATGATAACAACAAAATGGGGTACTTACCAATGGCCAAGATCGGGTGGGGTATGGTGTGGGTACAGGGACTTCCAATCTAGAACCAGATTGTTGTTCATGGTGCTGTTTTGTTTCCTGTGCATGAATCAGAGACGATGGATGAGGTGATGAGGGTGATGGAGTTGTAGGCTTCATTTCAGTGGTTTGGTGATGATGGATTGGTGGATGATGATGATGATGTCGACCACAATCATCATCTTCTAAAGTAGCCACTGAGGATCCAGAAGTGGAAGAATCGTCATCGTCATCTTCTTCTTCTTCATCGTCATCATCCGTTGAGCTTGATTCTTCAGTAGGACTGGAAGTGGTTGATCGTGGAGGTCCAACAACAGAATGTGGCTGTGGAGACACCTTGTCAAGACCAATGTTGAGTTCAACAGCTACAGGTTGTGGTGCAGGCAAAGCAATCTTGGCTGGATCTCTTGCAGTGATGGGGCGTGCAGTTGTAGGACCAAATGCATTGCTTGCCTTGTAATAGCTATCCAAGGATGGTTTGTTATGAGCTGCCATGGGACGAGTCAACTCGGGAGGAGTGAATTTTGGCATGGGTTGTGGTGTAGGCGTCGAAGATGAAGCTGATGGAGGTTGCTTTGCATTATCTTCTTGTTGTTGCTTAGCACCGAACCAGGACTTGACTGATGACAACCATCCCGATTTACCAGTACTGGTACTTGGCTGTGGTTTGGGATCTATTTCAGGTACAAGATGTTGCTGTTGTTGTTGTTGTTGTTGCTGTGGTGGTTTTACAGGTACAATAGGCTCTGGTCGTCGACGTACAGGTTGTTGTTGCTGCTCAATCGAATCAGAATCGGTTTGTGTACCAGCTGACACCGCTTGTTTTGCTCCATGCGTTGTCAATGTTCGGCTACCGTGGTCGTTGTCGTTGGTGTTTGACTGATTGCTGAGGTTATCCATAAGCATGTGCCACATGGCACCCAACGTGTTGCCAGAATCCGACGACGTACGCATCTTTCGTACCACAGCTTCATCAAATCCAGCAGCTGTTAGAGCTGCAAAAAGACGCTCTTCCATAGGTCCCATAGCTGGTTCTTCTACTGCCAATGACGAACGTTTAGCTGCTGCTCTCACAGATGGTAAGCTGCTGGGTAAAGATGATCGCACTGAATGTTGAAAAAGATGATGGTGGTGAGGTTGTGTGATACGAGCACGACTGCTGACGGTTGGAGCTGAATATCGAGGTGGACGAGTGCTGTTGACAAAACGACTCTTTTCTTGCAACATGTTTGGCATTGGTGATTGTTGCTTACGATGCCAGCTTTGATGTTTTGGTGTGCCAGGGCTCGAAGATACATCCGAAAATGAGTCGTATTCGTAATCATCGCGTCGAGCTGCTGATGAGAAGATCGAATCGACATCCGAGTACAGGGAGCATCGAGCACTATCACATTCGTCATCGTCACTGGTTCTCATCCAAGGATGTCGCATAATTTGGTTGATTGTCAGGCGTTGCTTGGGATCAAGTTGCAGGATACCATTCACCAGATCTTGGGCCTCTGTATAACAAATATATAAGCACATGATGGTATACACGAAATCAACAACATACCAGGCGAAAAGTACTCTGGAATATGGTAATCCATGTTGACAATCTTTCGACGCATCACGATTTCACTGTCATCGTCAAAAGGTAGTTCGCCAGCCAATAAAGTGTACAGGATGATACCAAGCGACCAAATATCGGTTTCTATAGCAACATAAGGACCATGATGAGCAACCAAACATTCAGGGGGAAAAAGTACAATGCAACAAAGAAAAACTTACCAGGACCCGTGTACCTTTTTTGGTTAATCATCTCAGGGGCCGAATACGCTAGGCTTCCACAAAATGTTTCCAAAAGTTGCTTATCTTCGGCATGACGAGCGAATCCAAAGTCACAGATCTTTGCATTGTGATCCATATCCAGCAAGATATTCTCCAGTTTGAGATCCCTTGAACAAACATAAAGTATTAGAAAGAGAGAGAGAGAAAAGGAGACATCATTGTAATAATAGGATGGTTACCTGTGTACGATGTTACGTTCGTGACAGTAGTGGATGGCGTCGACCAGTTGCCGGAAATAGCGTTGAGCCTGTTGCTCCGTAAAACGACCTGTTTCAGTCAACAAGTCGAATAATTCGCCGTTGGGACAGTATTCGGATACGATGAAGATAGCTGATTCGGTGGATAGGACTTCATACAAGGCGATGATATTAGGATGTCGTAGTTGTCGGTGATGATGGATCTCACGCGCCATGAGCGGAGCATGTTGCTTGCTGATCTTTTTAATAGCGACTTGTTTGCCTGTGATCTGATGTGTGCCAAGCTTCACTTTGCCATAGGTACCCTAATGTATGTATGCAATCAGCTTAGCATCACCCCCTTAAACAGCAGCCACCACCACCATTACCACTATTATGAATATGACGTACCTCACCAATGGTATCACCAATGGTATAACATCCAATGACTGTGATTTTAGGTGAAGAGAGTTGTCGGAGGAGATCATTGTAATCCGCTGCGAGCTATATATGCATACGTTAGTGAAGGTGGATCACACCACGATAGGTAGTGTTACATTCATACCTTTGCTTTCTGATTGTGAATACTAGAGCGGGGAGAGGATATCATTATACGTATATAAGCTTGGAAGATATATATTCAGGGGTGTCGTATATAATAATAGGTGTTGCCGATAAAGTGACGCGATGAAAGAAAGGAATGGGGGTTGTGTGGTAGGCAATGGATGAGCAAAAGGATTGCGAGTGAGTGTGAGGGAAGAGAGAGAGAGAATGCAATATAAAGTCGTTGGTTGTTGTTGTTGTTGCTCGTATTACTTATTGCCGTAGTTGCGATGGAGGAGAGAAGGAATATATTCACAGGATTAGAAGGAGTGCATTTCCCGTGTGAGGGATTGGAGAGATGAGTGGTAGAGAGTAGAAAAAGAGAAAAGAGAAAGGCTGGACAATAGTAGTCGATGAGGACAAGCCTAATAGGATCACTGGTGTTGTACAAATACAAATTTTGGTGCGCGTAAGGGCAATCTCACAAGCAAGGCTTGCTACTTTTCTTGGAAGGTGAAGACTCTTGTCGCTTACCCCCCTTGGCTAAATACTACATTCACCAATGTCTTTTCATTTAATGCTTTATTCATGTATCTGATACCATTCATTACCCGCTCATCATGACAACACTTTTTATTCATCCTTGCAAAAGACATGGATGGGTGGAGAGGTTATTAAAGGATCGATGTGCAGTACGCTTGTCTACAAGCAGCAGCTTGTACAACGTGGCAATTTGACTTAATATTGTTGCTCCCCCGCTGGATTGTAAGCTCCTGTCGTCAAGTCACACATACACTACATTTAGTGGCCTTTGTCGTTACATAAAGATGACCGAGGATGCTGTTGCTAATCAACACACACTCACGCACACACGCACATAGTAGCGCGCTTACTCCCAATAATGCAAACATGCTAAAGCGGACTTTTTCGGCAATGAAATGTGGTGTGAGAAACATGATCGACCGCTTGCTTTTGTTGCCAGCCACACACATGCACATTACCCATCTTCTCTTGGCGCCTTTCTTCTCCTTACAGGTTGATATGTCTAATGCAAATGGACATTGTTTCATTTATTAATGAATGCGACAACATGTGTAAGTGAGCTCATGATACATGTGATGTCGTCAGGTGGTGGTGGATTATTACAACACTCATTATCATCGTCACATACCTACCCGCGTGGTGTATGCTGCCGGTTAATCAGATTGATCCGGTACCCAATCATACACACGGGCTATTTACACCCTGCTGTGTTGAAGCATTGGATCAACATCCAATAAGGCCCTGATTTTCATAATTGCATACCAATCTCCATTGTCTTTCGATCGCAGTCTTACAGCAGTATAGAGTTAATTGATATATGGGCTACCGCCAAAAGTTCACTGTGATCAATTATCCATGACCTTGCTCAAAGTGTATGCATATAAGAAGATCAATACCGGATACGGCATGCTGCATATAGCGCCACAGTAACCAATGAATTTTGACCATCCAATGCAACAACAACAACAACAACAACAACAGCCAGGGTCATTGTGTCTATTTCTGTACACACAAATGTGTGGGATGATGATTGCATAAAGCCAGCCAGCCAACCATCACTATCCATAAAATGGGATTAAGGAGGTGGTAAAAGAAAGAAAGAAAGAGTACTTGACCCTATCTCAGCGGGTGTGAGTGTGTGTGGTTCATTTTCTCACCCATCCTAAATCCCATCTCAGTAAACTATTTGATAGGAACCCTTTGTTTTGATAAGGTAATGATCTGTGCCCTTTTCATGCACAGCAGGGCAACACTCCACGAGGAATATTAACTGGGAAGGTCCGTCATCGCCGAGTAACTTTTGGAATCCCTTTGCTCCTTGTCCTCCAAGAACCCCCTTTTTTCTCGAATACCCAAGCTGCTCTTTGTATTCATTATATATTGAATCGATTGTTGTTGGTATATTATGCAACGAGATGGCTGATTGTATATATAAGGCCTTGCACGCGGGCACTGAATGCAGGATTGAATTTGTGTAACCTGCAAGTTCAGGCACATGCTAAAGCCAAATAGATTACGCCACGACATGAATGACTTTTTTGATAAATGTATCCCATTGTACCCTAATTGTGAAAGTTTTGGGGGTTTCCAGGGGAGGGAATTGATAGTTTGTAAGCATCAAATGAGGTCTCTTGGCTTTCCACAAAGCATTTTTGCAAAAAGATAAATCATCTGCTTCTTGTTTATTGATTGGTACGATGAGAAAGAAAGATTGCTGCATAATTGCAAATTGATTATGTATGCAAATGCCATTTTGTGATCTAGGTGCGGCTAGTATTTTTATACTTCTGACAGGTTGATCGTGTGGGGGAGTGAGTAGCAGCAGCACATTCAAGGAGAGAGAGAGAGTGTGTGTGTGAAGAGTGTCTCGCATGACACAATGGGGGATATTCGATTCACCCAATACAAGACTTCTCCTCACATGAGAATCAAAGAGCTGACCTGTGCTCCATTGTGTGTAATGGTGCATGATACAATATTCTCTTGTTCTCTGTCACATGCACATACAATGAGTCGGAGAGTATGGGTGATGGGGGTTGTGGGGGTAAGAATAAAGTGTGCACATGTAATGGCTACTGTGTGTGTAAAAGCATAATCAACCCAACCTTTCTACGCACACCTCTTTTTCCCTTTTCCTTTTTTTGCTGTACCCGGCAGAAAAGGTCCAACATCACGCTTCTGCAAAAACAAACGCTATTGATTCTATCCAACTGGCATGGTATATATAGATAGAAAACTATATTTACTCAATGCTTCTAATATCAATTGACCACTATGTACTAGAATACGCCTCCTCCTGAGCAAGATACTTTTATCATCAAGCCAGATCCATTCTTTTCAGTATCAACGCCTATTGTTCCATTACCCAATACTACAGCTACAGCTACCACCGTTCCCACCACAGGTTCTAGTTCGAGGCCTCGACGATACACACAACCAACCAGGACTGCAACAAAAGACGACCAGCATTTCGAAAAGGAAGAGGATAACAACCATGACGATGAGCTCGATCGCATATCTGATATTCTCGCCAATCTCATCCGTGAAGCCAATGATGCTGTGCATGGACTCGAGCGTGAACGTGGTAAAATATTAGAACAGCAGCAACAACGACGCAGTGTGCGAACCAGTTCAAGGTTACCTAGACCCAAGTCTTTTTCGTCGTCTTCGTCTTTGGTCGCGACAAGTAGTAGTAACAATACAATGTCAGTTCCACCACCACCACTACGACGCCGCCCCTTTCCACCACCACCACCTCCTATTGAAACAGCACCACTCCTCGAATCGTTTCAACGACTTGATACATCCATGGCTATGGTTGATTCGTTATCTCGCGATCTTAGTAGTCAACAAGAGCAGCAGCAGCAACAGCATGATCATTTTACTGCTCTCTTTATCGTACCCCTTTTGCATATACCCCATGCACTTATCACCACCCTTTTCAATGCAGCACCACCGAGTCTTTCAGGCATGGTTGCTTGGGCTTGTCTTTTTGCTCTAGGCAATCTCATTATGGGTCCTAACAATAACATGGATACTTCAAGGCGTCTTTCACTTCCTGGTGCTTATCATGATGACAACACGAATCTCGCTGGTCGGGATGATGTGGATTTACAACAACAACAACCAATGCCCATAACAACATCATCATCCACCACCACCACTACTTTTCCTTCACGTATCATCACCAACACCAGTGTACGTAAACGTCGTCCTACCATTGTACGTCGTTCAATCTATAGGAAACGTGCTCCTCCTACCAGTCGACAAAGTATGATGCCTCTTTCGGTTTCGAAACGTTCCTCCACCCTCCTCATCAATACCACCACCACCACTACTGCTGCTGCTGCTACCAGTGGTAGAAACAACATGCCGCTATCACCCAATCATCATCAACAACGACGACGCAATTCAGTATGATCATTTATAGAGAGAGAGATATTTCACAACACATTTTATTATCCATCAAATCACGTCTATAGCCATGCGTTTTATGTACATTTTCAAGTATTCCATCAGTTCAATCGAAAAAAAAGAGCCCAGGTTTCATTATGACAAAAAAGAAGAAAAAGAAAAAACGCAAACAATTGAGGGGAGAGGGGGAGAGAGAGAGAGAGAGGGGAGAGAGAGATCACACACTCACGCACACGTATTGGGAAATGATGTCAAATCCTATAATCCTTCACCACCAGCGCCACTGGGAAAAAGACCAGGTGGCAAGTTGCCATTCCGATGTTGCTGCTGTTGCTGTTGTCTGAATTTCATTTCCATTAATGCAGCCAGCGGAGGGGGAGGTCCATGCGGATGATGAGGATGGTGCATTGAAGGATGTGGATGTGGAGGAGGACCGCCATTATTGTTATTACCACCAGGATGCATCATGCCTGGAGGTGGTGGCGGTGGTGGTTGTTCATGTTGTTGTTGTTGTTGTTGACCAAATAGCGGTGGATGATGGTGATGATGTTGTTGTTGCAAATGATGAGGTGGCGGTGGCATCATACCCATAGGCATTTCTCCAAAGTTACCAGACATGAATGATGGTGGTGGTGGATGCTGTTGTGGTTGTTGTGGCGGTGGTGGTTGATGTTGGGGATGTTGCTGATGATGGAATGACATGGGCGGTGGTGGTGGTGGTTGTCGCATAGATTGATGATGATGATGATCCTGTTGTTGTTGTTGATGCGGAGATAAGAACATATCAAAAGGTGGTTTGTTCATCATATCTTGATGTGCAGGTGGTGTTGACAAGGGTGCATCGAAACCAGGTCGTTCCATTGGAAATCGCGTATGCTCTGCAGATGCTTGTGGTTGTGCTCCCAAGATTTGCAAAATAGCATTTTGTGATTCTGTCATATCTCTCCTCTCATTCACAGCTGCTGCTGGTCCAGGGCTACCATTGCTCATTCTTACTGACATGATTGCTGGATCTTGGAAAGGCATTGATCCGGGTTCTATACACACACAAATGAATACCTTACCATCATCCATCCTTTTTCCTTTTACTTACCTTTGTAATGTTGTCCATTCATGAGATGAGGTGTCGATGCAGCTGCCTTTCGCAAAAACTCGCCGAAAAAGTTTTGTGCTTCTTGCTTCACATCAGAGTCCTTGCCAACATTTTCCTTTTCTTTCTCCTCTTCTTCTTCAGGATAAGCATCAGGTTTGTGGACTGCTGAGCTGTTGGTCAATGTTGACAGAATCTTGTCATGCTGTTGCTGTTGTTGATCCGAATCATGCTGTAATACAGGTGTGTTGCTACTCAAATCGGATGGACGACGATGATGGAAAGGATCTTCTATTTCTGGGGTATGGGGCTTGTGTGAAGGATCCTCATCACGCATAGGACTGAAGCTGATATTCACATTAGGTAACAAGGCTCGTAGATCATCTTGCATCGATCGAACAGGGTCCTCCCTATGCTCTGCCATCGATGGTGGTGGTGGTAGTCCGTTAGGATGCTGTTGTTGTTGTTGCTGATGCATACTCAATCTTTGCATATTGTTTTCCAAATGCATCATGTCGTGATGATGATTCTCCATGGGTGATTGTTGTTGTTGTTGTTGTGGAGGTTGTTGTGGATGATGTTGAGGACCCATTGGACCAAGACCCGGTGGCATATTCATGAAATCAGGATGACGATGAGGATGATGGGGTGGAGGTGGAGGTTGATGATGGTGATGAGGTGGTGGAGGTTGACGTAACATAGGTTGCGGTAAACCAAACATGCCTGGTGGCGGAGGTGGAGTGTTGCCATGGAAATCAAACAGAGAAGGTGGTGGAGGTGGAGGTGGTCTTCCAAATCCTGGGAATAAACCTGATGCTTCCAACATTTGTTGAGAATGCTGTAAACGACGGGCAGCTGCAGGATCTTGGCCATTAAATGGATCAAAGTGATGCGATTGCCATTCAGGTGGTCCACTAAATCCAGGAGGCGGTCCATGAGCACGTCCACTGCCATGTTGTTCCATTGGCATTCGCAAATCATCCAATAATGTAGGAGATGGCCCATGCTGTTGTTGATGAATCGTATGGAAATGCACGTGATCCAATTGCTCATCCAACAGTGGTGGTCGTTCTGGCGACGGCTGAATCATTCCTTGATCAAGAGCTCCCAAGGGTGATGTACCTCCCAACTCGTCTTGTTGTACCTTTTCAGATCGTGTAATATGGTCATACAAACGTCCTTCATCATCCTCGGATGCCAAATCAGCCTTGAGACTCGATAAACCACCTTCATCATCCAAGCTACCATGTTCATCTTGCTGGTTCACGTCATCCACCATCACATCACCAAGTACGTAACTGGTAAATGATGGCTGGGCTTGTACACTGAATTCAGGGGATGGTGGTGACACCTTTGCACTTGCAGACTCCACGTATTCTTCCTCCACATGATCCAATTGCTCATCCACCACAACCTCGTCTTCCTCGGGTTTGGCTTCAGGCTTCTGCAAGGATACAGCAGGCTGTTGTTGCTCATCATGACGAATCTCTTCCTGATCCTCTTCTTTTTTGAGCTCAACATTCTCATCCTTCTGATCCTTCAATGGTTGTTGTTGTTGCTGATCACGAGACTCTTGAACAGGTTCAGCCATAACCACATCTTCTTCCTTGGGTTGTACATTATCCACTTGCTCTGGTTTGACAACATTTTCTGAAACTGGTTCCTCCTTTGGCTTCACAGGTGTAGCGGCAGGTTGTTTCTTTTGCTTTTGTTTCTGTTGCTGTTCCTTTGGTTGTGGTTGTGGTTGTTCCTTTGGCTGTTGTTGTGGAGTTTCAGTAGACTTGGTTGGTGCAATAACAACGGGAGTGGGCTTAGGTACTGGTTGCCATGCTGATTCACCGCTACGTCGCAATTGGGTAGATAATGCACTTGTACCACCACCACCTGTGACAGGTGCCTTGCCCTTGATATTGTTGCTACCACCAGCAACAGGTGCCTTTGTCCCATTGGTATTGTTCTTTAAACCTTCTTCAAACTCTTCCAATCGTACCATCTTGGATTTCAGCTTCTTTTCCTTTTTGCGTGGGATTGTCGGAGAGTGCTTGGGCTTTTGTGGTGCACTAAGTGCGTCTGACAAAGAAGGACCAAAGTTGACAGGTGTCGTAATAGTGCTGTTTTCAAGACTCGATGCCATCGATCCGGTACCTGTACTCGTGCCAGTGGTACCTTTGCCCCATGCTGCAGCTGCAGGAAGTGCTGGTTTCTTTTCAATTGCAATAGGTTTGGTTGCCTTTTCAGATGCACTCTTGGCTGGTTCAGGGGCATGTGTTTGTTTTCTTTGTTTTGGTGATGGCACTACAGGTGCTGGTGTTGATTCAAGTGGTCGTTGTTGCACTGATACAGACTCTTCTTCCTTATTAGCAGGTGTCTCTGTCGACGATGAAGATGGTTGTTGTTCATCCACAATAGGCGCAGGAGGTGGTGGTGGAGGCACAACTTTTGGTATAGGCGCCCATGCAGATTTCTTTGGAGGTGAAGCAGGTTCCACAGCCATTTGAGAAGTGGAGGTAGAAGATGAGGATTCACCCAATGCAGCACGAGTGGTTGTAGAAGGCTTGGCTTGAGCAGGCGCAGGTCGTTTGCTAGGCACCGTGGAAGTTGTAGATGATCCACTAGGATGAGGTTTACTAAAATAGAACTCGGGTTAGTTATAGAAAGTAAAAAAGGGATAAAAGACCATCCACATACCCAATGCTATCCTTGGTGTAACTGTCAACATCTTCCCCTGGCTCGTGTAAATACATGCAATTGGGATTGGGACATGCCATATGCCTCAAGTAGTAGGTGCAATACTTTGTGGTGCCATACGATGCTCTAATATCCAACAACCTATTAATGACAAGCTGCTCAATCGCATTCATTTCACCTTTTACCATACCTGAGCGATCGACCATCAAAAGTTGAGCCATTGATACCCGCAATAGCCTTGGCAGCGTCATCTTTACGTTGATAGGTGATATATATGCCAACTGAGGATGTTTGACTGCCATTGCTGGATGACGACTGATGTGTAGTGGTGCGTTTGCTTACAACAAGCTTTGCAATCTTGCCATACTTTTTGAAGAGCTCGTTCTATAATTACATAATTAATAAACGGATCCCTTGACACACACACACACACACACACATCCATCTCCTCAATCGAGAGAATCCCCTTTTTATCTCTTACCTCTGCATTAGCATGCTTGGAGCTTAGACCAAGAACATAGACAAGATTCTTTTGGACCACTCTGACATTGGACAAGTGCTTTCTGCTCGAATCCTTCATATCCTTATGTTGTCGTTCCTTTTCCTTCTTTTCCTTCTGGAACCGTACAATCTCGTCCTTGCTGACAGGAATAAACTGCACGATCTGATCCGTATAGGTGCGTCGACAGGCTGGACATCTCCCGTTCAAATTTGACTTGATGTGATGCCAACAGAAACGACAAATCTAATATGTTGCCATCCGTGATGAGACGTCTACTCTTGTTTCTTTTGGGTCCCTATTCAAAGCTAGTTTACCTGGTAGCCACAAGGACAAGGGCGAAAGTTGCGATCGGCTATGTCGAATTCCTCCATGCAAAGAGGGCAATCCAGATCCTCGTCGTCCGAAACCATGGTTGCGTCAAGATGATAAAGAGACGTTCACGACGGACTTGTGTGTGTAAGAATGAGAGAGAGTGTGGAGAAAGGAAAGACAAAGAAAAAGATAGCGTAAACAAGAAAAGTGTAAGAGTACGCAATAAAGTGAAGCGGGTGTGTTTGTGTGTAGTGTGTATATGTGTGCGTGAGAGAGAGAGTAAGAGAGTGAGAGTGAGTGAAAGAAAGAAAGAAAGGATTGTTTGACTGGTGGGAAGTGATGTTGAACCAGCTCTTTCGGACTGTCAAAGCAGTTCTGTATGTGTGTGCGTGCGTGGTTTTGGTTGCCCCTGTGCGAGCGTGTATTGGTTACCTGAGTGTCCCTTTTGTCAATTCCACACCTTCCTTCACAATCAATGTTTCATGTAATGCAAAAGCTTCATTATATTGTATCAAGTCACAAAAAGACATATGCAAAGCGAGCGTGTGCGTGTGAAAGCGAAAATGGTGAATATATATATAAATGCTAATGACTCGCTGGGAGGAGGCCAAAAAAGAAAAAGAGGGTAAAGCAAAGCGAAGGAAAAAAAAGACAGACAGTATTGTCGATGGTCTCTCTATAAGCAAAAAAGAAGCGGGCATGATGCAGGTAATTTGTTGTTGTAGGGGATGAGGAGGCGTGAGGCGTGAGGAGTGTGTGTGTGTGAGAGAGAGCGATTTCTATACAATATTGTAATACCGCATCAGCATTGTTGAACAGATACAGAAAAAGAGAATTGACGACATGATGCAAAGAAACCAAGTCAAATCCTCCTATTGGTTCATTATCCAAGTTAATATACACGCATATAATCACATGGAGATAAATCACCCTCTTACCTGAAATTGTCCAGGCACTTGGACATTCATTCCCCAAAGGCCGGTGACAAGATTCATGGGTATAAGGACACTACCGAGCGCTGTCAACTTTGAAAGGACGTCGTTGATTTCATTGTTGGTCTGCGTCATTTCAATAGAAATTTGTGCAAGGTAATTCGAGTGTGAGCGTGACGAGATTTTTTCGTAATGATTCAACGACTGCAGCATGGTAATGATGTGATCTACCATCGGGGTTAGCACATGCAAGCTATGCGTGTTACCCACGCCAATATGAGTTTTTACCTTGGACATCACCGAGATACAATGCAACTTCACTTGAGAGTGCCGGACGCGTTCCACCATCCATGGCTTGAGTCTCACCGCGCTTCACCAACGTCTTGATCACATCAGCCTTGGATACCAGTAATCTCAAAAGACCCATCATCCTCTTGCGACAATATCCAATGCGCCGTAACATATCCGATTGCTCCGATTCCTTGAGGATCAACACAAGTTCATCGATGGAATCAACTTCAAATTCAATCGTACGTATCAATGGTGCAAACGAGTCAGTAATGTCGTCAAGAATTGCATAGCAAATCCAATCTATATAAGGTGATGAGTATGTCGATTCTTGATCGTTTTGTTGTCTCTGTTTCTTTAATACCTGGCGTCACATGGATATAATCTTTGAGCTGTTTAATGCGTTTGCGCACACTATATGGATGAGGCGTTGGCCTGAAATGAAACTAGATTGTGCGTAAGAGTGCCGTCAGCCAACAAATTTCTTGATGGACGCATGATGCAACAGCCAAAACACAGCAACCAGCCCAAGTCGAAAGCATCCCTTCTCCTCACGCGACACCATGTGCGTATCCTTTTTTAGATTCATCACAGATGCTGCTGCTGCTGCTGGGGCCATACAAATACACATGCATGTGCAATCAGAAGAAAAAAAAAACTTACCGTCAATACGCCTTCTTTTAGAATGATAATATACACGTCCAATGGTTGCAGGTAGCTGACGGAATATGGGTCTTGATCGAAACTGCGGAAGCAAATAAAGTAATAATTCTTAAACACCTCGCATTTTTCTCTAGGCTCTTCCATGGTGATGTCTTCAATTGTGAGTGGATGGATATGGAAAATCTATAAAGATAAGTATCATCATGTAAGTTCATGCATGATCATGCAAACGATACGCTCCCTTTCTATTTACCTTTCCAAGTGCTTTCATTTCAGCGTCGGTTGGAGAGAGAATGTCGATCCAAAAGCAACCCTTTTTCATCATGGTCGCCAGACGCTCACCATGCGATGGAATTTCACTCAATGATCGAGCATGGATACTGGATGGTTCGGATGGCGAATAATAGGTGATGCGATAGCTTGTATCATGATCTTCTGGATACTATATAAATATATAAATAAAGGATCATTCAACGCGCATTTTAAAAATATACCTTGAGTCGGTCGCCATAGTAACCATTAAGCTTCCTTGACATGTTGGAAAGGCGTCTACGTCTAGGTTGGTCTTTGGTGCGTTGTTCTTCTCGGATGAATTCTTCCAGTGCATCAAAATCGATTCCACTGCTATTCTTTTCATCTGCATTGGGAAAGCATACATCTTCCTCAATAGAATCCCGGCGGGACCCCGCGGTATCCACATCCGAATTGTAAATGTTCATAAGTCCATCTGGTTTGCCATTGGTGCTGTTGGTATTGAGGGTGGTGCCTGTTGTGGGTGTGGTGGTGTTGCTATCATATCCCATGTCGATCAAAACATTGGCGGCATTGGCAGTGAAGTAAGAATCGGCGGTGGTGGTGGTAGGTGGGGGTGTCTGCAGATCAACATGATCAGACTTGAATATCGACCCCTTGCCTAGTTCAAACAATAACTCACTCACCTGTGGTTGGGGAATAGCTGAATAACGAGAATTACGGGATCGATGGAAAAACATGTTGAGCGGTTGAAATGGAGACGACGATGGGGCTGTGGTGGTGGGATGCACTGCTGAATCGCCAGGTGCTGTCATGGGTTGCTGCTGCGACATTGGCCTACTAGCGTTGACTCGGGTCTTGTTATTGCGTCTCTTTGATTTAGCCATTGGCATCTCTTCAAGTTGGAGGGGGTGTTGCTGAAAGGGAGGAAAGGGTATATAGAACGACGAGCGAACGTTTACAGAAAAGGAGAGGAGTAAAAAAGAGAGAGAGAAGAAGAAGAAGAAAGAGGAAGCCAAGTAGTGGTGGTGATATTATTACAAAACGTCGACCAAAAATATCTGCAAAATGGTTCAAAGACAGATGTGTGGGCGCTTCCGTATGTGTAAAATGTGGGGTTAATATGAACACAATTGCCTCCTTGTCCTCATCATCCTATACTTTTTACGAAGATGTATATCATTATTCTTTTTCTGCTATCACAAGTAAATGTAGGAACCTCATCACGAGAGACCCTGGCACCCATGCCCCCATCCACATGGTACAAGTGACCCCATATATCGATTGTTATCTCCTTTATGGTAGTACAACATTGTTTGCCTCTTTGTTCAACATGTTACCAAGGCGTCAACCTATCCCAGACCCATTCTGTGTCACGTTACTTTATATTCTCTTCTCCACCTCCGGCATGACCAACAGTAAACAGATCTGCACATTCTGCTTGACACATTATCAATATATACTTTGTTGATGCATCCAGTTTTAGCTTTCTTCTTATGCCGTTTAGGCGTGCTCTATAAAAAGATAGAATAGGAGAAAGCGGCAATGTAAATGTACGTGGCTGCATAGAGAATGCACATCTTTGAGCCTTTTCTTACATCTTTTTGACGTAACAGACAGTGCTGCCGATTACTAGCGTATGCTCCTGACTACTCCCTTAAAGCAGAAATGCCTCGTTCGCATCCACTATCTCGCATACACACACAATCTGTATCAAGATCTCTCTTTCTCTCTCCTGTGTTTACAAAGCAAACGAGGCAACCATGTCAAATCACGTGTTGCTCGCATAAACAACGCATGCTTGTTTTTGCCGACAGCCCCAACATCCCAACAACATTGCCGATAAATGTAAGTACATACCACCATTATGGATACATTCATACTGTCGTTTTCTTATCCGCCATTAGGTGGCCGTGTTAATATGAGTGAAAAGCAATCGACCATTCCGAAGGTCAGCCGAAAGCCGATGCGATGAGGTATGTAGACGATGGATATCGATTGATTACGTCCCCATGCATGGTTCAGGTACCCATTCGAACAAGCCCGTAAACAGCAACCATCCCACCAGTTAATGCATAAACATAGATCTATTGTCGAAAATCAAAAGTAGGCAAGGTAGAAAATGTCGAATTGGGAGTGCTGTCAATGATGATGATATATAGATTCTACTTTTTCTTCTTGGATTCACTGATGGACGTCAGGTCCCGTCCTTGACGATACATCTCACGCCATGACAAAATGTACCTGTATCATCATCATATGAGGATCATCTCGATACGATTGTAATGCCAACCACTACTATTACTTACTTGCGTTGACGAGTTGGGATACCGAAATCATTTCGCATTGTACGGCTATCTGTAGTGAACAAGCTCTCCCAGGTCTATTTTCATATGGTTAGCATCCATAGCTCCCTTATGTATCAACCACGTGACCCTACCTCAAATTTGCTGGCATGTTCGTCGCAACCTCGACCGATCGCTGTGAGGAAATCAGCAGGCTCCTTAATGGCACCTAACAGCATCGCCTGTCAATAAAACAGCTGAATCGTATCGAGAGTGTCAACCCACCTCTTGGCTTTGGGATATTGCTGGCAGCCGTGTGGGCGCATCGTGCACCTCGAGTAATAGAAGATCTCAATGCAGCGGTCAACATTATTGTGTTTAGAGGAGGAAAAGCAAAAATCCGTGACAACCGCTGGGCCAATAAAAGAGCCGGGCCATTGAAGCCAACAGTGTTACACATCACGTTGATAGTTATCCCAGTGTAAAGAACATAGTATTTGTGATGCGGATGAAAAGATACGATTATAATACATTCATAGCTGCGTGGGTGGTGCAGGTGTGGAGTAACAATCAAAGAGGGTGTGGTTGCATGGGAAGATGCAAACAACAAAGAGACCTTGTTGCAGGCCAACCATGAAAAAAATGAAAGTTGGATCACAATGAAAGGCCAAACATGTTACTGATATGAGTATATGGCTCCATCCACCATGGTGCACTTACATCAATATGGGTTTTGGAGGTGTTAGCAATCAAAGGGTGATACGGATAAGTGCATGGTGGGAAAGAATGCTCAAGCCTTTTGATCCCTTCACTACTATGTAGGATAAGGCAAAATATTTCATGGATTCTCTACAGCTTCTTCGACACCAACATGACGTTTATGGATATTAGTTATGACAAAAAGTCCATGGTGATGACACGTGTCGTGTATGGCAACAGCAAGGATAGTTACCCAGTGAGAGGCGGTTTACTTAACAGGCAGCATCCGCTCGCTGAGGACGACTCACTATTTCCACCTCCTTCCCTCTCTACCCATTTCGTAAACCTCCCCAATGTATGCCAACCGATCTACAGGCTCTACTGCTCTCAAGCGCCTCATGACAGAGTATCGAGGTATGCAAGCACGTGTGTGATGACAATACTATACTCATTTATTATGGCATGGGGTATAGAGTTGACAATGAATCCACCTGAAGGCATTACTGCAGGTAACGGTTATACACGTCGATACCTCTTCAAACGACAAGTCTAACAGATATGATGGATATATAGGCCCGATTGACGAGAACAACTTTTTCGAGTGGGAGGCTCTTATTGCGTATGTTATCTATTATGAACCTAAACGCGGGCAGGTGCTGATCCAATATGATGTTGCAGAGGACCCGAGGGCACGCCATTTGAAGGAGGTCTATTTCCCGCAACATTGACTTTTCCCAAGGATTATCCATTGAGTCCACCTACTATGCGCTTTACATGTGATTTCTTCCATCCCAATGTCTATGCCAATGGCACGGTGTGTATCTCTATCCTCCACCCTCCAGGCGATGATCCCAACATGTATGAAAGCAGTTCCGAACGTTGGAGTCCCGTACAAAGTGTCGAAAAGATCCTTCTCAGTGTTGTAAGCATGTTGGCAGGTGAGTATCAGTACAATCAAATAACATGGGCTCGAGATTAATTATCTTGCTCTCTCTAGAACCCAACGATGAGAGTGGTGCGAATGTGGATGCTTGCGTAAGTGGGATATCATGAACACAAGGGATGTGTATCATCTGATGATGGCTTTATTGGATTAGAAAATCTGGCGCACTGATCGAGAGCGATACAACGAGATTGTTCGTGAAAATGCACGCAAGACATTGGGACTTTGAACAGGCAACTCTCTTGGATGAACCAATTTGTAAACGCATCAATTCCTATCCTTTCATATCTCAGAGGGCTGTCTCTCCTTTCACATTGGTAGTTGATTCCATCATCCGTCGCCAATATATGTCAAGCGCATCTTTTGTTTTATCATTGAAATATATCCTTCACCAACTTCATCATCAAAGATTAATATGTTATATTGAAGCCTATACTCGATACGGTGATACTGGTTAGAGCATTGGGGTGTATACATGGATGGGCTTTGAAGGTGTCAGGGATCGAAGATTCATATGATGGAAGAAAGGGACGTGTATGATGGGCGAGGGCATGTCTGTTATTACAAGGGATGAAAACTGTTTGGGGGGGGGTGCATGGACTATCGTAGTTTAATGGTGACATGTCTTGGTGTGATTGATTGTCGATGTATAAATCAGGATCTGGAGATAAATAAGGTGGCAATAGTCATCATCATCATCATCAAACAATGACCTCCATAGACTATCACAAATCACTTGCTGCGATCAAATTACATGAGATAAGACATTATAGTCGTGCGTACAAGATAAGTCGCATGTTGTCAATCACGTGATTTTATATTAGCCAAGCTCTCGCCTATTACACTTATAGATTATGGGACAATTTTTTCTGTTGGATGGGTATCGAAGCTATTGCGAGAAATGCAACTACTATTTTTTATGATTCGTTGGCATGAAAGTGTACAGAGGGTAAATGACATGGCAGGGATGGATAATAATGAATGATGGCTGTAATTAATCGTCTTCGGACGCAGGTTCACTAGATGGTAGTTTGGATACTGTTTGTGTTTTCAATAGTTCCTGATGTAATGCCTGTTGCTCCTCAAGCTCTCGCATGTTTTCTTCACGTTGTTGTAACTTTCGTCGGCGTTCATCATCTTTTTCCAATCCCTGACGCATAAGCTATAAACATACACACATAAACATTACCCAACTGGATACGCTTATATATATAGTAAAGTTGACGTACGTCTTTTTCAAAGCGCTGAAGGTAATGCACACCGTAAATGGTACCACAGCAGAGGACGATGGAGGCACCCAATGTGAGTTTGGCTTTAGTTGACATTAGGAATTACAAAAATAGAGCGGAGGAAACAAGGGGTTGGTGTTGGTTGACATTGACACCCACCCACCCACACAGCAGCACCTCGTGGCTTTTTCCATTCTTTCCCTGGTTGCGCTCGGATTACTCAACTGCCTTTTCCGGTCAACTTGCATCCATACTTCAAGCGTCATTGGCTACCCGCAACAAGCCCATTGGAGCCGGGAATGCGAAATAGCAAAAGACAAAAATAGCTTTTTTTTACTTCTAGATGAGGATGGTTGTTGATATAAAAGGACGTCAGGATCTTGTCTGATTACTCCTTTCATTTTTTTCCCAAGCCTTTTTTGACATTTGAACGTCTTGTTGCACTTGGAGCGGGTGTGCGTCGTCATGCAATGATATTTGATAAGGTTGTCAGGTACTTCTCCGCCAACAGTGGACAGCAGCTCGCTGGAAGAGGAGGGAAACAACACCACCATCACCATGTCAACAAGATACAAAAAACAAATGCTACTACTGCCATGGCAACCAATACCAATACTACCACACTCCTTCAAGTACCCAACCCATCATCTATACCAGCATCAACTACAACGCATTCCTTATCCCAATCAGCATGGCATCAACGTATGATCCTTTCGCGAGCTACTCACCATAAGCTGCGTCATCCTCCACCTATACAGCATCGTGGTTTACAAAGAACGATTCATTTAAAAAACATGTTAAAACGACTACAACAAGAGGACATGCACGAGGACAATGTACCACTAGCTAGCATTCATTGTAGATAATATCACAAGCACACAACATCTCTATAAAAGTAAAAATCCCATTTCCCGGCAAAACAGCAGCGTTTTAGTCTTTTGGTTGCTTTCCTCCCCCTTGGCCCCCTTTTGTGTAACCTTCACACAAACGTGTTCTTGAACGTGGATATGAGCTTACAAGCGTAAAACAATATTCATTGGATTCATTTGAATCAATGATGACAAAATCAAAGATATGGAAAGGGACTCTTTATTGTGTTATGATCAATAATGTTCAACATGATCTATGAAGACGATAAATGATGATAACTAGTACTAGGGCGTGTGCGCGCTGAAGATTACGGACTCCGGAAAGGAGGCGAGATAGCAACGACGACACAAGCTGATCTATTTCATTTGGCGTAAGTCTGTGTTCCCACCCTTTCTCTCTTTCTTTTCTATCACTCTTCTTCACAGTCGCACATATTACACCACCACGCATATATAAACACCCCACAGCAATGTCGCAATTACGGCGACCTTCTGATCGCTCTGCTCATTCAAAGAGCAAGCGGACCTTGAGCACTTTGACAAGCACACGCAGTATAAGGTCAGTCAGTATACAAAGAGACAAGGATTGTCGTTATAATATGAGCTGTTGTCGGGTGACTCAAAAGTAAAAGGCAACATACGATGCTACAATTTGCAACAGAACGATATCCGACATCACACCTGCACCAGCACCAGCCATGTATTGGTCAAGAGCAGTGACTTACGGCCATGGTCCCCGTCCCATTCGTGCACACACAAGCGTGGCTGCAAATGGGACCATGTATGTATTTGGTGGCACTGATAGCCGAGGTGGTTTTGGCAAGCTCTATGCACTTGATCTAGGTATGCAATTGCATTGAAACAAAGGTACTGGCTGTTGTCTAATCCGAAGGGGGTAAATCAGATACATTTACATGGAACAAGCCAAAGACATATGGAGAAACGCCACCACCTTGTCGAGCACACAGCGCTGTGATGCATGAGGATTGCATCTACATCTTTGGTGGAGGGGATGGTCCACATTATTACAATCACTTGTACAAGTTTGACACAGCATCATTGATTTGGTCATGTCCAACGACATCAGGTCCTTGTCCATCACCTCGTCGAGCTCATGTATCGGTTGTTTGGCGTGGTCACATGTATATTTTTGGCGGTGGCGATGGCATCCATGCGCTCAATGACACCTACAGCTATGACATTCAAAACAAAACATGGCAATTGATTGAAACAACAGGTCCAAAACCAGAACCAAGAGGATACCATAGCGGCACGCTGGTCGGTGAGAAGCTAGTGGTTTATGGTGGAAGTGATGGTCATACCTGTTTTGGGGATGTATATCTTTTGGATTTACCTTCCAATTCTTGGCATCGCGTCAAACTGGATCCTCAGGTCCCTCGTCTGTCTCATGCTCCCGTTTGTGTTGGGTCGTATCTCTTTGTCACTGGTGGACATGACGGCTCACATTATTGCAATGATTTGCTTATGCTCAATTTCGGTACGTTGATTGTGTGAGAATGTGAGGTGTAAATATACACATCATACTTATAGATGCGATAGTTACAATGGCATGGGAAATTCGCCGGGTATATGGGAACGCCCCAACTGCACGAGGCTATCACACCATGGTTCTATATGACAGCAGGCTGTTCATCTTTGGTGGTTATGATGGCAAGCACTTTTTCGATGATGTCTTCGTTCTTGATCTCAGCTCCCACGCTTATCTTCCTCAGGTCACCAACTTTGCTATAGAAATGTTATAGAGCAACTCCTCTCTGCCCATTTACATCCCAGCTTGTGCTACTATTTTCCTGTCGTCATCTACGTTGAATTTAGCTCTCTCTCCCTCACACACACACACACACGCACACAATACTATGATTGATACATCTTTTCGTCTTTTATCTATGTGATTACTCAAAACGGATGTTTCCAAATATGATCCCTGAGTCACTGCTATAAGACTTTTATGATTTCCTTGATTGGGTCATTGCGAACATACATAAAGCTGTATGCTGCTGATGATAATGCACTTGTCAATGGGTCAACCTATGCATGCAACCTACCTTGTGGAGATTGATCACTTAGCCATAGGTGTAATTTGCAACTCGATATCTTACCACTCGTAGAACAAAATACTTATATCCCTCAACAAAGCTGCTATTTCAAGAGCAAAGGCACACAGTATAATTAGCACTACTACATACATACCATTCATTTCAGAAAGCAATTGTTGTGGGCTCCCCATTGCACTCAAACGGACATACCTTTAAATGTCTTCACCAATGAGCGATCCTATTCATGTGCGTTTCACATGCCATGATATAAGGTGATAGTACATATCCATGGCAACGGAATTTGATCCTTGCACCAAATGGCGCGTATATGCTCTACTATGACTTGTCGTACATTCATGCAATAATGCCGGGCAATTGTGCATGACTCGAGTCATTCCCCGATGCGGCATAACAGTGAAACCAAAACGTGTTTCCCAGTACCACCCGACACATTCATCCACACACTCCTCTTTTCCCATTTTTCTTTCATTTATATCTCAACTTGCAACACGGCAGTGCAGCGGCAGTGACGCTTATTATGTCGACGAAATCATTGAATACACCGATTGGTGAAACTTCAAGAGATACCGCTAGCAGCATTGCAGTGACCTTGGAGAGTAGTGATCGGATCGCTACTGCTGCAAACATGGCTGCAGTGGCTTCCAATACAAATCCTCGATGGAAGTGGTATCTGATCTTTTTTGGTCTGCAGCTGGCTTTATTTTCATCATCATTAGAGTAGTAAGGCATATGGATAATACTCACACAGAAGATGCAAGCATGGTGTATACTTATCATCATGGCTTTAGCTCCATTGTGTCCACAGCTTTACCTAAAATCGGCTCCGACCTGGATGCCATGCTCATCTCATCTTGGGTGGTCACAAGGTAAAGGGTCGCATGGATACAGAACCTAGCAAACAAACACAGTCATTTATTTGTTACATGAATCCATGTATAGCTATATCGTCACTCAGAACGCGTTCCGTAACGTATACATCCTTTTGCTGAGCACCAGCATGTTATCGTGAAACTAAGGATGATGATGGTTGTGTAATCCATGTAGAACCAATATGGGCCAAACTCTCGGATATATTCGGTCGCAAATGTATTTTGCTTGTTACACTCTCCCTCTTTCTAACATGTTCCGCATTGTGTGGCGTGTCACAGGTTGCGTACAATAGCAAGCATTATTGACATTTAGTATCGAGCTGACAGCTGCTGCATATCTCTAGTCTATGACATGGCTGATTACGGCACGTGCCTTTCAAGGGATCGGTGTTGCTGGGGTGAGTGCAACATTGTTCTTTAGTTGACGTATACTGATTGCATACGTATCATGCTAGGTATTTCCATTGGTATGTGTGTGATCAGATGAAAGACTCTTAAGACTCAAATCGGCAATTCATCAAAGATGTACATTATTGTGGCCGATATTGTGCCACTGGATAAACGTGCCAGCTATGAAGGGTAAAAAATAGGTACCAATTGCACCTTGGATTTCTTTGCGTTAATATGTGTAGCATAGGCTCATTCAAGCTTGCTTTACATTTGCTACAGTATGCGGTCCTTTTGTTGGTGTAAGCTTTCTGATACTAGAATATCTGCAAAGTAGGGTGGACAAAGACTCACAGGAATAATGATTGCGTGGGGTTCATTGTTATAGGGCACATTGACCGACCACGTGAGCTGGCGAGGTATCTTCTTTGTCATGTAAGTACAAAGACAGCTGCCTATGCCTTTGTTGAATTATTTATATGTATGACAATCAGAATTCCTCTTGGTCTCATAGGCATGATCATTATCGGGCTCTTCCTTCATTTGCCAGTCGAGAAACAAGATCTCCGAAACAAGCTTAAACGCATTGATTATGCAGGTACGTGCACCAGGTGTCATGTATTTTATTTACAATATGACTTTTTCTACATAGGCATTCTAATGGTTATGGGAGCTACGGTCCTGTTCATGCTGGCCATGAGCTTTATCAGCCAAGGGTATCCATGGGAGTCTCCGCTCATTGTTGTAAGTGGGCATAAGGGGACGACGAGACAGTTTTCATTAATGCACGCCATAGGCTCCGATGGTAACGGCCACTGTCCTTGTTGCTTTGTTGATCTACGTCGAGACCAAAGTTGCCATCGAACCATTGCTGCCTCCTCGATTGTTCACCAATGTGCCTGTCTTGTGTTTCAACATTTATAACCTGTCATGGGGAATCGCATACACCGCTTTCATGTACTACGTGCCAACCTACTTTCAAGTTGTTCATGGCGACTCTTCCATGATGTCAGGCGTTCGACTCATTCCTCTTGACGTGTGTTCCATGATAGTGGCCTTCGCTGTAGGATGGTATATCACACTGAAAGGAGGCTATCGACTACCGCTTTCGGGTGGCATGGCGTTATACGTTATTTGCTTTGGTTTGTTCTTTTTGTTTGACGCCAACACAAGCTGGGCAGGTAAGCTCAAAGGGTACATCACCATCTCATGCCCAATGTCTAACTGGATGGGGGGTGGTGTTATAATAGAGATACAAGGAATCATGGTCATTGGAGGTGTTGGAACAGGAGGCATTGTTGGATCCAGTGCCATTGCTCTTCAGGCTGCGGTTGAAGAAAGGGATATTGGTAAGGGTGGATGGATGTGCATTGTTTACCCCATATTTGTCGCTCATTTCCGACATTGCAACATAGCCGTGGCCTCAGGATTACTTGCATACACGTTCATGTTGGGTGGAGGACTTGGCGCTGCTTTGGCATTTGCTCTCATCAACCTGTATCTTCAAAACAACCTTCCTCGAATGATACCTCCCGAATACGCCGAACGTATTTTCGATTATCCCGGCTTTATCCGTGATGGCCTTCCTTCACAGTATTTTGATGCAGCCATAGAGGTCTACAATGATGCCTACAAGAGATTATGGTACTTGATGGTGATATTTTCTGGTATAGGTACGTTATAAGTGAGAGGGCACGAGAATGTACATCCATAGGTAACTTTGTTCATCCTAGCGTTTGTGAGCTCGCTTTTTATAAAGCAATTCTCTTTGATCCGGGTTGACAGCGATGATACCATACATGAAGAAGTCAACGACAGGCAAAGCCCCAATGTCTCAGAGCCAAACAAGAACCCAAATAGGTCACCCACGTCAATATCCGGCCAATACCAAAGCCTGGCAACGGATCAGCAGTTGTTACGTAGTTATTAAGAGGGTAGCTGTTATGGATAACTAGAGCTTGTGTGCACATACATATACATAAATGTGATACTTGACACTGGACATAAAATGGTATGGCTTCTAAAAGTCAATATTTTTGTGTGCTGTACAGAGAATGCAGGTGTCCTTAAGGTGACATAAGGCAGAAACGCTAGAAGGGCTGCTACGCGACGCTTGATCTCTCCTATTGACCGCTCCATTGCAAAAGCTGCAACGTATGGTAAGTGACCAAGCCGTTCAACAACCGTATGAAAAAGTATATTTAGGCAGGAGAAAACCAGAACAAATGAATTTGCAAAGCTGTGGTTACCCCCTGTTTGTTCAAGTGGCGTGCATGCATAAACCTTCAACCATGGAGCGCCATATTCCAAGTGTTTCTAGAGGCTTAAAAGTTTACATATCTTGGATGGTCATGTTGAAGGCGTTAAACCTACTATCTACGGCAAGCATGATTTTCATTGTCAATGCCTTGCAAGTGGTAACACCAGGCGACGTGTTGATAACTTTACGTACAAAGATCTCAAACACCGCCTTGTTATGCCATCAAAGGCAAAGGGCCTCTCAATAATGGTTACTACCAGCAAAAAGAAACAGCAACCATAACTTGGTGCAAACATGCCATCTTATATGCCATTGAATACAAGTTGATATTGACAACGAGAGCGCTTTATCGCCGTAGGATAATAGTATATATGCACCTATTAGTAGTATGTTTATATACAACGCCGGGATCTTTGGTCGCATATAAAAGTGATTGTCAGCCCTACATTTCCCTCTTCTCCTCCTCTTCACCTATAATTTAACGCGCAAACAGTTTTACAATAGCCATGACAATCCAAGATAAGGCGACCAACCAATTGAATCCACGTCTAGCAATCGGTGATGCTTTACGAGACAGCGCAAGCAGTGTTGTCGTGTCCGTGAATAGTGATCGAATAGCTGTTGATGGAGATGAGACCAAAGTGGCTACTGCTACGAATACAAATCCACGATGGCGGTGGTACCTGATTTTTTTTGGTTTGCAGCTGACACTATTTTCAACAGCATTAGAGTTGTGAGTACGCGTATGAACACGCCAGAACAAAGCATTAGACAGCTATGTAATACAAACTCACCATTTATCTTGTTTACATCCCAGCACCATTGTATCCACAGCTCTACCTAAAATTGGATCAGAATTGAACGCCATATCCATCTCATCATGGGTGGTCACAGTGTAAGGATTGGCTATGTAGATAATATAAGACACAATGAGAGGCATCCATTCATTGCTAAAATACACATGTTGCATAGCTATATCGTCACTCAAAACGCCTTTCGTAACGTATACACCCTTTTTCTGTGCACCAGCAAAAAAGCCTACTGGATACTAAGGGGTGCTGTTGGCTCTGTGTGGTTCATGTAGAACCAATCTGGGCCAAACTATCGGATATATTTGGTCGCAAATGTATTTTTCTCAGTACACTTTCTTTCTTTTTAATATGTTCTGCATTGTGTGGCGTGTCACAGGTTGCGTACATCATCAACATACTCACTGTTGTCAATTTTTCGAGCTGACAGCTGTTGCATATCTGTAGTCTATGACATGGTTGATTGCAGCACGTGCCTGTCAAGGCATCGGTGTTGCAGCGGTAGGTGCACCACACGTTGTTATAACAAGGCACTTGTGACTCAACATGTCCCATTAGGCATATCCCTTGGTATGTGGTGTGGAGTAAACTGAATGCAACGAATGATAAGCTCAAACCAGTAGCCACGCAAGACCTACATTATCGTGGCTGATATCGTGCCGCTGGATAAACGGGCCAGTTATGAAGGGTAAAAAATGAGGTACCAACTGTGCCTAAAATTCCATGTGTTAAATATGTGCTGCACAGGCTCATCCAAGCTTGCTTTACCTTTGCTACAGTTTGTGGCCCTTTTATTGGCGTATGTTTTGCTGATACCATTGCTGGTGAAAAAGTAGACTGGACAAAGACTCAAATGATTGCGTGGTTCATTGTATATAGGGCACATTGACCGACTACGTTAGCTGGCGAGGTATCTTCTTTGTCATGTAAGTAGAGGAATTCACCCCCTATGCGTTTGGAAAATAATTCACATACATAGCAATCAGAATCCCTCCTGGTGCCATAGGGATGATCATTATTGCGCTTTTCCTTCATCTGCCCATCGAAAAGCAAGATCTCAGAACCAAGCTTAAACGCATTGATTATGCAGGTACTCACGACAAACGCATTATACGCCATCGTCTTATTTACGAGATGATTTGGTTTACCTATAGGTATTTTTATTGTTATGGGAGCTACGGTTCTTTTCATGCTGGCCATGAGCTTTATCAGTCAAGGATATCCACGGGAGTCTCCGCTCATTATTGTAATTGAACAAGAGTGCCAATCATTGTGATAGAGATGTTTAACTCTGGCGTCATACTAGGCTCCGTTGGTATCCACCATTCTACTTATTGGCTTGTTGATCTTTGTCGAGACCAAAGTTGCCATCGAGCCATTACTGCCTCCCCGATTATTCCTCAAGCTCCCTGTTGTATGTCTGAGCATTTGCAATTTATCCATCGGCTTAATGCATATCGCATTTGTGTACCATGCACCCACGTATTTTCAAATCGTGCTTGCGGATTCTTCTATGATTTCAGGCGTACGACTGATACCGCTCGATGTATGCTCTATGATAGCAACGTTTGTGGTGGGATGGCTCATTACATTAAGAGGATACTATCGGCCCCCACTCTCTGGTGGTTTCGCATTGTATGGCATTTGTTTTGGCTTGTTCATCATGTTTGATGCCAACACAAGCTGGGCAGGTAAGATTTAACCTTTATGGATACATTATTCGATACTAACACCCAACCGGGTGTATGGTATAGCGATATTCGGCTTTATGTTGATTGGAGGTATTGGTATGGGTGGCATTGCCGGATCCAGTCCTATTGCTCTTCAGGCTTCCGTTGAAGAAAAAGACGTCGGTAAGGACGATATTGATTCATCGTTTCCACTAAGTGCTGACTGATCGTGACCAATGTTAGCTGTGGTATCAGGGTTGCTTGGTTACACATTCATGTTAGGTGGAGGGATTGGCGTTGCGTTAGCATTTGCTCTCATCCACCTGTACCTCCAAGACAACCTTCCAAGAATGATACCACCCGAGTACGCAGAACGCATTATCGATAATCCCGGATTTATCCGTGAAGGTCTACCTTCAGATTACTTTGACGCAGCCATAATGGTCTACAATGATGCCTACAAAATGCTCTGGTATTTGATGGTGGTACTCTCGGGTATAGGTACGTTGTAAATGAGAGGACATGAGAATATCGCTCCTTGAGTAACGTTGCTCACCTTGTATGTAGCATTTGTGAGCTCGCTTTTTGTCAAGCAGTACTCGTTGAAAAAGGGTTGACATCATTGATAATAACATCGAGAAGTCGGAACCAGGGATATCAAGATTCTAATGACTCACAGGAACATAATAAATACATATATATCAATTCGAGTGTGATGATGCCCAACATAGTGTTTGTTATATATAAGCTTCGTTCATTGTAAACTTTATTCTGTTCTAGAACGGATGAACTTTGATACAATGATTCATGCATACATGGGCATCCTATGATTACTTATACCGTTTTTCAGCTAACGCTATCGTATCCAACCTTGTATAAGAGCGAACCAATGTATACAGGCCATCATGGGCAGACCTTACTATAGGCTTATAAGAGAAAGAATCCATTATGCACTCTCTACCAATAGGAGAGACCCCTTCGAGTCGCGTTCTCCCGGTCTTGATGACACAAACAAGTGCTTCTGCATCTTGGCTGTAATATGTGAGGCGATTGAGAATGAAAAAAGACCACTTGTCATATAGCATCATGCTTATAACATATGTAAAACATAAAATGTGCCTGTATCTCTAAACTTTACAATGAAACGTGGGGTGAAGCGCACCTTGGGTGCAAGTTTCACGATCTAGCTCGCCGATCCTAGATTTCGCAATGTCACCACCAGCCAAAGTGAACCTGGGTCATCCTCTTGAATTTTTTTTTTCGACTTTGGCTGGTGGTGACATTGGGTGAATCTGACATCGGCGAAGTTGATCGTGAAACTTGCACCCAAGGTGCGCTTCACTCGGACGAGCAACTTTGTTCTATTAAAGACCCCAGGTTTCATTGTAAAGTTTAGAGATACAGACACCTTTATGTTTTACATATGCTGTAAGCCTCATGCTATATGAAAGGTGGTCTTTGTTCATTGTGAAGTATCATGCAAATGAGCTGTGTTACACAAGCACGCCCCTGCGCACCTTTCGCTCTATCAGGCTCAATCTACTTCACAATGAACAAACACCACTTGTCATATAGCATCACGCTTATAGCATAGGTAAAACATGAAGGCGCCTGTTTCCCCAAATCACCATAATGATGTGTAGAGGCTTTATGAGAACGATGTTGATCAGCATGACCGAGAGCACCTCCTGACCAAGTTTCGACGTCGCCATGGGCAATATCGGCGCGCACGGCCGTACACCCTATTTATGTTTCCATCCATTTGTCGTGTCTCCTACATTCAATGTTTTCATAATGAACTCTGGGGTCTTTATGGGAACGAAATTGCTCGGCGTGGTCGAAAGGATGTTGTGTGAAAGTTTCAGGTCCGAGGTGGGCAATCTCGGGGAGCAGGAGCGTCTACCCTACTTTATCCTACATTTGGGATGCCCGGCATTCAAAATGTTCATAATGAACCATACAGTTTTTAAATGAATGGAGTTGATCAGAATGTGCGAGAGTACCGTCTGACCAAGTTTCAAGTGCGAAATGGGGAATCCCAAGAAACTACATAGTAATTGACTTTTTCATAAATCCGGCGCTTTCCCAATTTCCATCAGTTATAGTCAACCCCACATTATGCTCTCCCTTTCGAAATTTTCAAATGAAGTGTGGGTTCTTTATTAAGACAAAGTTGATCAGCATGACCTAGAGCACCTTGTGTGCAAGTTTCAGGCTTGAGAGAGGCAATCAAGGTCGTGGAGTAATTTACAGTGTGTATGCATCTGTCGGACGGTGCCTGACCTATTTAATTTCCATTTCTTCCACTCTCGGCTTCTTGCCTCTTCCTCCTCCCATTCTCATCTGTTGCCCCGATTCAAGTACAACTACCATCTGCAAACGATTGTCTTGCTTCCAATCCACCATGTCAATGCTACGAATATCTTGATCCGATTGTCTTGAGCTGAATGGCAAGCTCGTAGCGTGTCCACCCCACTACAACACTGTCGTTCCTTGACACTCCACGTTCTCTTGTACACTATCCTACTATAATCAATCGTTAACAGCACTCATCCAACAGCAGCCATCAGCAAGGTCTTACTCCATTGTCTCCAACAGTGTTCTTTACTTGCAGCAACTCGCCTTGAGCCTTTTCACGTAAATAACAGATAGCCGTGGAGCTTTCAAGCATTCCCAACTTCCACTTTGCCCAATTTGGCTTTAACCGTCGTTGGCATGTAAGTAATCAACTATATTTTGTGGTATTCATTCATTGCATATTAATATAATATTTATTACAGGTCAACATCTTTTTCCCTTATTTGGACGATGCAATCAGTGATAGCCATCTCCAAGTTTTTACTGATAACATCTTTCTTCCGGCAGTGGAGGCTCAAGCACCCTTTGATCGCATGGGCTTTGGTGGTTCTTATAAAGGGGATCAAGAGCGCTTTCGCAATGACTCCGGGCATATTTACCCAGCTGCCTTCCATCTGGAACAGGTTCACCTAGAGGATGTTGTTGACACAATGCGCTCCATCATTCAAGGGAACCATGACCTTGCCTGTTTCAGGGATTTCTTTTTCGATACCTGGTGTCGGGGCATCAAGGCCGTTTACTCTGAGCCTATTCTGGATCCTGTTCAAGGCTATTCCATGCTCCGCAATTCGCTTCGACATTGCATTCCCGATCTTGAATGGGAGTTCATTGACGAATTCAATTCGTTCATTGACTTCGCAATCGAGGGTCTCCCACAGCATAATGCAGGTATCCTTGCTGTCATTGGTTTGCCAAGGACGTATACAGCTGACAACTCGAATGTACTATTGCATCGATTCTTTTCTGTCGATGGTCATGACCATCCAGTGCAGCATGTGCATCGGTAAGTGTTTGCTTTATTGTATCTTGTTTTTTGGTTTCATTATTCTAATGCGATTCTATAGCCAAGACCCCTTCCTCCATTTTGCTCATATTGGTGGTTGTACAGCTTATGTGTCTAGTGGTGTACCACCCAATCGTCTTGGCTGTGTCTCCATGCAAGTCTACAGCAAGTTCAAAACGCGCTTTTATAAGTACGAGCCAGGCAAGGACCTTCATGGAGTATCTTTGGATGCGGAGAGGATCTATAATCAGCGCATAAAACGCTTCGATGTAAGTTTTCCTTTGTATGTAGTAATGGGACCACAATATTGACTTTGTTGCTTTCTTTACCTTGTAGTCGTTTTGCAAGCACACGTTGGAGACGCCACCATCATATAGAAGCAGCTTTATTTACGTGTAGCAACTTGGCTCAATACATACATCTTCTTACGTTGGATATGGATATGGATATGGATATGGATATGGATATGGATGTTGTTTTGGTACATGGGATGGAAGGACCTGGATATATACAATACGTGGAAAGGGTGCATTCATTGTCAACAAGACCTCGATGGTATCATCGTGAGTGATGGATGCATTCAATCATCATCGTACTTTACACGCGATTTCATGGCAGCTACTATCATTCTATGTGCAACCTGTCAACCATGTGCAATCACCACCCAACTGCATATTTTTGCCGCATTATGCATATAATTGGTCACCACGCATCGAGGACCGCCTCACGTCCATACACCCACCTTTGCAGGTGCACGCCCAAAGGATAGAGACTTACCAAAATATAGAGGTATTCCCTCTTATAGCAATGCATTCTATCCTATGTATGAATGATGTTGGATTAAAAGGGTTATTACTTTACGAGTACGAAAATGTGTTGCCAATCATTTATAAGATTTTATAATATGAGAGACCTTCCTCCTTCCTGAGCACGTCCTCGTTGTGTGTGGGCACTTGGTGTGTTGTACCATAGAAAGATTTAAATGCTGTGATAAAGAAAAAGAGCGGATTGATTCATTGTGTCTTGAACAAAGACTGCCTTCAATAATAAACTCGCCTCTCTCTTGAGTGATTTGATCTTGTCAATGACCCCGTAACACACGTTCTTCCTTTTTTTGATTCAGTGATAAGGAGTGGTCAGTTAACTGGTGCCACTACAGTATTATGTAGCGTGGAAGATAAACTGGAGGCTAGGCCTTACCATATACCAAGCGTATATGCAAGAATATGCAAGAGAAACTCTAAGGTCATAAACCATGCATATCATCAGTCGTGTACAGGTTGATACATTTCTCCTTTTCTTTTCCTCCAACACCACAATACGCGAATGCAGAAATCATCTAAAGCACTCTCTATTGAGCAGAATGGATATTATAACAGCAGCGGTAGCGTCAATGACAATGAAATCATTATAACGACTGAAGAAGACAATGACCGCCATACCATAACGGACGACAACAATTCCTTTATTTATCCTCCTTTACCAAGGTGGAGGTGGTATATAATTTTCATCGGCCTTCAGCTGGCATTGTTGTCGTTTGCATTGGAGTAGTGAGTAGCTCTTCACCAGCGAATGCGTATATAGCGAATGTTAGACTCATATTCTTTTGCTCACATTTAGCTCAATTATAACAACGGCCATCCCCCGAATAGCATCTGATTTTAACGCCATGTTAATCTCATCCTGGGTGGCGAGCAGGTATATTTGATCCATTTAAGGCATCTCCTTGTCATGGCTCAAAGTCATATTCATGCTAATGGGATTCATTTTGTTTCCTCGCCTACATAGTTTTTTGGTTGCTCAGAATGCTTTTCGTAATGTACAATGCTATTCCTATTGCTCACAAGACGCTTACCAAACGTTGTGTAGAACCCATTTGGGCAAAATTATCTGACATATTTGGCCGTAAATGCATATTCCTCCTTGTCCTTAGCGTATTTACCATCGGTTCCATACTCTGTGGCGTCGCTCAGGTAGGGTAATCACGGGAAAAGGGTTATGCTACGTGGCGATGATCCATGATTCTTACATACCATTGCATATGAAACCCCTTGCTGGAACATGCATATACCCAGTCCATGATCAATCTTATCATAATGCGTGCTATCCAAGGCATCGGTGCTTCCGGGGTAGGGATCAGCGAATATTTTTCGTTTCATGCACTCTAGATCGGATCAACGATAACAAACTTTTTATTGTTATGTAGATTTTTCCGCTTGTAAGTCCTAATGATATCCTATGTATGTGGTTATGGAAGCTGACAAGTCGTATCGTGAAGGTATACACTGTGTTGGGTGACATTGTACCTTTGGAGCGACGAGCGAATTATCTAGGGTAAAGACAATCCCGCATGTTTTCTTTCTTGCGATAACTGCTAACGACATCTAGGTTCTTGGATATGTGTTATACGGTCGCAATCGTTACGGGTCCATTTGTTGGGGTAAGTGAATGATTAATACATCAACGCAATTCGATAAGAAATAATACGAAGCAAACTCCATCAACAAGGGTACATTGACAGATCACGTAAGCTGGCGTGGCATTTTCTTTATAAAGTAAGAGGGCTTTTGAATATAGTCAAGCGTGCATTGATTCAATGATTAATGCGATCTTGGTAATACTAATAAAGCATCATGAATCAGCATTCCGATTGTCATTACGTCGATGGTGATCATGGCAACCCTTATGAATATACCGACCAAAAAGCAAAATTTCAAGACCAAAGTTATGCGTATCGATTATGCTGGTACAGTGTTTTGATCGTAATACATAGGACTTTACTGAGTCAGCTATTCAAAGGCATCCTGCTTGCAATGACTGCAACGACGTTATTTATGTTGTCCATGAGTTTTGCTGCTCAAGGTTACTCATGGGATTCCGCGATTATCATAGTAAGTTTCCGCCATCCAACGGCAACTGATTTTGGCATATACTAAAATTGAACAAGGCTCCTCTTGTATTGTCATGTGTATTGGTAGTTCCATTGGCTTTTGTAGAAAGCAAAGTAGCAGTTGAACCATTGTTTCCTGCAAGGGTGTTCAGCAACCGCAGCATCATATTCATGACTATCTATAATGCCGGATGGGGCATAACATTCATTACGTTTATATACTACATCCCCACCTATTTTCAAGTTGTACGAGGTGATTCTGCAACCATGTCAGGCATCCGACTGATACCTCATGAAATGGCCGCTTGTACCGCTGCATTCCTTTCGAGCTGGTTTATATCACGCACAGGACAATATCGTGCATCGCTCTCTTTTGGTGTTGCTATGATGGCTATTCTTAGTGGGCTTTTTCTTACGTTTGATATCAACACCAGCTGGGCAGGTGAGTAGCCATCGACTGTCAAGATGCCATCTCACACAAATTCTCGTCAGAGATCATGGGTGTTATTGCTGTAGGTGGTCTTGGAGTCGGGTGCGTTACTCAAACCTCCATGATTGCTATGCAAGCATCTGTCAGCAAAGATGATCTTGGTATGACATATGACGTACTTTTATATTGTGTCCTTGTTGATAACCACCATCATATGAAGCTGTTGCATCAAGCCAAAGGCCTTATATGGTTAATTTAGGTGGTAGTATTGGTATCGCTGTGGCATCGGTGCTAATCAACCGGTCCGTGAAAAGCGATCTTTCTCAAACCATCCCCCTTGAATATGTCCAACATGTTATTGAGCTTCCTACCTTTATTTACGATGGACTACCTAAGCAATACGTAGAACCTGTTACCCGTGCTTACAATGACGCTTTTCAAAATCTTTGGTACATGATGATGGCAGGTGCGATCATACGTAAGTTCATCAGGATTGACATTAAGAGCTCAAAAGATATAAACAACGTTGCTATGTTATAGAATTTATAAGCTCATTGTGCATCAAGCAATACTCCTTAAAAGGTGTCTCTGACAAGCAAAACGGAAAAGAAACCACAGCAACGCCAAACGCCCCATAAATTACAACTCAATCATTAATACGACAGCCTAAAAAGCTCCTTTTGATCATATGTAATAACAGTGGGTCATGCCCATTGTTGTCGAGAAACATGTTGGGTGTGGGATATTATAGATCATGTGATTACTACATTGGCTGGAACCAAAGCAGAATTACCAAAAGTGAAAATTCGAAGGCTTGATTATGGGAATCACCCCAGATTTGGAAGGATACAAACATTGAAGCTGATCATGGATTAAACAATCGCCTGATTTTATTACGCGCAATGACAGCTGACCTATTCTTGTTCTCTGATCAATAATCATTATTGATCACTGGTAATAAAAGTGGTGCCATTTACAACCACAATGGAGCCAGATCGACAACTAGGCTAATAACATACTAGATGACACATTAAATGATCCATACAAAGCTATTTATCAATAAAAAGACAGGCTGGGGTTTTGTTGTGGTTGGATTCAGAACACGCCAAATCCCTTCTTTATGTAAATGTTATGTAATAAGTATAAGATGTAGTATAGATGATTGTGTGTGTGTGTGTGAGCAGGGACGGGAAGCATATATAGTGTGTGTGTGTGTGTGTGTGTGTGTGAAATGTGTACGACTACTCATATAAGAATGCTGGTGGAGGTGGAGTGAAGAAGCATATCTGCATCATGGATAAAGTATATACGAATGGAGGAAAGTGATAAATAATAATAAAAAGAAGGAAAGGCTATTGACAAGGAAGAAAGATAAAAGAAATGTGAGGAGTGTAGTAGTGTAGTATATATGAAAGACGGGAACTTTAGTATTCCAAGAGCATGCCCTCGGGACCATTCCAAACACTGATAATGACGGCAGTGGTGAGAATCATGGCAAATCGGCACCATCGCCAAACAGCTCTGAAGAAGATGAAGACTGCTCGACGTACACGACCCACAAAAGTCTTTGGTGCATGCGTCACTCTTTCAACCACGGCAAAGGACGTGTTGGGATCTGGATACAAATCACGAGCGGGAAAGATATCAAAGTCCATATCCTCGCCTTCAACGTCGTATTCGATAAGATCAAGGCATTTGTCATTTTCATCCTCAAGCTTGCTAATAAAACTGAGAGCCTCATCAAGGACATGGCTGTCGATACCACTGACTTTGGCAAGAACGGATTCGAGAGCATTGCGTTCCATGGACATGGTGGATGAAATAGCCTCGTCATCATTGACATCATATCCCTCCTTCAAAGGCGACGTCTTGATACTTGTACCAAAGGATGTGACTGATGCTGCTGCTGACAATGCGGATGGAAGGTACTCGACATGTCGCTTGAGCCATTCAGATTCAAGTTCACCAAGCAAAGTATGGCGGATACCTTGGTTGCTAGGGCTTACACTTGCACCACCACACACACTGGGTGCAGGGGTTGAATGAACACTGACGCCACGATCCTTCAACTTTTGTAACACGGTACGGTGCTCTTCAACACTGGCATTCAGTTCAGCGATATGACGGAATTGTCGTTCATAAGCTTCTTGCAAAGTTTCATAATCCTTCTGGGTGAATTGGAATTGCTCAAATTGATGCTTGAGTTGACTGAGATCACGTAATGTTTCAGCAAGCTTGGATTCCAACTGGGCTTTGGATGACAAGACGGTGTTGTTCTCCACTTGCAATTCATCAATCTTGGTCAAGAGATCATCCATGATTTGTTGTTGTTCTTGATCCTCTTCTGGTAAGCGACGTTGCTCCTTGAGGCGATCCATTCTACGTTGTCGTTCATTCATCTCCTCCAATTCCTGAATTTTGGTGCTGGCAATCTCCAAGTTGCTCTTGAGAGCATCGATTTCAGATTCCAATTTGCGTGTGTGTTTCTGATTGTTCTTGTCAGCTGTCTCTTTTTCAGCCATCACCGTTTCCAATCGTTTGGCCAATTCCACATTTTTACGTTCAAGGACTTCAATCATGGCTTCACGTGTACGATGCGAGGGCACGAAACGCATTTCATCATCATCATCATCATCATCGTATTCCTCACTATCTTCTTGTTGTAACTGATGATCGTCGTCATTGTCGGGATATTGTTGGGTGGCAAGTGACGAAGACGGTGTTGGAAGCGGAGCAGTGCATGATCGCTGAGTCTGTTGCAGGAGATCCTCGTAACTTGTCTTTAAACGGATATTGTTCTCCAAGAGAGATTTGCCAATTTCAGCTGCCAACATTAAATCTAAAAAAGGGAACAAGGAGAGAGCAAGAGCGAGAGCGAGAGAATAAGTCATCATTTTCACATGAAAGGCGCATGTTGCCTGAAAAAGGATAATGGTTACTTGCCTTTCTCCTTATCTTTAAGAGCAGAATAGGCATTCTTCAGCATAGGAATCAATTCATTGCTCGACTTTTCAGCCATCCATGATACTGAGGACATGAAAGAAGTTGTCGACAAGGAAGGTGAAGGAGGTCCACCGCCGGCACCGGAAGTTTGAAATGGCGACGAAGTCTTCAGGTCCAAATGAGGTGGGTTCAAATGGGACATCATTGTGTAGACTGAAATGGGGTATCAGCAAGTAGGGTAAGGTAGAGAAAGAAATAAGAAAGGGGGTGAAGAGAGAGAGAGAAAAGAGAGAGGGGGAATAACTGTGTGTGTGTGTGTGTGTACGTGAAGAAAGAAGAACGGTAGGTTTTGTGAAATAGAAAAGGGTCAAAGAAATAGTGCGCACGTCACTGTGAACCCGCTGATACCTTGTGCATGCGCGCTTTCTCTCTCTCTTCCTTTTTCTATATGCATCAGCTGTCCTTCCCATCACATGATGATGAGTTCACCATATGAAAATATCCCATTCTGCACACCCACCCGCACACCCAACATGCAGCCACACACACATACACAAAAATAGGAGTCCATTTTTTCATTGCACACACGTTTATTGCATACATTCATCTCTACATTAACTCCACGCTTATCCGCTACTTTTGGAAGCTTGCATTTACCTAAATGGCATCAAAATCCATGGTTAGATCAATATCCAATGCAACACTGCATGCAGCTAACAAGGATAACCCGAGCATTTTCTTGTGTGCTCTTGCATCATCAGATAGGGGCGAAAATTAGATCAACATAACAAGGGTAGTAAGTCCTCTTTCAGTTGAACTATGCTTTAACAAACATCATCATGTGAAAGCAATTTTGTTTTGGGCCCTTGATTATTGCTGCATGCAAATTAAAACCAAATGTATATCTTTACCTTTCTAAACAAACGACATATTGGACCACAAGGAAAAGAAGAACGTGTTCTTTGGAAAGCCCACGCGTCCCGTCTTTTATAACTGCTGCCTTTACGGCGGTTGTCCAAGCGGGTCAGAAAAAAATTTTCACTTGGATACTACTTGCTGCCCGTCCTTTCGGAACGAGAATCGTTTCCACCTCGTGGTACAATTGTATGTGCGTCACCTTGCACGACATTCATCACAACATCTCTTCTTCATCCCCGCCGAATGCATAAGCAACAGCTCCTTTGACTTTCCATAAACGACTGGTGCCCGTTGTCACTGGCAACCATCATCTACAGACATGAAGATCTATTTTTGTTTCCAAAGCAACATCTTGTTTCTGTCAAGGCATTAGGACATAAAGGGGGGGGAAATTGCATCACTCCCACGTTGGTTTCCCGTTCCACTAGTTTAGCATTCACATGTATGGCTGGTCAAAGTTACAAAAAGCCTACATGTTTTCCTCTTCTACGTTATCGAGTGGCTGATGATCCATCTTGGTCATTACAGGCTTTATTAAGGGGAACGGATGACGTGAGCGTGATATTGTTAGCTAAGAGCTTATATGTGCAATATCACCGTTCAACTTCATGGGGATAAAAAGAACTTGCTGCAGCAGTGAATGAGATCAATATTTTAAGCAAGACAAGCATCACACATATAGACATAGAAAGAAAATGATGGTCCACTTAGTATCGCTCACTCGGTTCTGGGCTGGGTACGCCTACAAACGGATCTACGCCGAATCCACAAGACGAATGCATTCATCTTCTTAAGGAAGGGCTCATAGCCAGCAATCCAAGTTAGATGCAAGTTAGAGCTCCCGTGCAAAAGGTAGATCTCTTGCTGGTGTCAAGATTGGGTATAGTATATAAGACGATCCAAAGCTGATGATATCAAGCGGCTATTGAGGGGGCATTCATGCACACTTTATTACTAATGGTAAAAAGAATATACACATCTTCTAGCTTCTAGACATTATATCCAATCATAATTCATTGATGCATAGTCAATGCAACCTATGGCGTTCTCGTGCATGTGTACACATCCCTTCAAATTCCCATTTCTTTGTTGTTGTATATAAACAATGATCAACCATGTGCATAGGCAGGGGTAAAGTAGACTTTTAATCATCCATTTCATCAGCAAGTAACGCAAAGGCACCGCCCTGGGTAATGTTAATCTTTCCTCCTTGGTCTCCTTGTTCGGTATCGCTGTCATCATCCGAGCCATCTGAGCCATTTGATTGTTCTTCTTCTTGGGCAGCAATAGCTAGCTGTTTTTGCTCCTCCGCACGAAGTTTCTCATACGTTGACGTCTCAAAAAATCCAGGAGGTTTAAAAGACATCAGTATACGCCCATCGGTCGTAAGTCGTTGGATAGTGTTGGCTGCACGATATACATCAGGGCGGGCTGCTTTGGCGGTATAGAACCCGCGCTGAATGGCATAAGCTATGTTGGATACAAGAAGCATCTTAACACAAAGCAATCTCAAATTGGCTCATTTACCCTTTCACATACCTTCAAGAATTGTCCACGCAGACCATCGGAAAGCGGATACTTGCTCGACATCATCCACTGGTGGTATCAACGCCAAGATCTTTTCAATAGGGACCCGCTCAGCCTATTACATACCAGCATTTCTTATTAATCATGCAATCAATGACATAGAAATTCGTCATACCCCAACGATGATTTCATCTATACTAAAAAGAAAAAACACTCACCAGGTACTGCACCACGCTATAAGGCTCCTGGACTTGTGCAATTGGGTACATGCCTGAAAGAATCTATGGTATTGATGATGATGATTATCAATCACATGCTATTGCATTTGTGGCGTCTCGCTGTCCCTTAACCCCTGCTCCCATCCACCAAATATACAAACCTGTAGGGCCCGAGGCAGCAAGGTCGGGAACACCAATCCGGGTGAATCGCACAATCGGACGTTATCAGTCAGGTGGATGGTTTGAAAATGCTTGGTATGGCCTAAATAAACATAAACACGTGAATAAATGTTGGGAAAGAGTTGATCCCATAGATTTATGTATATCTACCTGGCGTGCGACTGGCACTGACCACCGTCTTTTGCATAATGCTATTGATCAAACTGCTCTTGCCCACATTTGGATGACCTGTAAAAGTAGACGGCGTTGGTTCCAGACTTTTAAACAACAATGAAAAGTACTTACCAACCAACCCCAGTGTAATGTAATCCTTGTGTGGCGTCGCTTGTTGACTTGAGATATCCAAGAGGCGGCTGAACTCGTCATCTATGGCAAAATGTAAGTAGGTAGCTTCGAGACGCGTTTCCTTTACATACCAAGACCAGCCATGCTTCCAGTATCACTTTCATCATCCCAATCCTCATCATTCCCTTCTTCTTCCTCTTCTTCTTCATCCTCCTTGGTATTGTCATAACGATCAATCAATGCTTGCCAATCCACAGGTACTGTCTTGTTGTCCAGTTCAAGCTTGCTGCACGTGCGAAGAATGTTGGCAATGCCTTGTGCGTGATAATACCGTTTTCTGGGTCGTTTGGCTCGTTGTTTTAACACATCTTGAATCATCAAAGATTGTTAACGACATGTTTTCCGGTCCTTGTTGTGATGAGCTTACATGTAGATGTATCGTCGATCAACTTTTCATCTCGAGGATAGCAGCTGAATGTGGTGACATGTAGTTCTGGAAACTCTTGCTCAAAGTACTTTCTCCACGCAAATACTGTAAACTCGGAAACGAGATCGACCTAAAGACGCGGCAAGAGATAAGCATGATAGGTATGATAGCTTAATGCTTTGTTCGCTTACCTTGTTGAAAACACCAACAATCTTGCGTTTCAATTCCTTTGTAACATAGTTGTATAAAGCCCTTGGGAAATGAAGAAGGGGGTGTCGGATATCCATCACTACGATAACAATGTCGCTGATCTCGAGGACACGCCATCTTGATTTATATAAGAGTCAAGTTATCGTAATGGATGATATAAAGTTATATACACTCACAACTGACGCCAAACTTCAAGGTTCCTTTCAAACCAGCTCAATGATGATCGCTGTCCCTCATATCGTTCGTATATCCCGGATACCCATTGCTGAAAGTATTCGTTCTCTCGTTTCTCAAGCTGTTCCTTGGACATGTTGTAATCCCATGGTGGTCGTTTAGGAAAATCCATTGAATCGGGAAAAGCATCCACGCCAATCTCAAGGGCGGCCTACGGCAATAACAAAGAAGAAAGCATCAATAATCCACCTTTGATAATAGGCACTACACCTCTTTTGTTACCTTGGGCAGCTTTTTCAATGGCTTCATGCTTTCCAGACGAGCACGCTCGATTGTCTCGCTTGATAGCTTTTCAAATGAAGACACCAGTCTATTGCATCAAATCAGATACCGTGTGCATGAATCTCGTAGTGGATAAAGATCATTTACTTGCGAGAACTACCCGTATGTTTACTATCAAAGGTGGGTGCAGCTTCGCGTGCTGGTACAAATGCTTGCAAGACAGTGGGCTCATTGTGTTGTTGCTCTTCATTGACAGGATGGGGTTCTTGGGTAGCACGATCTAGTTGGCCATTGTTATGCTTTCGAACAAGAGTTGGTGATCGCAAGCACACACATACGCACCTTGACGCGCAGCTTTACGGGCCTTACGAGCTTGTAGTTGAGCCTTCTTTGCTTTTCCACTGAATGGCTTCTTTCGATGGCCTGTCATGTTGAAAGAAAGGGTAAAACGGGAAAGCGGAACAAGGCTGCCGGTTGGATAAAGAACACAATGACATCCTCCTCAGTCGCCGAGTTGAACAAAATTCATGCGCCAAAATGATTGGGTTATTTCTTGTTACCAAAGGACGTCCAAGAAGATCGAGAATGCTGCTACCAGGCACGCTTCCATTGTATACAACCAGGAAGTTCGCTTTATCTAATGACGTACTGGTATTAGCCCAAACACCTTTGTCACTTAGTCGTAGTAGAAAAAAATAGGCAAGGACATAAATGACCGTATGAGTAGCTAGCACTTGCTTGACACATTCACCTAATCAGCAAATAAATGAAACATTTTGAATGCTTCTATGTAATGATTTCACTCCTTTGGCATGTCGAATATGTGTATGCAATGAATATTATTTATATGATCATGAAGGGATAACTAGATGCTAGAATTTGTACATTCAATAGATTTACTGGTAATGGCGATGTTTCCAGATTGCCACTGGTCAATATATTCACCTAAGGTAGATGCTTGCATAGGAACTTGACTTGCTAAGGATAAGTCGTCAAGGGCCATTCCAGCCAAAACACTTATTGCACAAGATCATCAAGTCGTCGTTGGATGGGAACCATGGCCTTCTTTCTTATGCGGTCATACGTGGCCAAACACTTGCTTTGAATTTGCTTAATGATAGTAGCTGTCATTTTGGCATTCCTCATGTTCATAAGAAGGATCAATTTGGCATGTACTTATGTCACCTACAAAGGAGTCCCAAATTTCCATCAGACTGAGGTTGCCTTTTACCTATAAATGATAGGTATACCTACCGCAAAGGATCCATCAAGGAACACAGCCAAGTGTCATTAAGCACCAATGATCAATGAAGTGAGCTACATAGATTAATGCTTGAGTACCCTCATTTTGCGGATTGCATAAAGACCGTCCTTGAGACTTACTAAGGGCCATTGATTGATGATGGTATGCAGACAAGTAGAAAGAAAAGGTGTGTAATAGTGGTGGTGACAACAGCCTTGTTTATATATAAGTGGGCGTGAATTGTTGTCATGATGGATCGAGCTGATAAAGTGGTCGAACACCTTGGGAGTGGCGAACCGAAGTGATGGAGTGTCAACAGCTGATGCACTAACCCACCTGCGGCCTGAAAGGTGGTTTTTTGTAGGCGGCATAAGTATGTCCATCAATTTGTCATGTTCGCCGTATTCCCATGGACGGACGGGATATTCCTTGTAGATAAATTCTGGCTCAGGAACAGCTGATTCCTCATGCTCTCTATCCAACCGAGCAGCTTCCACACGAGCAGCTTCGATCATTGCACTCCATTTGGGCCTTGTTGACTCCTTTCTGATGTCTCACCGATTGCCTTAGCTGACCGTACTGGGGTGAACATTTGTCCCATTCCTTTCTGCGAGATGCTGTTGTACTGTCGGAAGTGATTGATGAATATCCTCTTCAATTCATGCTCTTTATAATCCGGCTATAATAAAACAAGGAATCAGAAATCAATTTGCATAATAATGCTTAGTGCTGCTGATACTTACCATCTCTTTACGAGGGGTTTGACTCAACGGCTGTTAAGCTCTCTCGTTGGGCTTGTATGATCTCATCACGGATGTGGTCCCATTGATCCATGGATTCGGTAGCTTTGAAATTGTTGTCACTGAAGCCTTCTGCACCCTCTTTTGCTTTCACCAGCTTATAGAGATTGCTCTTGTACCCATTTCCAAAGAATAATACAAGTAGATCGGAGTAAGGCGTATCTTCGGGCACGGACCAGACTTCTTATCTGGCATGTCGTGAGCCTACGATTGGGCTATGATTTTGTAAGAGCAGAGCTTACATTACAGGAATTATGTTGCTTACCGGACGAGTGACAGCTACAGTCGTTTCTTGTATCACGTCTCGTTTATCATCATCCAGAGATCGTCGGCACGTAGTGATCGGAAGCCGTTCAATCACCACCATTCCCCTTCTGCCGCCACCGGAACCATGGTACCGAAACCAACTTTTGCAGATGCTTCACGGAGAGATGGCTATATCGAAAGTAATAAGGTGGCGTGTATGAGTAGTGACTCATCAAGAGACATGATCGAGGTTTATCTTTTTTATAAGATCCAATATCACAATGAGGACGACGACAACAATGAGAGCAGGAAAACAAAAGGATCAGCGCTTATTCACAGGGTTGCAAGTAGTAATATACATGCAGACCTTGGAAATTTGACCTTGTAAGCAATTAAAGGAGAATGGCAGAGGAAGGAGCATGATGGGCGGCGACAACATCCTTTTATTATTATGCATTGTGGGCGTGGGTATTCTGTCTGTTGAGGATGGTGCATTGATAAATTGAAACAAGAGCTGATAAAGTGATGGGGCGCCTTGTTGTCTATGCATGTACATCGGCTAAGTTAGGGTAGATGTAAAAGACCTATCAAAGGTGAGTCAATCACTTGTACGCCTAATGCACATCCCTGTTATCATAAAGGTGACTTACCATGTTGTCAACCTACTCTTGGTATGGGTATGTGTGTTCGGTGTAAGCAGTGTGGATGATCAGGTCACATTTGATATCAGCAATAAAGCCTCCCCTGGTATGGCGGTTTGAATCAAGGATGGTGCAAATAGTAAGCCCTCCCATGGTAGTGATTTAATGGCTTCCACGTAGTGATCCCACAGGGTTGATATCCACAAGCAAATCAGATAGCGGTACGCCTGGTTCGTCCGCTTCAAGATCTCGAATGGATTGGCCATCGGTGGTGTCATTCGACATGAGAACAAGGGTCGAAGGTGGCGGAGCCGACAAGGCTGAATTGCTGGGCGTTGTTGCTGGTTGGAAAGGAAGGAATGCTCAATCGTGTACCGGATTCCTTTGTTCTTGGACGACGAGCTTTAGGTCCCTGTTTGTTTTTGTATCCCTCTGGACGTCCTGTTTACTCACTAGTGCAGAAGTGAAAGATAATGAAAATAAAAGATGCCGACTTTTGTAAACGCGTTGTGCCTGTCCTTATGCATTTCATGCTATCCACCTTTCCCATTGGCCGGTTACTGTCTTCCTTCCCCATTGGCCAGAGCTTTACTATTCAGCATTCTTCACTTTTATTGGCTTGAGGAGCGCACACACACACTATCCGAGTCATCCTTTTCGCACGAACGCGTCTCTTTTATTCGGAAAACGAAAGAACGTATCCTTTTTACTGCTTTTTCTTTCACTTTCTTCAACCATGTCTACTGACTTGCCTTTCAAAATCTATACCTTTGAGCCAAAGGACGCCTCCAAGAAGATCGACGGCGCTGCTATCATTGTAAAGAAGCACAAACTTAACTTTTAAAAGGTCATGGCATGATAACCAAGATATATATGTCGCTAGGTCTTGCAAGAATGGTGGGGTGTCAATGAAACGATCAAATGTAGGTGTTTGTAAGCAATGGAGCCACTTATTGACATGTAATAACCAATCCATGATTATAACAACTAGCCCACGCCCAACGTATTGCCAACAACACTGGTGCTCGTACCGTTGTTCCTGACTTGTACAAGGGTAAGATTGGCTTGACAGCCGAGGTAAGTACAATATGCATTCGATGTATAACACACACACTAAGTGCGTATATGGTATTAGGAAGCAAGCCATTTGATGTCCAACCTTGACTGGAAGGTTGCCATGAACGAGCTTGAAGCGCTTGTCAACCATTTGAAATCAGAGGGTTACACGTAAGTTTTGCTTTTCGTGCTAGGAAGAGCTGTTGGGCGAACACGGAACACTGAAACTGTATTTTGTGTTTACACAGCAAATTTGGTGCCATTGGATTCTGCATGGGCGGTGGTCTTTCATTGGCTTTGGCTACACAGCTCACCAACCCACCTCTAAAGGCCGCTGTGTCATGCTATGGTACTCCTCCCGCGGACTTTGACGTAACCAAGATCACAAGCGCTACTGCTGTTCAGGGTCATTTTGGTGGCAAGGATGCTATGGCTGGTTTCAGTGATCCCGCTGCAGGTAAGAAATCAACTAGCCGCACCAAATGATATCGACCTTTTAGATTAACCAGCATTATCATAGCTGATGCACTTGAAAACAACCTCAAGGGTGCCTCTGATGTGAACATTTACCGTTATCCTGACCAAGGCCATGCTTTCCTCAATGATGATGATTGGAGTATTGAAAAGCGCAAGGAATTGGGCTTTGTCGATAAGGATATTGAACCTCGCTCGGCTGAACAAGCTGTTCGTGATGAAGCCTGGGGTAGAATCTATGGCTATTTCATCAAGCATCTTGCGTAAGTCTTCATTTACGCATGAACAATAAAGGAAATGAATCACAGTTGTATATTGACATGATAAGCTTTTTATTTTGCAGTGCTTCAAACCCTCATTTGTAGAGACAACATCCTCCAAATTCATCTAGTATAACACAATAACACTGCTTTCTATCTATCTATCTATCTATGGTAGCTAGTACAGTAGTATCACCATCATGACGCAGGACGTACAAATAAAAAGTGGGTTATGCGACTCAGAAACCAAGTCTGAAGATTGATTGTGGTTGCGTCCCTGGTATGCTTGCACCCGATAATAACAGTTGCCTTCTTTTCCAACCAACAAAGGCCACACCATGAGCCGTACAGCACAATCTTCGTCCGATTCAGAACACACCAAAGATCCGGGAGCCAACAAGTGGATCGATTATGCCACACGCCAAAGCCAAGAAAACAAGCCGAGATTACAAGCTTCGCCATCGTCGTCCTTGCCGCCGCCACGACTATCGGAATCGCGCTCATTTAGCCATGAACAACAATATCGACCGTTTCTCGATAGTAACAAGGGTTACCATGTTATGAACGACAAGAGCAATAGTATGACGACACGACAACCAAGTTATCAAACCAATTTATGCCAAGCGAATATGGTCAAACCACGCGAGTTATCCGATCCACCACTCTGTTTTTGCGGCAAAGTAGCCAGTGAAAGAAAGGCAAAGAAGGAAGGGGATATTACAGTATACGAGTGTGGATACAATCAGCATCAAGAGTTGATGAGCAGCATTGTTATATGTACTTTTCATATGCATAGAGGATCATGGTTGAGGTATCAATGGCGGATGAGGAATGAACGACCCGTGTTTCAAGACGACGACGACCTTTCATCATGTGACATGTTCAACTACACTTTTTGCGTCCTGTTTCAAGCACATAATACGTTCTCTTTACGCCCATTACGTACACCTCTTTGCTATTGCAATGTGCCAGCTGAAGTATACAGTTGCGTGGAAATGAATCATCGTTATTTCGCTGGATGTACAACAGACTTGAAGTGCCTTTGGACTTTGCCTGCTGAAGACATTCGTGTACTTCGTATTCCTTGGAACAACAGCCAACCATCCCAACCTTCCTTGGTAGCCACTGAAGAAGATGCCCTCATTTACACAAAGAAAGAATCCCCGGTGATACGTGCTGGTGGTGAACTCAACTTGCTATCAACCACAGGTGGTGCTGATATTCTAAGGCTACTCCAAAAGACCAGACACTCTTCAGGTGATGGCAGTGACAACAAGGATTCACCTTTCAATGGTGAGAATGATATTCTCAAGTTGCTTCAAGAAACCAAGCTTTCTCCAGACCATCCCTCGCTTAGTGCTAAGGATGGTGGCAGCAACAATGATGATACCGGTCACACGACACACATCAATGATAACGATGACAACAACAACAACGTCACCAGCAACACAACAACATCGCCCAATATGGCATCCATGTCACCAGGTGCCACAGGCAGCTATGTTGAGAACAACTCTGGATTGGAAGGATTACGGCGCAGATTGGAGCAACTTCAGAAAAAAGTACAACGAGTGAGAATGGAGAATCAGCGTTACCGAGATCAATGCTCTGATACCGCAGCAGGTCAAAGTGACAATGACACCATGACATTGACGCACGTGCCTGGCCGGACAAATGAAACGGTAAAAGCCGCCGACTTGCATGACAGCTCTACCCCACACATGGGTGACGACCTTCCTCAAGAGGAAGACCTGGGAATTAATGCAGATCAACAATCAACATTGACAACAAATATCGAGAATCAACATCGCACAATGCTCCTTGAGAGTTTAATGCTGCCTTTGAACATGGCTGATGAAAATATACTTGGTCATACTACTCAGCAAATGAAGAGTGATACCGAAGCAAAAAAAGGAGATGGGCAATAATAGGTAGCATATCAGATTCATAACCCGCGCATCCTTATCATCCACTATTTCCAATCCAGCAATGTATAAAAGAGATACCCCCATTTATGTACCCAATGTGCAATAAATAAAAAGAATAGCATTCTATTAGTGAGTGAAACAAACTGCGTGTCGGATGACCTGACCTGACGACGATTGGAAAAGAAAATAATGGCGGGCCGACGATAGAGGAGTTTTGAGAGAATCTCCATGGAAACGACGACGACAACAACAACAACAGAGTTTTTTTTGTATAAGCTTATCTTGTGTGTCCCAATGTGTTTCAAGACAAGGGGAATTGGGGTTTAATGTCAGGATAGATGCACACACACACGGCTACTTGATGATCCGTTGTCGGTGTGATTATTATGATGAGCGGCTGTGCGCGTGCCCTTTTGCTGGTATCTCTAAAATATTCTCGGAGACTAGCACCAATCAAAAGATCTGTATTAGCCTCGACCAAAACCTTGTTCCCCCGCCTTTACTTTGCTCACCGTTTCTCCACCCTTCCTTCTTCCCTCGTTCGAGTTATTTTATTCTCTCGTGCTCCAAAATGGTAAGTCGTTTCCCGAGAATTATACTTGGATCCCTCCTTGGAGACTAATCAAGAGTCAATGGGACACCCAGTATACCCCATTATACGATTTCGGGCAACATGCCCTTCCACAGGGTGAATACGGGTTCAAAGGAGGACAACAAGTACGGCCACCACAGCCATCACCGCCACCCACAGCAGGGTTACAGTTGCCACCACAACAGGAGACATTTCTATTTCTTCCACCATCATCATCGGCAACACACCACCATCATCATCATCCGCCTATCTCGGTAAGCTTTAGTACCTGCATCGTTTGTGTTATTGTTATCACATGGCCAACACGGACATCTCTCTCGTATTTTCAGACCACGAAGCAACAGCAGCAACAGCAGCAGCATCACATCGCCGATAATTACACCAGTCAACCTTTTTCATCGGTAAATAATTCATATTCCTTCTTTGTAATATAACTCACACGTAATCCGTGTAGATCATGATACCCGAGGATAACAATGATTTTCTCGCCTTCTACCCGATGGTCAATGTTACAGTAACCAATGCCAACAATAACAACCAACAAAATATCGATGTGAATGAAAATACACCCTCGGCATTGTACACCAACAACAACAACAACAACAGCAATACGACAATGACAGCATCCTCCTCCACGTCTACGATCACCGTCGAACCGGATCCAAAAAGACATCGCAAAATGTTGGGTGAACGAGAACCATGGACACCAGAAGAGGACAACTTGTTACGTCTTGCAGTGCAATTGTATGGTGACCGAACAGAGAAATGGGCCAAGATTGCAGCTTGTGTACCAGGACGATCCAATAAGAAATGCCGGAAGCGATGGTTCCATTCTCTTGATCCGTCGTTACGCAAAGGTGCATGGACTGAGGAGGAGGATCAGAAATTGAGAGAAGGGGTCATGAAATATCCCAATCAATGGAGCAAGATTGCCGATATGCTTGAAGGAAGAACAGATGATCAATGCGCTAAACGATGGCGTGAGTCACTTGATCCAAGTATCGATCGATCGGAATGGACCACGGATGAAGATGAGCGGTTACTGGCATTATATCAGGATTATGGTTCACAGTGGCAAAAGATTGCTCAGCATTTTGAAGGAAGGCCTGGTTTGCATTGTCGTAATCGATGGCGTAAATTGCAACGCATGGCTCAACTCAAGAAACTGCAGCAACAGCAATTGAATAACAACAATAACGATCATCATCATCACCACCATCATCATGCATCACCTGAACAACAACATTATCCTTCTTCCATGGTTACAACCTCTTCCTCCTCCTCCACACATCCATCCCACCATCAGCATCATCATCAACATCATCATCAACAGCATTATCAGCATCCTCCTCAACAACAACAACAACATCCTCCACATCAACATGTGCTTGTATTGGAAGAAAACAACCATCATCATCATTTACAACAACAACCAATGGATGATCCTTACAGTGAACATAATCCTTATGGCTGTGCCATTTGCAACACCAGCTTTCCTCAATCCAATGGCTTATTTATGCACATGAAAAATGTGCACGTGGATCAAGTCCAATCTTTTGACAAGCCCTATCGATGTGCCATGCCCAACTGCACCAAGCGGTACAAGAACATGAATGGATTGCAGTATCATTTACGGGAAGCCAAGGGCTCATCAGGTCATAGACCCCTTTCTCGGTAGCAAATCGCCAATCCATGTAGCAGTAGCAGTAGTTTTAATAACAATAATAATATTGGGACGCATCTCTCGTGTATTCGATTGCTAGTTGTTCAATAGCGCATCCTTCATTTTGTCTTTTTTGTGTATAATTGTGATATGGCTATATAGACAACCGAGAAAAGAGATGGCGCCATGTGCGAGATTATAATAAACAACGCCACTCATTCTACTCTTTTCTCCTTTTTGTGATCACGGAAATGCCCACACACACTATGCATTATCATATCATGCTTTGATTGGTTACATTATCACATCCCCAAGTTTATGTGAGTATATCAAGGAGAATGGTCCCTTTGTAACCTTGCGAACAAGAGCTGGCCATTGTGCTCATTTATACGGTTTCATTGTTGTGGTCGTCATTGTGATTATTGATTCTTGTCATGAGATGCCCTATTGTTTACTCATCTAATTTTCGATGTAGCTATCCCGCATTGATGGATTGGCATGGATATACCATCTGGGACTGAAATTGGCATGGTTGCAGCCTTCGACAAACATCTAAGGACATGGCGACAAATCTGATATGCAAGGATCCTATTCATCAGCCAATGCAGTATGACGATGATGCGTTGCAGAAGAATCCATGGCGTGTCATAATCTTCGAAATGGGCAACCTGGAGAGCTCAAAACAACTGCCAGCTGTGTATGTTATGCTGGAATTGGCGGAACTAAAACTCCCAGATCCTCTTAGAAGCTCATGTAAAGCAAATCGTTGTGTCTTCCAATTGTGTATATCTGGCCAAGTACTCCACAATGCACACAAAAATACCATTAACAGCCAACCTTATCCCAACCAAGATCAAAATCGTGGACTACCCTTAAAGGGTCCTCATCACAATATCTATGATTGCTTCGAACGTGCTTCGTCTTGAAAGAAAATATGCTATCGAAGAAGAACAGCAAGAAGCAATTTGCCATGTTCAGTATGGATCGCAATGTAAAATTTAAATGCTTGGTTTATTTTCAGGGATTGACGGTGGTGATCAGCGAGTGGATTAATAAGACAAGACTAATTCCTCTCTCCGTTCGCTATTTCCCGGATTCTCCCACTATAACACCACGTATCACCTTTTTTCTCCACCCACATATCTTTCTTTCCACTCACATCACACAACATGAGCAACACCGACCTCAAAGCCCTTTGCGCTACCTTGCTGGAACAAGAAGCCAAACTTCAGTTTACTAAGTTTACTTCTGAGGATGCTCTTCAACTTGGTCTCAAGCTGATCGAGAACGCCAAGGCATACACTCGTCCCGTGCTCGTTGATATTACTCTTGCTGGCCATCAACTTTTCCACTATGCCATGCAAGGCACTGGTCCCGATAATAACGAGTGGGTTCTTCGTAAAAAGTATGTCCATGATATATATACAAAACCCACCTCATGCATGATTTGGCTTACCATCCAAACCCATAATAGCAAAACAGTGATGCGTTTCCGTCATTCAAGCTTCTACATGGGCCGCTACTGCGCTAGCCAGAACAAGACCCTTGAGGAAAAGTATTATGTAAGCGAGCAAGAATATGCTGCACATGGCGGTGCATTCCCCTTGATCATCAAGGATGTGGGTGTTGTTGGTACTATCACTGTTTCTGGTCTTGCTCAAGAGGTAACTAACTACGTGGTACCATCTTGTTCTTTTTCCCTTTTTACTAACGATATACAACGTAGGACGATCATGCTTTGGTTGTTCGTACTGTGCAAGAGTATATTGGACAATAAATAAAAAAGCTATATGCGTGTGTATCTTTACAAAGGTGGATGAGAGGAGAAATGCATGGTGGTGGGGAGATGTATATGAAGTGTGCCAGCAGATATCTACATTATTACAGACTCAAGGTCTTCGATCTCCATCTTGACGAGGTGCTTGCCGGGGATCATGACAAGTCCAACGATTCTATGTTCATCTACAACGGTAAGGGAAAATAGAGCATGAGAAATGGTGGCCAATGACGATGGGTGTGAGCAATGCACTACCTCCTCGGTATTCTGTGGTATGGGCAAGAATGATATTCTTTTGCTTGTCGGTACAAACGAAGGTGCCAATGAACACGCGGCCGTCCGTGATTGCAATGCGAGCCTTGTGGTTGAGGTATCCTCGTAGTCGTGCGATATTGTCTGTGTCCGTATCCATTTTCAAGGCTGGTATAAAGATAGGCGAAAGATGAGTCTGTTTTCGCTTCCCAACATGTCTTAGCCCGCTTCAGCTTGCAACTGGAATCTTTTAGTGATATAGAATAGCAGTAACCATGTAAACTATAAGCTGATTTAATAAAGATCTGTATCCCATACATTTTATAGAACATCTCGTTGCGAAATCCCACTACAACTCCCATTAAAAAGACATAAATCATTGTGCTTAGATGGAGACCATTGCTGATGATCCAGCATGGACGCTCTTTATTCTCTCAAAAAAGATGATTGAAAAACACAAAAGAGCGTGCTTAGTCAAAGAGACCGAAGCCCATGTCTTCATCAGACTCTTCCTTCTCTTCCTCCTTGGCCTCTTCCTTGGCTTCCTCACCGGCACCACCAGCAGCGGCACCACCAGCAGGAGCAGCACCACCAGTAGGAACGGAGGCGAGCTTCTCCTTACCCTCAGCAAGGACCTATGAAATGGAAGAATTGTCAATGGAAACCGTTGTCATGGCAGCCTGGTGGCCAATGTAATGATATTACCTCGTTGACGTCCTTGTCCTTAAGAGCAGCAATCAAAGCAGAGATACGCTCATCCTCAGCCTCAACACCAACGGAGCTCAAGAGAGACTTGATGTCCTCAGCGGAAGGGTTGGCCTTGCCACCGGCAGTCAAAAGAAGGTAAGCAGCGAGATACTTCATGATGTCTATAGAGTAGCAGAATCATCCATCGTTCAATAAACCTATTCATCCATCACTCTGATTCATCCATCCATCCTTACCTGATTGATAATGTCGCTTTGCGCAAAGTAAAATTTAACTCCTAAGAGAACCGAACGCTTCAGCGAAAAGGGGAGGAAACAGATGGTTGCTCCTCCTCCAACACAACTTGTAGCCCGCCTTCTCCCCCCCCCCCCCCCCAAATCCCAGCCAGACCCACACCAGTTTGGGGGTGCTGGATTGTGTTTTCAAATCCCGATATTCAGCTCTCCAAATCCAACCACTTGTACCGTGCATCCACGTATCATTAATAGCTGAACATGCACAATGTATGTATAATCGTTTATCAAGTATGCTGCAAACATGAAATGGCAATACATGATGGTAGGTATTTAAGCGGGCTCGGGGAGAGGACCTGAAAATCGACCATGCGTCTCAGTGCGAACATGAAGGTAATCTCTGCCACCAAAACTAAAAATGCCATTCATTAATGATCATAGTTCCTCCTCACATCATGTTTATGCAAGCCTTACCTTTCCCATAAAAAGTCAGTGAGCAAGTAATAAATGTTGGGGTTAGCATTATGGTAGCTGATACGATGGTTGCTGTCGGGGTAAAACTGCACTCGGTAGTTGTGGATATCGGCTTGGGTAAGCTTGTCAACGAGAACTGCAGAATGTTGGAAATGCACTATAAGAAAGCAAAATGAGACACACCACTCATTACATCCGAACCAATATGCCATTTTATACCATTATCATCACCAGTGCCATGAGCAAGCAAATATTTGATATGGTCAAAGCCTGTCATGTTGTTCACTGCACTTTGTGTATAACCATCAGGATTCAACTCTGGTGTAAGCATATAGCGCTCCGTGTAAATAGAATCTAAAAGATAAATGTCAATTCTCCATGTCAAATCAATAAAGCACCGTCTCCATATCTTACCATAAAAACGCCAGTCGGTCACAGGTGCAACTGCCATGGCTGTTGAAAAGACGCCATCATTGGACTCTGCAATTTTGGTTGCCATATAACCACCATACGACCATCCCCAAATGGCAATGCGATAAGGATCCACATAATCAAGCTGGGCCCAATGCTTGGCTGCATTTACTTGATCAATGACTTCCAGGTCACCCAAATGCTTGCGAACAGCCGTTCTATATTGACGACCTCGGTAACCAGTACCTCGGCCATCCACCATCACCACAATGAATTGAAGCTTGCTCGCCAAAAACATGTGCCAATCAAGCTGGAATTGATACGATACGGTTTGTGAACCAGGACCACCATATACATTAAATACAACAGGGTACTTTTTGCTGGCATCAAATTCGGGTGGTAGGATCTCCACGGCATTCATTTCTATATGGCATATATGAGTAAACCCCATTCATCCTTCAGAGTGTATACACTTGCCTACACCACCGCTCTCTACAGTGACCATCCTAGATCTTGGAAGGCTGTAATTCTGAAGAAGCTTCTTGAGATCGCTGTTGTCTTCAAGCACAGATTCGAAGCTCGGGTCATCAACGCTCTTGACAACCGTTGTTGGGATATCGGGTCCATCATAATTCAATACGTAATAGCCAGCTTTAGGTGAGAATGATGCTGAATAATAGCCATGTGTCTCTGGGTCCTCAGGGCACGTGAGACATGTCTTGGTGGATGCAGGATCGGCATTGTCGAGTGATATGGTATACAAGTGTCGTTCCAACGGGGATCGCTCGGTCGAAATAAAGTGGCTAATGAAAGGTATCAGTGAGCCGATTTATCCTCGCCCTCATGAATAAAAACGCATACTCTACTTACATTAACTTTCTATCCACATCCATGATAACCGAGTTTGGAACAACTTCCCATTCACCGGTGGTGAGCCAAAGAGGACCCGCTGATTTTTTGCTGTCGGCTGTAAACATCGCAAGATGTAAATAGCCTTCATCACTATCGGCAAGATCAATGTATTGGGTGTTGTTGTTGCTGCTGCTGTTGTTGGGGACATAGACCATGGACTGAGAGACTTCAATCCAGCCTCCATCACTGGGCTGATAGCTACGTGCGAGTCTCACGGTTGTTTTGTTCAAGGGCGAGCCAATGGTAACAAGACTGGTGATTTCATGGTCTTGAACACGATTCATTTGCTTAAATAAAAGATGGCTGTGGTCGTCGGATGCCCAAGTGACATCGGTAATTAAGCGATCATCGTCATCAAAGTCTTGGTGGTCGCCCACAGTCTCTGCTGATGAGTGTGCGGTTGCATTTTTGGTGATCATGAAAGAAGTATTGTCGATCAATGAGTGGATGTGGAGGGAAACGAGTGGATTGGGGCTACCAGCCTAAGATAGGGAAATGAATCATCAGCTTGTTATTGACCACGATCGTCGACTTACCTTGGGATACTTGATACTAAGCTCCACAGGATAGCTAGAATTGCTCACAGTGTAAAATGGGACATTGTATTCAGGCACAGCCGTCTCATTGAAACGCAGGTACGCCAAATGTGTGGAATCAGGTGACCACCAAAGGGTGTTATCAGTGCCAAAGACCTCCTCTGAAAAGAGTACATATTAATATCCAACTCTTGGGATCATCATGTGATTTCATTCTCTCACCTTCATATACCCAATCAGGCACACCATTAAATACAGTAGCTGATCCATCAAATGTAACACGAGTCGATTCCACAAGGTCAGACACATATAGATCGTTTTCCATGACATATGCCTAATACCAATGAGATATTGAAAATTGCGCAATGTAAACAGCAAGCTTACCACGCGATGGCCAGTGGGACTCCATTTTGCATAAGCGATCTTTGGTGTATCGGCCACAGTGGACAAATCAGAAAGGGGAAAGAGGGCCTTGTTATTCATCTTGTAAATGTAGACATTGGAGCGGGTAGAATATCGCCATTGCTAAACACGGATAGTGAATATACTGGGTACATGACAACAACGATCATCCTTTTCTCTAATACATACGCCTGTCACATTGGACCATAACATGAGAAACTTTCCATCAGCCGATATCTCAAAATGGGATACATCCAATTGCTCCTTGTCAATCACCTTTTAATATAAAGTTAGCGTCACCGTTGATACGTCTATTATAGCACTATGTACATACCAAATCTGATGCCTTGACCAGCACTCGACTTGTGCCATCCTCCACCGATTCCAATAGAATATCACCAGTGTTCCAATCGAAATAGCTGAATACACCATCGCGGGGATCTGATAAAAAAGAACAGTTATAGACCTGTTATTGTTGTTGTTTCAGATAGTAGATTGGTACTATTATCCACGAACCATTTTCGACCCACACAAGGCTACGACGATAAGGAACAAAGGAATCATTGTAAAGATCATCGAAATCGATATGATGTGTCGTTGCTTCGGAAGCTTGCTGGTCATCTCCTGTAGTAATATATGCATTAGGGAAATGACTCAATGTACCCCTTGTTTCCGCCTTGCAAAGATATACTTTACCCTTGCCCATCTGGGCAAAACTTAGACCCCACATGATACCACCCACAAGCAAGATGGCGAGAAAGACCGCACAGATCCACTTTTCATTGCCTTTGCGCTATTCGAGGGAGAAAGAGAGAGGATTAATGCATGCAGTCAAAGACTCTATGTATATTATTATTACCTTGCCACGTTCTAGACTCACAATACTTTGGTTGTCGTCTTCATCACGGTCGCCATGTTCAATGTCATTGTCGGAAACGAGTCGTTGTCGTGATTCGTCAAACTCGTCGTCAAAGTAAGGGCGGCGACCTCCATTGGTGGATGGGTCATAATACTCCTTGTCGGCCGCTTGCATATTATGTATAGAGCTTATGCTGCTATCGTCGTCGTCGTTATCGCTGTTGTCGCTGTTGTTGCTGCTGTTTAAGGAACGTAGAGTATGCCGAGCGTCTGTGAGAGCCAATATCCGGTCAATGTCTACAATCTGTGTCATTTCCGTGGCATCAGGCACGTCATGGTTAGCTTCATTGTCGCTTTGATGTCTGCGAAATAGTGGTAAAAGGGAAAAGCTGGACATAAAGAAAAGAAACAGAGCACACACCCGCTTCTATTGCTTCAGTAGAAAGACTCTCTTCAACACGGTTGGTTGGTAGCTTGGCAAAGGGAATAAAAAAGAAAGGGTAGGCAATAAAATTAAACCATCTCTCGCACTCTCACTCTCTCACTCACGTACCGTTTGGGACGCACAACGTCATTTGCTGGCATCATTCACTTTTCACTATAACCCTCACCCTTCTCCTTGGCTACATCTCCTTTTGTTCTAGCCTTAGTGCATTAGCATTGACAACTTTTTATTGGCCAACTATGACTCCTATTCTCTTTTGTATGCATTCATTTGATATAATAAAACGCTCAGGACATGATGATATATATTATTCGATTATTGGGATATATAGCATAGATGAGAGGTTATAACACTAGTATACTCCAGGGATGATCCTGTACTTGACAATAGAGCAGTACTTGTCCCAATCCTTGCCATATTTCTTTCTGCACTTTTCATCGTCACGACGTTCACGGTGAATAAGCAAGATACCAAAATAGATACAGTAAAAGTAAGGGATGACGGATCCGAATCCACAAGGAAGGCACCAGGCTACTGACATGAGCCAATCACCAAGATAATTAATATGACGAGCCTTGCCCCACCAGCCAGATGTGATCAACTTTGTGCCCTTTGATGTTTCAATGTACTTGAGATCTATATAATAATAAACATCCATTAGCAAATGTTGTCAATGGTAAATGAAAAGTAGCATACCTCGTACTGCAGGGTCATTGGGATTTTGTCTAAAGTTATCTTTTTGCGCATTGGCTGATCGGAAAATGTAGTAGCCAGCACACTGCAAAACAAGGATACCAATCAAAGCAGGGATGGATAAGTCCACGGGGAAATCGACCAAGTAGCGTGCTTGGAGACTGTACATCATAGGCACCCAGCAAAGATTACCAAAGGCCAACATGAAACCAAAGCCATCTATTGCCATACACAATGAATCAAAGATCCTCTTGCCAGCTGTGTCCATACATACCGGTTGTAATATCCATTGTTGTCAGGATGGAAGATTCATTGTAAAGTGAATCAAGTACATACAATGCCTGGAATGCCAATACAAGCACCATACTATTCGTCACACGCCCAAGGTTGAGATACTGCTTGATGCCCATACAAATGTTGATCACCATCCAACCCAATAAGCCAGGTCGCAATTCAGTAAAGAACTTGATATCAAATTGACCAATACGAGGATTCAATTCACGGCCAACCATAAACTACATATCATCATCATTGGTTCATTATCCTTTTTTGAAAGAACCCAGAGTTTGGGTGGGGGGTTGTGAAATACTTACATCGTAAATAGCATTGCCAGTGTTTCCTCCCAAAGCCAACAAGCGAGGTTTGCTTGTGAAACTCTTGATGTAGACGCCAATCGATACAGCAAATGCAATGATGATGGATGCGACTGCCAAGTGTACAAAATTGTCGTGGACGTACAAGGGAGTGCGATAACCCAAGCCTCGGTTGGCCATCATGCTCACCATAAACAAGGTCTGTGCGCTTTGTAAACCTGTCGTACCACAATAAATGACTTGCTATTATTCCTTCCTACCCCCTTCCTTATTTACCATTGAGCTTGTATGTCAAGCGAGAACCATCTCGTAACTTGGTGCCTTGTACAGTATCACCTGGCATAGCAATTGCGAATGTAACGAGTTGGGCGATGAACATGATGTACCAGAACAGGGCACTGATATTCCAGCTTGTCACCATGGAGAAGATAATGTCCCATGAGAATTTGCCCTTGACCAAATCAGAGAAAAACGCATAGGAGCGTTGCAAAGGATCATATCCAGATGCATCACAACCAAATGCAAAAGCAAGAACGACAATAGGAAGCAACGTGATCATGGCAAAGGCACCCACAGGTCCACCGAATCTATATGATATGATACACTCAATACCCACGCAACTCTATGGCCATCAGGGAGCAACACCTACTCGTAATGTTCAGTCTTGGGATTGAGCTTCTTCCATTCAGCTTCCGTTAATGGAGGCAATGACTCAGTTGCTGCGTCTTTGGATCGCTGTTGTTGTTGTTGCTGCTGCTGCTGTTTCATGGCCTTCGCTTGACTACGCGTTACTCTACGCGACGTTGAAGGGGAGGCTGTAGTGCCCTCTGTTGTTGGTTTGCGACGTGTACTACGTGCCATGGAGTGGGAAGAAGAAAACTTGTCGGGATTTTTCAGCCGAGTAAAGCATTTCAACGCTTTCCCGTCCTCGAGGATGAAATCCATTATGTAGCTTATGCTATGCATTATCCCCTTTCTTATGCAACCTTGTTCTTTCACCATAAACCATCTGTAGCATATAATAGCCGTTTTCTCACAATAAAAGATTTTTCACGTCATATAAGAATGTGAGCTTGTTCATAGGTAACCAAGCAATTTACAACAAAACAATTCAACATTAATGATGATGGTGAGAATAGACCAGCAAGTTTACTTATATAGGAGGGATGAAATACCCCTTCAATGTGTGTGATTTAAACTTCAATCACGTCATACACTGTAATGCTCTATACATACCTCGGTGGCGGCGATCAATGAATTCTACCCCAAGCAAGAGATGCAATAACCTGGATTACATTTGCACATGTTGGTCGAGATGAATATCGAAGAACTGGATAATAAAAGAAGACCCGAGTTTGTAGGAAGGAATAACATGCGACTGCTAAGCACACGTGAAGGTTGTTATTCCAATCCACGTCTTTGGCAAATGTTATGAGGATGACGAAACGACAACATGACATATGCATCATGCTGTGCACAGTCATCAAGTATTAAGCACGCGCTTTGACCGAGTCTGTGTAACTTTTTAAGAGCATACCTTTGTCACGGCCAATCATCACTGATGGAAAAATATATTGAACGAAGCGCTGTTTAATCTCGGTACACGGCACATAGATCCATTTGAGAGATGATTGGCGAGACCTTGTCATATGGCAGTATTATGAAAAAGAAAACCACTCATTGTTGTTACTGCTACCATAGTCGTCATACAAGCTATGGGACACAATGACGTAGTATGCCATTGTATGTTCAATAATGAGCTCAGTGGAAATTCGAATCAACAAGTGCAAAGCAGAATATGACAACATTTCAAATCATGTAACGTGACACATCATGGTACAGGTGTCCTAAAAACAGAAACAAAAAAAAAGGAATGTGCCACCATCCAATATAACTTTGTCTGTGAGATACATGGCCAATGTTCATTGAGAATTTTAGATGACTTTGACTAGTTTCCGATGTTTGTGGAGGAGGTATCATTTGTATAGTGGATAAAAAAAGAATCGAATGGGGCGATGGCGGTCTGGAGAAAGACAAAAAGCGGCGCTAAAGAGTAAAGGGTTAGTGCCAGTAATGCAAATGGAATGTGGCGGTAAAAGGGCGTGTGTGTGAGATCGTTAAGGTGCGTATGACATGCATATGTGTGCTGCACATGTCATCCCTACTTTGAAGAATCCAGGAGAAGAACAAAGACAGCAGGGATTCTCACTCTCTCTCTCCCTCCAACAAGCTTTATTTTCTGAATATAAAGAGCGCAGCTGCTGAGCAAGAGAAGAGATGATTACCGATTACACAAACTCAAAATCCGATATTGCCCATGCAAAGTGTTCAGCAAAGCAAGGAATTACATTATATAAAGAACATCCTCTTCCGGTCAAGATGCCAAAAAGGGGACGCCGCGTTGTCAGCAACAAGCAAAGATCGCCGTTCAAAATACACATGATTACTTGTATAACTTGGCAAACATTCATCATCCCTCTTGTTCTCATTTTGCTTTATCCTTTTTCTCCTTTTTCTCTCAAAAACTCCACAACACCTTGTTCACTGGGACATGAGGCAATGACACAACGCGAAACGAATCACGATCGGTTCCGCATTCCCAACGTGGTCCTTATTCCCTTTGCTCTCGTGCAATCGCAAGTTTTTTGGGTGTGTTCGGTTATATGGACGTTGTGTATGCAATGGTCTACTGAAGAACATCAAGCCCCAACAACGACGACGACGACCTCTTGTGCTATTACAAAACATGATGTAAACACCAACAAGATAGCACTTCCACAAGATCCTCGAGTTGAGCATTTACGGCGTCTAGGCCGACAACGACGACCACGCGGAAATTCGGAACCACCCACACCGACCACGACAACATCCATGTCTGAGCTTATTGATGGTGATGGTTGCAGTGATGGAGGCATTGGAGGACGTGCTCGATGTACAACTATTAGTTTTCCACCTTCACGTAAACAACGATTATTACAGACTCGGCGCCAATTAGAAGGGATTGAAATACGTCCGAGTCGAGAAGATGAAAAAGCTGGTGCAACTTGTCCTCCTCAATGGTGGCAAAAGACCCGATTTTACATTGACGCCCTAAAACATCAACAACAACAACCTGCAGCAGCAGCAGCTTCCTCATCCACTTCTACTTTACCAACATTGCCAAGTTCAACAACATCAACACCTTCATCACCTGATGCATCCCCTATTATTGTCGCAGCATCTCCCCCTGCAATGTCCGAGGATATCCAACAACAACAACAACAACAACATCAACTCCCCTCTTCCTTGGCATCACAACAACAACAAAACCAGCCATCATCTTCATCATCAACATTACCATCAACATTACCACAATCAAAACCACCTGCTCATGGGGATGAAAAGAAAACACGTCGAAGAGCAACCATTCTTGGTCTTTTACATCATCAACATCGTTCGTCATCAAAAGAAGACGTGAATACCCGTGACACTAAAACCAACAAGAAACCACAACGCCGTACTCGTTCATTCTTCTGGAAGAAAAAATCGATCGTCAATGCATCCTCATAACTCTTTCCCCCCCCTTTGACATATACACACACACCCATACATATATATATATATCCATTTTTCTTTCATCAAAGGCTAGTCCTATGTACATATATATAAAATCGAATAAGAGACTCGCAACCAATAAAAGTTACTGCTACTACTCTACAAGACATCATGATCATTTTCGTTTTGATCCCGTGGACCAATATAATTGTCACGTCCCCAGCCGCACCAAAACATCATGGTCGTCATGATAGCGCCAAGCAATGCGACCGCGCTATAATTAAATGTGCTTGCTGTAATCACAAAATGAGACATGCTGTTCTGTTGTCTTGGCAACGACAAGGCGTGCTTCTTACCTTCGATAGGCCATACAGTAGGCATCGTGAATATACATACGGCGATCACTGACCATATAAAGGCGATCCAAGTTACAGGCCCTGACCATTTACCCAATGAAAAACGACCCCTTTCTTTCAAGTAAGGTTTGACGGCGATCCTACAACCGAGGAGGATTGCTGCATGATGACCCAGATTAGTGGTACACCAAAAAAATCGGTTTCATTCTTCTTCTTCAACAACAACAACAACAACTCACCATAAGCCAAATGGGTTGTGATGGTGGTGGCACTGATGAGCATTTCAAAAACAAAGTCGGATAGAGGAAATGGCGTAATCACAAAACAGCACACCACAAAGGCTACAAAGTAGACGGCGTTGGCTGGTAGCTGATGTTGATTCACCTTTTGCAAAAACGAAGGCGCTGCATGGTCACGTGCAAGGGTATACACCATGCGAGATGTTGTAGTAAGTGTGGCTGCGCCAGTGCAAAATTGGCAAAAGATCAAGAGTACCAAGAATCCCACTGTTCCGACTCTTCCGATGGCATTCTGCAAAAAAAAAAAAGGAGAGGGGGTTTGAGAATTTCATTGTTAAAGGAGGTGGGGGAAGAGGTCATTATCATGCATTTGTAACAGAGTTTATAAACATACCCAAAACAGTTGCGCCACTGGCATATCCAGGGACGAATCCAAAATAGCGTCCACATCCTGTATGGATATAAGCAAGACAATCAAAAATGCCAACCCAATAGCCCAACTCATCACAATGGACATGGCGATCGCCCTACAAAAGATCATTCATATTAACTTTTACCATGTATGCTGCTGGATGATGATGATGGTGCCTTACATGGGGGCAGACAAATCGGCATCCTTGGTTTCCTCATTTGCATAAGCAGCGCCTTCGGCACCTATACATTTGTAATAAGCTTTTGATGATAGGGATGACGCTTATCGCGAGAATAGAATATGGGGTTTGACATGTTACCGAACATGGAGTAGCTTGCACCAATCAAGCCAAGAACAAAAACATAGATAGGATTGTCAAACCCAGTTCTATTTTCATAGTCCGTAAACACCCATTCGAACGATTGTCGTTTGTCCACACCCAAAGTGAGAGCAAGGATGACCACCAAAAGACCTCCGCATGACCAGAACACGTTCCACTGATTCAATGCCCCAAGCGACTTGAAATGAAATGCATTCAATATCCCGTGTATGCCTGTGATCACCATTGCTATGCACATGATTTGCAATTTAGTCACCGCATAGCCTATCGTGATCTCGAGCAATGAGCCAAATGAAAGTGCTGATAATGATATCACCTATCAGTATATATATATATATATATTCTCTCACGGCACACTTTTGACCATTTACCAATAATGACATTATTTGCCCCGAGACTGATAATGCAAGCAAGGGTATACGTCCATCCGGTGGCAAATGCACTGCATAAAAGGTCATATTAGCTACGGTCAATCACACACCACAACCTTTTTCTTGGCTCACATGAAGGGTGCTTTGCTTGCATGGCGTGGATTCGAACGGAGCATCTCAAACACCCAGTAATAGACACCACCGCTTGTGGCGTACTGCATCGAACATCATCATCATCAGGGGTAAAAAATAAAGATATTGATTTATGCAAACACATACCAGTGAACAAATCTCAGCCAGGGACAATGCAATGCATATCATGAACAATGACACCAGGTTCCATGCCAATACTACTGTTCGAGGACCCCCACGCTGTAAAACTTTTTTTCCCTCTGTGTGGTTAGATACAAGCGGAGATGATCCATTTACCCATGAAGGATGTCCTTACCGGTCTGAAATGTTGCAGATGTGTTTGATAATATTCCAATGTTGGCAAATGCCAGGCCTGTAAGATTAATGCAAATTGGTTATTTGGCGTTCGTCGTGAGAACCCATCATCATCCAAGTGACATCCGAATGATCATTACCGAATGTTGTAAAAAGAGACCATCTGCGTTGAAGTTCCTGAAAAGAACCCATCATCATGATGAACGTTGGCAAAAGTTGCTATTGTTGACTTTGTATGGTCATCTTTTGTAATACCTGCTTGTAACCAAGTCGGTTCAAAAGTTGTTCACTTTGCTCTACAGGATTATCGATTGATCCATATAGAGTCATCTAATAGGTGGTATTATGAGATGGTTGGGTGGGGTGGAAATGTTAATAGATGGGTGTTCGATCAAAAGATATAATAAAAAAGAAGAAAGAGAAAGAGAGTTATTTGACTGATTCATTTTGTCTCTGGGATATCTCTTTTATTCGGTGCCTTCCAAGACTGTGCAACGTCGGAGGAGGTATGAAGGGGGGTAAGAATGGGTAATGCTGCGTGTTGTGGGTTGTGTTTGTGTGCGCGTGTATGTGTGTGTGTGTTGTTATTTATCAAAGGAAAAAAGATCCATTTTACTTTTGGCCCTTGCCCTTCTTGATAAGCCATTGTAATGTCACATCGATATTAACTTGATTTTTGGCCGAGATTGAATAGCACGACACCTCCCTGTTGGTGATGGATTTCAGGTGCCTATCGTGATCATTAACGGTTAGCTCCTGGATTCCAAAAACTGAAACACCCCGCCCATCATCGAATCTTTGATCGATCCCACCCACACACTCTCTCAATATACATACAAAGCATCAATAAGTTCCTCAGCGGTCAACGCGTTCTGTAGATCATTCTTGTTTCCAAGTACAAGCACAGGAATGTTGGCCAGTTGTGGTTTGTCTAACAAGTTCTTGAGCTCTGTATATGCTGCTTGGATCTTGTCATGGTCGGCTGCATCCACCACAAAGCTAGATAGAGATGGAAGACATAGATTGGTATTGATATCTCTCGTACTTTTCATCATGATCCATAACAGCTGACTTACACAATAGCATTGACTCCACGGCAGTAACGCTCCCACATGCTCCGGAATCGTGGCTGGCCACCAATATCCCAAAGTTTCATTGTCACGTTACCCTTGGTAACTTTGCGCATATTGAAGCCGACCGTTGGTATCGAATCTTCCATAAACTGACCCGACTATAATGTGTATGATATGATATGGCAACCCATGAGTGAATCTATCCTTCAACAGACCCAAGCTTCTATACGAATCTTACCGCAATGACATTGACGAGAGTTGTTTTGCCGCTGTTTTGGAGACCTACCAAGGTTAACTCCATCTCGGTCTATAAGGACGAATGAGCGGAAATCCTTGATGGGTGTTATGCATAAATCAGCAAAGTGTTCGTACCTTGAAAAAAAGGCTCCGTAGCCAGTCGAGGATTGCTTGTATGAATGAAGCCATCTAGTTGAGATGCGAGCAGCAGTGGTGCCCAATGAGAAAAACGGGATTAGGAGAGAGCAAGTGAATATGGAAAGAGAGAAAAGGACAAGAAAAAAAAGTCGACTCGTTTGCTGTGTGCTACAGAAAAACTTCCAGTCTCTCGCGCACTCGTCTCACACTCTCTCTGATGGTTTTCATGTGCAACGCAACGCACCAGCTTTCGAGGACCGACGTCACTGCATACACAGTTTTGTTTTGCCACAAGTACTACCACCACCGCTACTACATGTTGTATTCCATCCACCCACCCACGTCATTGTGGCATGCTTTTTATGCACCCGTGTCTTTTTATTTCTGATGAGTGGCACCTTCCTTCCCTCCCTCCCTTTATACCATTGTCATTCCTTATTATTGCTGCCATCTTCTCCTGAAACGATTTCCTCCTTCTCGTTGATTTATGTACAACCTTGAAACCTATTTCAGTAGAGCTGTATCGTGTTGACAGATGCATATACACGCCTGCATAACAACTCGCACGTGCTGAAAATGTTTCAACTACTACACCGACAATGATTACTACAGCTGTTCTTAATGACATAACGTCATCCTTACATTAAGTCGCTCTTTCAACGTATCCTTGCAAAGGACAGAGATTTCCAAGTGTTGGGTTTTGCTGGTGAATTCGGTCTCAGATAATGCATCATGTACATAGATACGCTTGGTCTCTGATTACTGGCATCACTGTATTGGGTCATTGGCTTTTAGGCTACCGAGTAGTGTTAGACATCTTAATCCCTTCATGCACATTTCCTCTTTGGATGAGCACGATATCATTAAAGCGTTCGTGCAAATAAAAAAGGATCTCGTGGTCCATCCTATACTATCACATGATTGCTTGGTGCGTAAAACGAGAGATATGGTTTGCTTGTATTAAAAGTCTATTCATTACTATGACACAATTGGAAATGTGATGGTATCTAAATTGTATGTGTGTTTGTGCATGTATATATGTAAGTGTGTGTAATGGCGCCTATCCTACAATATCATCATCCAGGAGTAAATGCCCATCGAGATCTTGGCGTGCTCGCACCGTAAAGGAAAAATCGTGGATCTCATATGCATAATCCTGATCGGCTGTACTTTGTAGTCGGACAAAACGATATCCAGTCTCGCTAATGCTGAACCTGCATTCGATCATTGTACCATCAGCAAAAGCATTGCAATCAATCTCTGATCCAAGGGGAACTTTCATCTGCAACAACCCACTTAGTATGCGTCATACATTTAATAACCTCGGTTATAAAGCTGCTTACCCAATGTTGCCCATCAAACGATATTTGGATATTCAATGTGTCCCGATACGATAATGGATGTCGTGCGAGAAAGCGAAACTTGAGCGGTATCCGCATTGGCATTAATAGATCGAGCCCAATATAATCCCCCGCAGTGATATCTACCATTGCATATAAGCACTTGACCATCATTGATCCTATTCCTAATACCTACTCTTTTGAGCCTTCCAGGCAGTCGTATCATCATAATCCACGGCGTTTCCATAAGGGAATTGGGCATAGTGTCCACGTGAGTTGTAATAGCTCTCATGCATGTCCTCCCACTGGTTGAGGTTGATGCTGGGATTGTACTTGAATAAGCGTGGATCTGGAAGTGCAGGTACGTTTGTCAAGAATAGACATCGATCGTTGCGACATGGGGTTCTATAACATCAAACACATTAGCCCTACTGTTGATGATCCCTATTCACACACATATATTTTTACCTTGCATCCTGCTCATTCAATCCCGGGTATACTTGTTCGGTTGCAAATACATTGGTGCGGCGTAATAGGTGCTTGTATAACATTACTATACTGTTATGCTATAGGATGGCAACAAAATGCATTAGAGCACAAGGCAAAGCGATTGCATGTATCCTTTTCTCACCACATGGTTTCTTCCAGCAGTTGTCAAGTTTGGATTATTCTCGTTTTCAATCAGCCTTCCTTCACGGTCCTCTTCATCGTTGTATTCCGGAAATACTGCGGCGGTTCCTTCAAGCTGATACGGGACTTGATTCATGAAGGTAGTGAAATACATATCGGATTGCATAACGTCGATTGGATCCAGCTCCATCAAATCAATGAACCTGAGAACATTGTCTCGTGATACGAAAGTGCCATAACCTTGATGTTGATGACATGTGTGCATGTGTACATCTACCATATTTTCCCATAAGATTCATATATCATATCCATATCCAAATACCTTACCATCATTAAAAAAGCACCAACGCCAACGTGCCTGTGCATATGCGTCAACATCACGTGATTCGCTGTGGATCAAATGGGGATGTCGTAAAAAGTTGGCATATAAGCTGCGTAAATGTCTCGAACCAGGATGGTCTTGAAAGTAGCAATAAGGAGTAGTGACAATACTGCATCCAAGATATCGTGCTGCTTGATGCATGTTGCTATAGGAGTTGTGGATATCCACCTTATTGCAGGATGGCAAGTGGGCGTGGGTCAAGTTGACGATGGGATTGTTGTTCCATATCAAGATGCGATGCATGATAGGGTGGTCGCATAGATCCTTCAACAATGGTGCTAATTGTTTTTCTGCATCTTCTTTGACAGACCATTCATCCTGCGGTTCAAATAAGAGCACAGCTGTCGTCAATCCAAGGCCATCATCAGGATACAGTCGATCAAGGAGTTGTACGTCTTGCTGCCAGGGTCCACCTAAACTGCCACTGGTATGATCATAGCGCCAATCTTGGAATTTACGCCCACTGAAGAATCCAACGTGAACTAGCAAGTACATGCCGCCGAGAAAGATGGTCACTGACAATGCAAACAATTCGATGGGCGTCGCTCGTTTGTAACGCTTCGCAAGACGTGCTTGCAAGTGCGAAAGACGACTCTCTTGCCATGCTCGTTGTAAGTACGGTGGTATTCGATGCTGAAACGGATCAGAGCTAATGTTGATGTGGATGCCGCGTAGTGGAATGTCGCCAGGCCGTTGCATGGGGGTTGTGGAAGTTGAGGAAGCGTTGCCTATAGCAGAGTTGGCACTAAAGTGATGCGACCTTTTCCTACACCGATCCATTCGAAATTACTGCTCAATTACTTTGCCTAGTGTGACACCTTTACTTGTATTATCAATTAAAGCTTGGCCTGTGCACGCTGCATATGCTGCTAATAGCACGGCTCCTTTCATCCATGCATCATATCAAATACACATCCTTTAACTAATAAAGTCGTTGTTACATTTATAAATCCCATATAGCAACGCTCAATGATTGGGCGTGCTGTGTTGGCAATTGCTCGGCACTACCACACTTATGTAAGAGAGGTGATGTGATGCTGCCACGAATGGATATTTAGCACAAGGCTGCATAACATTGGGGTGTGTAATTGGTAGTAATGGTAGTAGATGAGAGGAGTTAATGATACTCGATACCACGAGTTGTTTGTTCTAGAGAACAAGGAAATAAGGATTGTGGCTACTGACCTAAGATATAACCAATGATAGGTACCTGTGAATATCCATGGACACTGGGAGTGTATGTTTCTGTGTTCCCAAAAGGAGGAAAGAGTGATAAAGTATTTGTTAGGGAGCCACTACAATGAGCGTTAATGTGATCACTGATGTCCATTTTTAGAATATGCTTTATCCCGCCTAAGGTAGGACGCATAATGAAAGTAATTGAATGTCCATTCATAAATCAGGGAAATGACATAAACAAGGTGGTAACATCCACCATACGTCGGCTATCTGCTCAAATTCCCCGAAATAAAGACGATGTTCGAGAACATTTGTGTGAGTGTGGGTTTCAGAAAGGAAAATCAATGATGACAGCTTCACCGATAAACATAAACATATAGTACGCTGCTCCCGGCCACCACGGCCTCCGAATGGGTGTTTGTGAAATAACGGCTTCTATTGTCATACATACACCTTGACAGATCTTCATTATTGGATATTGTTTACATACCTTCTTAAAAGGCAATCGTCGTTCAATTTATGCAGCAACCTGTCAACTACGCGTATGTGTGTAACTACCACATCCCAGCTCTTCCACTCCCTCCTTCTTTGCCTCTTCCCCCTCCCATTCTCAACTGTTGCCCCATTCAACTACAACTACCACCTGCAATCGATTGTCTTGCTTCAACCCATCATGTCAATCCTAACTCTGCCTTGATCCATTTGTCTTTGACTGAATGGCACCCTACGACAACACCCGCGTTTCTTGACATGACACACGCTCTTGCACACTCCCCTGCCACAATCAAACGTAACAGCATTCATTGCAGCAGTTGCTATCAGCGACGTCTTTAACCCATTGTCTCAAACAGCGTTCACAACCTTGTCACTCTACTGCAACACACGCTCTTGCTCACTCCTCTACACCACCAACCATATGCTATTAGCAAGGTCTTACTCCATTGTCCCAAACAGCGTTCTCTACTTGCAGCAACTTATATTACAGCTTTCCACATGGACAGCAGATAGCCATTGTATAGAATCAGCTTTATTTACGTGTAGCAGCCTGCTTCAATACAATTCCAATGGATGGTGCCATATCAACTTTCAAATACATACAAGCAATCTTCACATGTTTGAACTGCATTGGGAAACGATCAAGAGAGACCAAGGGCTGGATGGAAACGAAAAGATATCAGCAGTGATCACAGGGGAGAGGGCTCTTTATATCAAATACTGGAAATGAAATGGTTAGGATGGATGGATGGAGGCAATCAAGTGCAGTGACGGGGATGTTATTGTGATTACCTGGCACGTCGTCAGCAGAAGGAAGGATTCTATCATGTGGATGATGGTGATGGATTGGATGGCATTCGTGAGACGTGTTTTAATGCCATGGGAATGGAAGATATTGGATCATTGGAATGAAGGCACGCAGCAGCGGCTTTGGGATCTTGGATGATACTGATTGTGGCGGCAGCTACCAACGATACTGAAACAATGGCAGCTGTTGGTTTATCTGATTCACTCATCATATTCATTTTGGTGATGCTGTTCCTTTATTGCATTTACCTGAGAAGATCTATATCGATGAACATATCATATAAGAATTTAAGTATCGTACAATCAACTCATTGAAAAATGTGCATTATTATAGGGGTGATTTCTGATTGAACGGCCCACGCGTTTAATGTCTCCACGTCAACCTATACTTTACTATTATTACTGCCGTCCAAGAAGTGCTTGAATGGATGATGGGGTGTTTTATGATAAAAGATACAACGTATATAAGCAAGGTTCTTATAGAGAGGATGGAACAAATTGTATGATATATAGCAACATAATTGACATTGTCTTTAAGAAAAGCTTTATTGGTTAAAGTAAACAATTAGCTGTGCCAATTCTTAGCCCATCAACCAAGATGGTTTCCAGGTGCGACCACGAGGAGGTGATTGGCAATCCACACCCATAGTTTAACGTCGTTTCGGACGAGCAGTTTAGGGCCATACTCAGGCCAACACATTTAACGCCGTGTCAAGGCGGATGACGTGTGATGACTAAATGTCATGAGAAGGACCCCAAACGCAATTCATACATCCACCTCCCAGAGGTTGAAGTATTGCTGCGTCTTTGAATGAAGTGAGGTAACCATCCTACTTACGACGACCTTCTGAATTGTAAGGGGGCCCAACCAATCGTGGCTGCTTGAGAAGAGAGGTGCGAGGATGGTGGCAAGAGATGGAGACCCCTTCCTTCTGTTGATGATGGTGGCGTGCGTTGTCGTCTCCATGATAAGGCCACCTTGTTGCTGCAATGCATCCTGCAACATTGCTATAAGATATAATGATGAGTATGGCTATGGACTATCGTAAAAACGATCGATTCATACCAATGAATTCGTGGATAGGGCTTGTTTCATCCGAGGGGCAAACGGCAAGTACTAAACCAACATTTGCTTAGTTGAAGTGAAATGAAGAGATAAACGTGAGCATGATGTATACCTTGGATCTGGTGACTACTGGGGTTGAAAAATGCGACATTATCGCAGATGAATGCGTTGTGTATCGATGGTGGTGCACTTGCCAAAATTGCCGCAACGTCTTTAGCAAGATCTGCAACCTGCGAAGCAGACCACGTCCCATCCGTCTTGCAAACGGAAAAGTGGATTTTCTCCGCCGCTACCACTCTTCCGTTTGAACCTACAGTTTGCTTCAAAGCATCGAGATGGCTTGATAACTGAGTGCCACCAACAGTGATGGTAACGTAGTTTTTGGTTGCGGGACCAAAAACCACTAGCTAACAAAAAGAAAGAATGTGTTTAGAAGTTGATAGTCAATACTTAACCACTTTTTGCTTGTGACATATTTACCAGGCGTTGCATAACGTTGACCAGATGGTCAACTTTCTGAGCCGGTCCACTGATCTCCAAGACCTTGCCATCAACGAGCTCGATTGAAGCGCCTGTAGCGAGACCTTGGAGCTTGATCATGATCTCACTATCAGCGCCTACAAAATTGCAAGAAAAAAAGTGTGTCATGAGATCAGTGCTAGTATTCTTCTTCAAGTAACATACCGAACACCTCCACAATATCGCCCATCTCTTTCTTCCATGCGATAGTCTTGTTGCGGTATGCACCAGACAAAGCATCCCACACGTTGGGCGCCATCATCGCCCAAACGGGATCTTCTTCTTCTTCTTCTTGTTGGTGTTCATCGTCACTTTCATGATCACTGTCTCCAGAGTCGTCGTCAGATGATGAGCTTGCTTCATCAGAAAGTTCATCAAGGTGGATGCGCTTGTGAACAGTGGGATGGCCAGGATCTTGAGAAAGGGCACTGTCAAGTGACGTGTTGGAGACCGTACGCTTAAGCGTAGGAGTGGCAGCAGTAAGCATGCACGAGGCAGAGGCTGAAGTGGTAGTAAGCATGCTCGAGGCAGAGGCTGAAGTGGTAGTAAGCATGCTCGAGGCAGAGGCTGAAATGGTAGTAAGCATGCTCGAGGCAGAGGCTGTAGAGGCAGTAGTGAGCTTGCTCGTGGCAGAGGCTGAAGAAGAAGAACTGGACATGGAAAAAGAGTCGAAAAGGGAAGGAAAAACATGCTGCGCAGTATTCATCGCGTTTTATGCTCACCATGAACCATATCTAATTCGATAGGGATCATGGGGGCAAGGTTACATTCGCGCAAGTAGGTTCTTTGTTGCAGTTTCCATAGTTGAAGACACACACACACACACACCCAATATTCATATACTTTACCCATTCGTCTCCATTCGATGCATCCTTACTTTTGAACAGGATAACGCGTATAATTGACCCATTACATGGTTGGTAATTAATGGACATTGTGTAATTTGGTATATTCTTTGGATCAACATAATGCATCCGCTGTCATATTGCTGTCAACCAACTTTGAGCGTGTCAAAATTGCGCAGCAACGCGGGTACCTGCATCCCAACCAAGCTTTGAATGAATATTTTCTTAACATATATTGTCATGGTGAAGAAGTGACGAGTATAATGATTGCGTGAATGTTGATCTACAGCTTTGAATCGATAATCGGTGTACAATGTCGGGGGAGACACCTCGGATGACTTGATCCGACGCGTCAGCTTTCTGATCCAGAAAAGGAAACCCACCTTTTTGACAGAATCAATCCTTCGTAAAAGCTGCCTTACTTTGCTACATTGTGATGATCACACCTTCACGAGAATAAAATGGTATCACTTGGGAAAGATGCAAATAGCTTACATGAATACGCCATAACAGCAGACAGCCTTGGAAGTCAAGAAGATCGATCTCACTGTGGTAAAGAAAAAGGGGGTTACCGGATATTGGGAATGCATGCATCAATGTGTTTGTCGTCATGCATCCAACCAAACCTTTTTCACGTGAAAATTTTTCACACGCAAGGAACAACATGAAGCAACACACAGACATTCATTGATCAGCCCCCTTTATTATTAACGCTGAATGATTATTGTATGTAAATTACAGAGCATCACCATTAGCGCCCTTACATCAATATTGCTTATGTTGTTGAGTATCGATCGATCGATCGATCGATCGCAATGAAGTCTGTACAACAACACGCTGCATGACACTCGTGTATCAACCAATAAATCTCAGCAGCGATTTGCATTTACACCTCTTCTTTATGATGACTTGTCTTTAAAGTACAAAGAACAAGGATGGTAGATAACGACAATGAATCGGGGAAACAATGGAAACAAGGCTGCATGGTGATATGAACAATGAACCGGTGGTAAATGGAGATAAGGGGAGGCTGGCTATAAACTTCCAGTCGGGGGTAAAACGCGTCGTTCCATTAAGCTCCTCTTTTCTTGCTTCTATCACTTTTGCCTCCAACAAGCGAATGACGTTCCCAATCCAAGTCCATTGACAATAATCCAAGGCATCTCGAGCAAGATAAGGTGAGGAATCAGGTGCGCGATCGACAGTGCCATTGTAACTAACCTTGAGCAACCAATTAGCAGCTTCCACGCCATTGGCACCAGCACCTTTATGAAGCCTTGAACAAACCACGCAGGCGCATCTCTTATCAACCTCATCGACTCATATCCATGTTTCCTCTTTGTCACCTTGATCCTTATACAAAAATCCGAAACGACGTGCTCAAAGATGATATCGACAACCAGCAGTAACTCGATCAAGATGATATCTCCTCGCTTCTTACACAAGATCCAATTGACATCGTACGTATTCTTTCCTATTATTATACACACGAGAACCGAAACACCACTTTAAACTGCTCCTTTCGTCTATGTTGAAAAGGTGAGTGTCTGGGATGGTTCACTCACTATACTGCATTACATTTATTATAGGTCGAATGTGTTGGACGATGGTTGATCCTGAAGCACGGTACGTATATCTTTTTTGGATCTACAAGATAAGCCTATTCATTCATGATCCTGCTTATTGCCAAGTATTATCGGCCATATACTGCATTGCTTTGGAGAATACCTATGAACCACTACCCTGGTGAATCTGGTCCATCATCTTATCGGTTATGGTAAGTACATTCTTTCATCTATATACCTTATATCATATTCATACTATCGCTAATGCAATTTCAACTACATCACAGGTTATGGTGCGCTTCCTTGGTGAATCTATACTCAATCTCGATGGTCCCAAGGCATCGATTGTTTTGGTGTAGATGGTGTCATTTGATGGATACTGGGATTGGCATACGTCCAGCGGATAAGGGAAGCGATTTATTGGATACGCATTCTTCCTGATCATAGATTTCCCTGTAAGTATGTAGGATGGTGGATGTTTGACATTTTGTTTTTGTGGTCGGTGGTTAACAGTATACTTTGATGTAGGACGCCGTTTATTACATTGCTCTATGGTATTCTCTCTGAACAACAATCAACACAAGGTGCTATTTTCTTTGGAATGGCGGCTGTTTCTAGCGTAAGTCAAAGTTTTATTCCTGACTTTCGAAAGGTCACTCACTCAATATTGGTTAAACCATACAATGGGCCTTTGGCGATGTATAGGTAAAGGGAACAAGGCAACTATGGAAGTGCCATGAACAACCATGGATGGTATGTGTCACTTTTTGGTATGATGCTCAAAATGGGTGTTATCCCAAATCTCATCATATACACGCTATGTCTAGCTATATGAGCAAGCTCAAGTGTCTGGCCACACGCCTTAGGGAGAAGCTGGTGATGGCATGGCAACGAGACTGCATTTTATCAATTCAAGAGGAGACTACTGAAGACAATGGATCTCGACCCTGCCAAGGATGGACAACAGATGTGGATGGATGACAAGGCATTAAACAAGATCGAAAAGGACACATACTTCCCATAGTGCAAGCGAATCGTTGACCAAGTGATTTGTGATCATGGTAAGTAATCTGTTAAACACACCCAACGCCAACATCAGGACATGCCAACTGATTTGTTTTTATACAGTGTAGTTGATGGATCGAGTAGAGGGAGGGAGAACGACGAGGATTTAAGATTGTTTACAAGACGCTGGGAAGGGAGATACAATAGCAAATAAGGAAATAAAGCAAGTTCTTTTTGACCATCATCCTGGCTCTGTCACAGAGATGGATTCTTTGTGTTGATATCCCATCACCTAGATTTCTTTAGATGTTATGCCGTCTATGCACTGATCAATCAATCCGTCTTGTCGTCTCTCACCATCTTGCACGCCTTCATTTGAAATACGTAGCTTTTGGATGGATCCAGTCAATATCAGTTTTGCTATAGGGAATATAAAAGTATCGATAGCAACCAATATAAAGTATATACCTTTGCTTCCTGGGCATGAAGTTACATTACATATTATGATAGTCCAGTGCATTTTTACTGCGTACACGTGTTAAGGTAAACAGGTTGCTGTGGTTGAGCGTAGCACCACAGTAGCCTGCATATCATCACGGAACCAATTGGCCCAAACGATCAAAAGTCTTCAACCGATCACCCACCTACACTTTACAATACAAGCAACATGCTTACTTAGTATTCAACACGTAATATATTATATGTACACATAGAAAAGGTTTATTTTATTGATCAATAAAGACAAACTAGCTA